>CM032448.1:26152680-26172059 GCA_019049505.1 Pachyrhynchus sulphureomaculatus
GGTTCGCGGAAAAAATATGGACCAATAATTCGAAAATTTAATATTCCACACCATACATTAAGCCACCAATGGTTTTGGTTTTAAACTTCCCGGACCCAAAATGGATTAACTGTTGAATAATAATGCATGTTATGGCTGTTAACTGCTCCATTACTGTGAAAAGTAGCTTTATCAGAAAACATTATTTTGGATAAAAAATTTGGATCGGCCTCTATTGCTCCATTTATGGTGGTACAAAAGTTTACTTGTCGTTTAAAATCACGGTCTTGAAGTTCTTGGTGTAGTTCCATATGAAAGGGATGATACTTGTATTTTTTCGTGGTGCGATTAGCCGTAGATTAGGATGGGTCAGATAAGTCAGCTAGTTGGCGGCTGCTGCCCTGGGGATTATCTTCAACATAAAGTAAAATCTCCATTTCTTTTTCCTCATTGGTAGCAACTTTCCGTTTCGTATACTCAACGCTACCACTACCATCAAACTGTTCCATTAACCACTAAAAAGATTTTCTAGATGGTATACGTCTATTAGGGTACTTCGCTACATAAAACCTTAGTGCCAATAGACAATTTTTTCCTGCCTCGCCCAATATATAAACCATATCACAAAATACAACAAAAAACAAGGTCGTGAAGCTGAATCATTCTCAATCAGTTGTGGCTTAAGTCAGCTTATTTACGAACCAACACGGATCCCCGATCGAGACGGGGAGTTCGCCAGTCTTCTTGATCTGTTTATAACCACCAATCCGGAGATTTATAAGGTCACCGTAAATCCGCCGTTGACTTCTTCCGACCATAAACTGCTTTCGATATCGAGTGTCCTACCAGTCAGTGACAGAGAGGCGCCTAAACCGCGCAAGATTTGGCGTTTACAAATCTGCTAAATGGGAAGATCTCACGGAATATTTTCGAACTTCCCGTGGGTTAGAGGTTTGTTTTCGATTCGACGACTAATTTGACTGCGTCAGGGAGGTTTCCGATGTTATCTTAGCTGGTATGGAAGCTTACATTCCATTTTCGAAGGAATGTCCATCTAACGGCAAGCCTTCGTTTGACTGAAAATGTAAAGAAGCTGTTGCTTCTAAACATTTTTCCTGCCGACAAAGGCGTGAAAATCCTGACACTACAAATCGTAACACTTTTGTTCGTGCCCGGAATAGATGCAAAAAAATTATAGACGAAACCAAGGAGGCACACAATCAGCGAATTAAAAACAAACTTCTCGCTTGTCCCAACAATCCAGGTCCTTTTGGTCAGTCGCTAAGGCAGTTGGTCAAAATTTCACCAAATCCCCCATACCACCACTCACACGGCCAAATAGTTCTATTGCAACGATACCCCTCGATCATGTGACTTAACACCTTTAGACTTCTTTTTGTGGGGCTACATTAAAGATCGTGTTTATGTGAATCCCCCTACAACACCAGTAGATATGAAAAATAGGATACGGGATGTGTGTAGGACAATAACGCCCTTTATGCTAAAAAAAGTGAAGGAAAATATAGTAAAACGACTGAACATGTGTATTCAAATGGACGGGCATATTTTTGAACATTTATTACGTTATAATAATAATAATATTATAACATATAATATATAATATATAATATATAATATATAATATATAATATATAATATATAATATATAATATATAATATATAATATATAAATATATAATATATAATATATAATATATAATATATAATATATAATATATAATATATAATATATAATATATAATATATAATATATAATATATAATATATAATATATAATATATAATATATAATATATAATATATAATATATAATATATAATATATAATATATAATATATAATATATAATATATAATATATAATATATAATATATAATATATAATATATAATATATAATATATATAATATATAATATATAATATATAATATATAATATATAATATATAATATATAATATATAATATATAATATATAATATATAATATATAATATATAATATATAATATATAATATATAATATATAATATATAATATATAATATATAATATATAATATATATATATATAATATATAATATATAATATATAATATATAATATACAGGGTTACAGGGAAAGTCGTCCTAGATAATCAAGGGACGTTATGGTTTAGGTCGTTTCTGACCGATTTGATTCTATGACATGATGTCCTAAACTTAACCATTTTCGAGATATTGAAGATTAAAGATTTTCTAAAAAAACATTTTTTTTTGCTTTTATATCGATTTTTTTTTATTAGAGGTTCTCGAGTGCGATTTTTTGGTTATTTTTAGTTAGTCTGTATGTCAAGTATCAAAAATCATCAAAAAAATTTGAACTAGTTACTAACAGTTTCAAATGGCGGCTTGTTAATGTTTCTAAATTACGAATTTTTACCAAGTGTTTCCTACTTTAAATCAATAAAGAGAAAAAAATTGTATGGAAGTTATTCTGCAAATTATTTTAAAAACTTTTACGTCTTTTTAGCTATCAAAAAAGGTATAATACTAGGAGTTTAATAGGAAAAACTGTACACAGAATGACACCTAAAGCGGGCTCGGGTAGCAAAAGGTAAATTTTTAGTTCTAGGTGGAAATACGAAAAATACACAAATAAAACAAAAAACCTTGCAATTTAATATTCTTTATTAATTATAATTTATGTTCTATATGGTCGCCCCTATTTCTAACACAAATTCTCATTCTTTTTCTTAAATTACTTTTCACAACGCTGGTTGTAAGGTGCCGCATCATTTCGTCACCCGCATCAATTATTTTTTGTCTTAGGACATCCACGTTTTCGATAGGAGTCATCTGGTCGTATACGAGACTTTTCATGTGACCCCACACATAAAAATCCATCGGTGTTAGGTCTGGGCTTCTCGCCGGCCAAGGTATGGGTCCGCCTCTTCCAATCCATTTGTTGGGATAATTGTCATTGAGCCATGCACGAACACTTCCTCTGTAGTGAGCTGGGCAGCCATCGTGTTAAAAGTACATGTTTTGCCTCAAACCAATAGGTAGGTCTTCCATCAAATTAGGTAAATCGTTCCGCAAAAAATTGTCGTATTCCTCGCCATTCAAATTATCTGGCAGGAAGAATGGCCCAACCAAATAATTTGAAATTATACCCATCCACACATTTAAGCTGAATCTTGTTTGTGATCCTTTCGTTCTTTTTTTGTTTGGGTTGCCTTCCTCTTTAGAAGCTCAATAGTGGGCATTGTGGTAGTTTGTAAGACCGTCTTTGTCGAATTTTGACTCGTCAGTCCATAGTATTTTCTTAAAAAAAGATACATCTTCGACATCGGTATTGAGCATAAATCTGCAGAATTCTAATCGTCGCAACGGATCCCCTTCTTCAATGACTTGCACGGGCGTATAGTGGTAAGGGTGTTGCCCAACAGTATGCATTACAAACCATACCTTCCACTGCGAAATACCAAGCTGTTGTGCGACAACATTTGTAGATGTGGTTGGGTCCACCTCAAAGAGACGTCGTATTTCGTTTTCTTCGTCTTCGTCAAAGATACGTGGTCGTCCCATGTCAGTCCGCCATCTTTGTACGGAACCAGTTTCTCGTAGTCTTCGATAAGTTCCATTAAATACGCTAACATCAGGTACACGACGAGTAGGATATCGCAGTATGTATTCATCACGTGCACGCGACGACACTCCTTCGCAAAATCCGTAACTCATTAGGATGTCAGCATATTCCTCGTTGGTATACGTTGCCATATTCACAAGCAGAGATCAAAATCCAGTTACGAGCCAATTCACACAGTCAGAAGATGAAACAGAGATATTTTTGAAAAACACGGTATAGCGCATCTACCACGGACGAATCGCATGAGCAGACTAAAAAATCATTCAATAATGTTTAGTGAACAGAAAATGTCACTCGCACAGAGAGTACCCCGACCGGAAAAAATGCTTACCCAACCCTTTTTATTGTTTGAAGGTGCAGGTAGTAAACCGGTAATTGGTAGCATCTAAATTCTATTATTATGTTACTCTATATTTGGGCCTATTGAAATCTCATTTTCTTAGAATTTTCAATAGATCCAGTAGATATTATACCGTTTTAGATAGCTAAAAAGACGTAAAAGTTTTTAAAATAATTTGCAGAATAACTTTCATACATTTTTTTTTCTCTTTATTGATTTAAAGTAGGAAACACTTGGTAAAAATTCGTAATTTAGAAACATTAACAAGCCGCCATTTGAAACTGTTAGTAACTAGTTCAAATTTTTTTGATGATTTTTGATACTTGACATACAGACTAACTAAAAATAACCAAAAAATCGCACTCGAGAACCTCTAATAAAAAAAATCGATATGTTTTTTTTTTAGAAAATCTTTAAACTTCAATATCTCAAAAACGGTTAAGTTTAGGACATCATGTCATAGAGTCAAATCGGTCAGAAACGACCTAAACTATAACGTCCTTAATTATCTACGACGACTTTCCCTGTAACCCTGTATAATATATAATATATAATATCCTAAATGAACTTTTTAAAATGGAAAAATTTAGTGCAAAAACGAAGAAGAACATCATGTTAGTAAAAGTTGTAGCGTAATCCAGAAGACTTCTAGAATTGTTCTATGACTGTAGACGAAACAGATCCATCATGACACCTCGAAGACGAAAAGGAAAAATGACTGACTTTTCTCACGCAACGTTGTTGGACCATTTGCATAGTGATTTGAAGCAGAAGCGACCAAATTCAGCGCTCAAAAAAGTGCTCCATCACTAGCACATTGCGCCTGCTCACAGATCGGCCATTGCAATGGCTAAAGTGCACGAGATGGGTTTCGATATAATTTTTTTTCTTATTCTTAAAAATTAGCTTGAGGGGCCGAAATTTTCGTCGAATGAAGAGGTTATTTGTGCTGTAAACGTGTATTATGCACAGTTCGAAACATTTTTTTTTTTCAGAGGGAAAGACAAAATTGAAATCTCGCTGAACTAAATGTACTAAATTTTTACTTTTGTAAAAAAAAAATGTTATTTACCTTGTTTTCTACAAGACTTTTCAATCCACCCTCGTACAATGTCGAATTTGTAGTCCTTTTTATTATAATATCATAAAAACGTATTGAATTCATTTTTAAAGACAAAATTTTTCGCTAAAAAATTCATAAGACTATTGCCGATATTACCGGACTTCGTGGTGGGGAAAGTGATGGCGTGATGAAGATTCCAAGACCAAAAGATTTCGGTAAAATAGTTTTCTGTTAAGATCTGGGCTGATTCGCTAATAAATACATAATTAGTCTTATGGTAAAGACTACATAAAGTATTTGATTGACAATTTTCAGTTAAATTTTTGATTCAATTACTCGATGCAATAATCAAATGAAGTAGATTTTTTTAAGGTTCGAGTACTGCAACGGTTTTTTACTGAAGTCATTTAAATAATAATTAAATAAAAAAAAATCGAAAACAGTTATAATTATTTTATTGATTACAATATTTTGTTTACCATTTAACTATAGTAGAGGTACAAGATGCTAAAAAGAAGTGCTAAAAATACACAAACTAGATACATTATGCGTTCTCTAATAGTGATCTACAATTACGTTATGGAGGCATGTCGTAAACTGAATTTGTCAACATGATTTATCAGTTTGTATAACCGCTTTCGCTGTTACGTGGATGGTCGCCTACGTTGCCATTTCTGGCGAAACTTTAAAATTAACGTACATTGGCAATATAACTTAATTATAATCTGTAGATCACTCTTAGTAAGAATAGATACAAAATTAAGCAAAGTTAGTGAAGCGCAAGGGTTTCATACATAATTTTAGTATTATGTTGAAAAGGAAAGTTGTTTCCCTGTGAACATATAGCTGTCAAAAATTTTAAGAAACAAATACCCTTATAAAATAGTTATTTCAATTTAGATTCCACGAACCTTTTCTGATAGAATGTAATCATAAATAAATTTAAGTTGCCCTTTTACACACAGCACATCTAAATGTAGAAATAATTGAAATATCTTGTTTTCATAGTTGAAGCACCACCACATAAGAATAAATGTAATAATAAATAATATTTGATTTGATTTCGATCAAAAATCTTTTAGAAACTACGTTCTCAATTCAAACGAAACTTTATATCCATATACTGGACGTGATACTATATCCTGCTTTATCTTAACGTCCATCACATCTTTATAGGAGGTGTGAAATCTGTATTTTCTCAGAACTGTTACCAAAAGGGTTTTCATAGCCATCATAGCGTATTTTAAGCCTAAAATAAAACTGCAATAAGACAGGTTGTTTTCACTGACAGCAATGTTAGCATTACTAAGTGAACTGAATCATAATGAGGTTGTATTAAAGCCTAAAAGAATTTATACGTAAAGCAACTTCTATAAAAGAGGCAACGTGCTAAAAATTCTCATCTTTTTAGCTTCTGTGGTTATGTCAGGCTGAAAGCCTTTTGCGGTGCTCCTGCCGTTATTTTTTGTAACTAAAATCTGTGTTTGTGTTGTGTTTTTTATTTGGACCAAAAATTTTCTGTCTTTCAAGAAAAAACTTAAATTAATTTAATTAAACCGTTGTGCCAAACCTTGTCAAAGGTCTTGCTTACATGAAAGGATATAACGTCGGTGTGATTCCTTGATTGTTCAGAATAGTAGACTGTTGGTTTGAACAATATATTTCTGTTCCATATACCAGGTGTACAAGTATGAAATGCGGATTTCAGGCAACAGATGGTGCACCAATGCAGTTTGTGCTATAAAGATTTGACACTGCGCCATTTTGTTGTGTCATCAACAAGTATCAGACGCTCACGAGTGATAAATTGGAAAAGTGTGTGCATAGTGTTGTATTCAATATGTTGAAATTTGTACCGAACAAAGAGCATTCGCGGACAGCATTAATTTTTTATTTTCATTTGAAGAAAACTGCTGTTGAATCATACCGATTACTTCGAGAAGCTTATGGTGAACATGCTCCATCGCAAGAAACGTGTGAACGATGGTTTCGGCGTTTCAAAAGTGGTCACTTCGATGTTGCAGACAAGGAAGGCGAAAAAGCGCCAAAAAAATACGAAGATGTGGAATTGCAAAGCATTGTTCGGCGAAGATGATTCGCAAACACAAAAACAACTCGCCGAGCAATTGGGTGTTAGTCAACAAGCTGTTTCCAATCGGCAACGAGAAATGGAAAAGATTCAGAAGACCGGTAGATGGGTGTTACATGAGTTGAACGACAAGCAAATGGAAAAGCGCAAAAACACGTGTGACATTTTGCTCGCTCGGTACAAAAGAACTCTTTTTTGTATTGTATAGTTATAGGGGATGAAAAGTGAATTTAGTTTGAGAATCCCAAGCTCAAAAACTCGTGGCTCGACCCAGACCGAATCGCTTTGGCGGAAAGACGCTCTGTGTTTGGTGGGACCAGAGGAGCGTGGTATATTATGATCTGTTAAAACCTGAGGAAATAGTTAATACTAAACGTTATCAACAACAATTCACCGATTTGAACCGTTCGCTGCTTGAAAAAAGGCCAGAATACCGAAAGAGGCAACACAAAGTCATTTTTCTTCATGACAATATTCCATCACATACGGCGAAACCATTTCGCGACACGTTGGAAGCACTCAGCTGGGAAGTTCTACCCCATGCGGCTTACTCACCAGGCTTGGCTCCTTCGGATTACCACTTGTTTGCATCAATGGGTCACGCACTTGCTGAGTTGTGCTTTGGTTCGTACGAAGATGTGAAAAAATAGCTCGATGAATGGTTCGCAGCAAAAGGGGAAGATTTTTACTGGCTTGGCATTCACAATTTGCCCGAAAGATGGAAAAAATGTATAACAAGCGATGGAGCATACTTTGAATAAAGCACTATTTATCATTATTCCGAATTTAACATGTTTTTTTAGAAAAAAATCTGCATTTCATACTTGTACACCTGGTAGTTGTATTTTATTGAATCGTTATAAAATACAATTATTTTTTAATAATTTTTCCCAGGTTGGATAGAACAGAAGACCGATCGGGTGGTAGTTGTCTGTCAGTAATCTGTCCAAGCCTTCAAAATAACTTTTGGGACAATAATAATTTTTATTAATAGCCTAAGTTGTGATTACAATGTGTGGTAAGTTTTACAGCGAATAAAGCTGCCAAATCTAGGCACCTTTATACTATTTGGATTAGTTTTTTATTTCGTTTGATATTTACATTAAAAGGTAGTCAAAATATTTTTGTTTTGGTGCCTGAGATTTTAGAGCTGATTTTAACTATATTTGGGACGCTAAATCTATACATGCAATCCGTTTTTCTCTATCAGCTCTACTTTTTTAGATACAACAACTTATCTACCAATGTGGTTTTTATTCAGTCTATTCATTTATGAGAGTTCTAAAATTATTATATATTCAATAATGTAGGTACAATGGTTTTATTGTCAGTCTGTAACTGAGTAAATTCCAGGTAAATCTATAAATAGTGGAACCATTGCCTATCAGGTACCTGAACTGACCCTTTTAATCACCTAACTCGGGTAAGTCTCGTGGTCAGTTTGTGCGTTCTTACTAATGAGAGTAGATCGAATTCGGCGTGTTATTTTATGTTAAGAAAAGAGTGTTTTTGTGTTATTGAACAGAATTAAAATGAGTTCAGGTTCCAGTTCAAGAAGAAGTTGTGTAAATCAACCTGATGTGTTTTGCTATATATGCGGAGAATACATGTTTCAACAAAACAGACAAACTATTACTGACTTTGTAAAGCGAGCGTATCTTGGATAC
This sequence comes from Pachyrhynchus sulphureomaculatus, assembly GCA_019049505.1. Lineage (NCBI taxonomy): Eukaryota > Metazoa > Arthropoda > Insecta > Coleoptera > Curculionidae > Pachyrhynchus > Pachyrhynchus sulphureomaculatus. Next base: position 26,161,461 of record CM032448.1, read on the forward strand.
TTTGGAGTTAAGCTTGGTGATCAGGACAAAACGTGGGCCCCGCATCTCGTATGTAAAAACTTGTACAGAGCATTTACGGCAGTGGACTACCAGGAAAAGAAAATGTCTAAAATTCGGCGTACCAATGGTTTGGAGAGAACCAAAAAACCACTTCAATGATTGTTATTTTTGTTTAGTAAATACTAATGGAATCAATCGAAATAACCGCAGTAAGTGGACTTATCCCAATTTAGACTCGGCAATACGCCCTATCCCGCACTCAGATGAAATACCGATTCCAACATTTCATCAGCTGCCACATATCTCTGATGACGAATATTTTCCCTCTGATCGCTCTTCTGATGCTAATAAAAGTTCTGATGCTAATGAAACTAACAGTGACTATGAGGGGACGTCATCAGTTCCTCAACGCTTCAATCAAAATGAATTAAATGATCTCACCAGGGATCTCAATTTATCGAAAAAAGGCTTCTAGGTTGAACGACAAAAATTTACTGGAACAAGGAACCAAAATTACCTTTCTGCTACCATTCTTTTCTCAAGAAGACAATCTTGTATTTTGTCACGAAATTAGGGGACTCATGAAAGAAATGGGACTTTCTGAATATATTCCAGATGATTGGCGCCTATTTATTGACAGTTCAAAGCGAAGTTTAAAATGTGTCCTTCTAACATAATGGGAATAAATATGGTTCAATATCACTAGCTCACTCAACGAAACTGAAAGAAGAATATAATACCATAGCTTTGGTCTTGCAGAAGATAAAGTATTACGAACATCAATGGATGATTTGTGTAGACTTAAAAAATGGTAAACTTTCTTCTTGGGCAGCAAAGTGGTTACACGAAATATCCGTGTTTCTTGTGCCTCTGGGATAGTAGGGACAAAACACACCACTGGGTTAGAAAAGATTGGCCTCAGAGAGAAAACATGGACGTTGGGGAAAAGAATGTCATTAACGACGCTTTGGTTGAAAGAGAAAAAATCATACTTCCTCCGTTACATATAAAGTTGGGCTTAATGAAGCAATTTGTAAAGGCTCTTGATAAGAATGGGTCTTGTTTTGCATATATAGGGGTAAAAAAATGCATCAGTTGAGCACAGAAAAACTCAAAGCAGGGATATTTGACGGCCCACAAATAAGACAATTAATTAAGGATCCTGCCTTCATAAATTCAATGAATCAAGTTGAATGAGAAGCTTGGACATCATTTGTTGCAGTTGTAGAAAATTTTCTAGGCAAACATAAAGCTCAAAACTATGTTGAAATGGTTAACAAGATGCTTAATAGTTTCAAATCCTTAGGGTGCAATATGAGTATTAAAATACACTATTTACACAGCCACTTAGACCGTTTTCCAGAAAATTTAGGAGGCATGAGTGAGGAACAAGGTGAAAGATTTCACCAAGATATTAAAGTTATGGAGGACCGCTACCAAGGAAGATGGGACATGCACATGATGGCAGATTACTGCTGGAGTTTAAAAAGGGTCTGTTTAAAAAAACATTCAAGAATGTCGCGGAAAAGAAGCTTTCCAAGTGTTGAGTGGACTATTTCATTTCTTCAATGTTTTTTTTTGTTTGTAAGTACGACATAATATTGTATTTTGTATAACTAAAATAAAAATTTCGTATCTACTTTTGTTTACTACACTTACGGATTTGAGTTACAATAATGTAACTTATATTTCTCTAAAATTGTATATCTTAAAAATTTGAGCTCCTAGGTACAAATGAATACGTTATTTGAATTCAGGACATCAAATTGATATAGAATCAGCTCAAAAAACCTCGACACCAAAACAGCTGTTCCCCTGTGTAATTAATAATTCTTCTTTCATTAAGTTTTCTGAGAATTGAACAAAAAAACTAGTTGGCAAAGAATTTTGCTCTCCCATCGTTCTAATTTCAGTTTTTTTTAAATAAATGACCTGTTTGTTTGTCTTTTTATGTTGGGACGTCTTTTCTGTAGGCCATATTTTTAGGCTTGTGACTTATTCAGTCTTTTATTTCAAGAATTAAATTGTAAATTTTCTAAAAAAGTGTGATTTTGGATGGAAACAATTGTGTAAATTTTAGATTAAGTATAACTTTTCTCATGTTTTGTTTACTTTGAACTGATGTTAAGTTTAGATATCCTAGATTTAGCTTCTCACTTATCATGGTAACAAGAACTTGTTTTTTTTTAATTGAACTATTCTATTGAATGAACTGTGAAAATCAAAAAGCTAATCTAGTATCTATATTATATAACATGTCACTACTAATGACGCAATTCCAAATTGTAGAAATTCATTTTGCAAAATTTAACCACTTGAAAGAAATTCGCTCATTAATTATCATACAACTGAACAACCTGAACACCCTGATTTACTAAAAAGGTTCAACTTTAAATTTTGTTATCTGGAATTTAAATTGAAAAGAACATAAGAAAGTCAACTTAAGTTATGATTTTGTGCAGTGCCGGTTCTATTTATGATTAAACTGATAGAAATGGAATTGTGTTAAAATTCAATTGTTTTATTAATATGTGTTTAAGGCATCTACTGTGATTTTTTGCATTAAATTTTTTTACAAAAACCTTTATTTGGCAATATTTAATAAATTATGTTTTAAACACAAAAGTCAACTAAACAACTGGATATTCTAGATTCTTCTGCAAACAGACTAGGCCGAACTTGTGGATGGTTTTTATGAAAAAATTTAACACTAACCAATACAGTTTCTTGGTCCAAACGAAAAAGGCAGATAACAACCAGGCTCTCTTTTAGTTATTTCCTCTGGTAGAAATCGATCTGGTTCGAATTTATAAGGATCAGGCCAATATTTTTCATTCCTATGAATTTCAATTATACCAACACATGCCCCAGTTCCTTTTTGAAGGACATGGTCACCTAAAACAAATTTAGTTATGTTATAGAATATAATTTACCTTTCAAAAAATCTAGTTTTTTAACTAGAAGTAGTAAAAATGAAGTAATGAAGATCTGTCACATATAAATGAAATTGCTGGTTTCGCTGTTGCAGATCATTTCAACTATTTGGGATTCCTAACAATGGTAATGGAGAAGCGGAAGTACGAAGACGTTGGGTATGGCTAAAAAGTCGATGACCAAACTCACTAAGGTCTGGAAAGATCCAGCTGTCACAAAAAATACAGTGAAGATTGCTATCCAGCCTTACACTCTCCATCGCAATTTACGCATCGAAACCATGGACCATCAAACAAGTTGACGGAAGACGAATCGATGCGTTTGAGATGTGGGCATATCGGAGAATCCTCAGGGTATCATATACCGAACACCGTGCTCGTAATAATGTATCTATTCTTGAAGAGCTTAGTATCAATGACCGACTTTCAAACAGATATAATAGACAGTATAGCTTGTCCCAAAATATAAGATCCTGATTTTTGCCGTTTTAAGTGGGCAATATAAAAATTCTGACCTTTTGTTTATGATAGGTTGCAGAGATGGACTTAACAATTTTATTCATTAATGTCATTAATGCAAATAAATAAAATTATAAGTGTTTTTGGAGATGTTTATTTATAGATGCATGTAAAAACAAATGGATAAGAAGTTCAAATATAAAGTTTGAATGAATAGGGTTTACAAGAGGGGATTATATTATATAAATACCACAAAAATATATTTTAACTTAAGCCTACCATAATTCGGTTTCACTATCACTGTCAACAGCTGAGGTAATTATCAGTGGTTTTATATTATTTACATAAATATATGAATCTTTAACTTTAACAACGTGCTGAATGGAATTCTTCCAGCTTTCACAAGGTAATATCATTTAAAACTTTTTTTACTAATTCAACCACTAACACGCTTAAAGTGCCCTTTTTACTTGATGCCAAATATGTTCAATTGGATTAAACACACAATAATACGGAGGAAACCGCAAAACAGTGTGTCCAATTTTCTCAGCCATACTAACACAAACATATTTCTTTTTCAATTTATATTCTTTCAAAACTTCCAAAAGATCACTTTTTTTATAAATATATTCAAAATAAATGTCATTTTCTAACATATATTCTTGTATTTCCGATTTGGTGTTGGCTGCATAAGGAACCTTATTTAGTAGGCGACTATGGTAACTTGCATTATCCATAACTATAACACTCTGTTCGGGAACATTTGGCAAAAGGGAATTTTGAAACCAATTTTCAATAAGTTCTGCGTGTGTCTTCGTGATATTCCAAACTAGAATCTTTTATGTTTTTTGCAGATAAGTGTAGACAATTTGAAACCCAGCCCTTTTCAGATCCAGCATGCAAAATGGTTATTCCTTTACCTTTATTTGAAGGTGCGTTAGTCTGACATTTTGTACTGCTGTCAACCCACCCTTTTTTGCACCGTGTCACGGGTATCGAACCATGTTTAGTCAAGGTAAATTATTGGCCAATTCTCTGATCGATACTTTTTAATTTCTTGTAAATAAGTATGTCGCAAGATTCGTAATCTTTGTGACTCCATCACTACTTGCCATTTGTTGATTTTTCAGAACGTAAATCCTATTCTTAAGAGAATTCTGTAAAGGGTTGTTCGGCCACAATGTATATTGGTCCCGTCCAGCATCAGTTTTAATTTTATTTTTTCTAGTGTCGGCACCAAGTGCTCTTCATACATAGAATATATTTTTCTTCAGATGACGTCTTTTTTCACAATTGTCTACATGATGCATTTGAAAATCTTTCCGTTTTTTTCCTGTTCCTGAGTGATGGTTTTCCTACAATACCCTTCGTATATATATCATATATAAACGTAGAAATTGGGGTTTTTGTTAGTTCACTGATTTCTTGCAAAGCACTTTTTTTATTCGAATTTTCGTTTTACCAAACTGTCGTAAACATTTTTCACTATTTGTTTAGCGTCAAGTGTTATATGTTTTGTCTTATAATAGCCACTATTGCAATTTTTCCATGGGAGCCACATAATTAAAATAGAATCGTTACGACGTAAGTTGTAAGTAAAACTAAAAAATATAAAAATAATAAAAAGTATCTATGGAATCTTAAAGGGGACCTGTGGTCATTAGGCCTATATTTTCAAACGCTTAAAGGGCTCCAAACCGGGTTGCTAGATAGTAAATATATAGGTAAAAATAGATCCACTATGATTGCAGGTGCAAGTAAGGGCGGTATTCAAAGCCGGCAAAATAAAAATACGTTTATTGTAATACCTGGCAACTATGCACAAAACCTTAATAGGGTCGTTTATTGCCCCACTGAAAAAGCAAAAAGGCAGGATCTTATATCTTAGGATTTACTATACCTGAAATATTTTGGTCACCTATGAGGAAAGTTGATGCCATGGAAAAGCTTGTACTAAACAGGGAACGTAGAAGGTAGAAGATCAAGGGGACGGTCTCCGACAAGATGGCCCGACCAAGTAAGATCTTTTCTTGGTATGGGTCTGCGCGAGTCAAGTCAGGTGGCGTAGGATCGAGATGCCTATACTCCTATTGGGGTGAAAGGATTGAGAGAAAGAGAGAGAGTAAAAAATGCATATTTAAAAAATGTTGTGCCGAGATATCTCCTAAGAAAACATCTATCTGCTTTAAATCAGCCTTACATCAAAGGCTACTTATCTCATCTTTTCGGAAAAAATCTAAAATAACTAGCAAAGATGGGTTAGAAGTGTGAAATGTTGAAGTTCGTAATAATCTTAACAAATTACTGTGCTGCCTTTGTCATCTTTAATCATTTCCAGCCCCAAGCTGCTACTTTCAGGGAATGCAGCGACTTTCTTTTGATGCTTAAATTTTGGATTTATTGGACTCCAGTAATGGAAATGCTGTTTATTGACGTGGCTGTTAAAGTGAAAATGTGCTTTGTGAACTGAACAATATCTAAATAATAGCAAAATATGTAAGCATAGTAAAATGTCATTAACAGATTTGACTGTCAAGGTCCCTCTGTCCTGAATTTCTCTCTTTAAAAGTCATCCGCTAATATTATAATTATTTATTTATTATATATTTTATTTAAAAACTGAATAAACTATTTTCTTTGCCATGGCTCTGTAGTAAGTCGATATTGGAAAATGATGAGAATAATTCGTATCCATACTAATACACAGAAAACTGAGGAAATTCATAACCACCTGGGAACCGATTAGTGAAAGAATCATAAAGATGAATCTCAAAATACTAGGTAATAACACAACCTTACTGGGGGTATACGTTGTCAACGACGACGATCTGGCTAATAACAAGGATTCATTTTTTGAACAACTAAATGAGGAAATACGCAAAATTGGAACATCAAGAGAGATATTACTTTTAGGTGATCTAAATGGAAGAATAGGAAGGAAAGAACACGATAAAGTGGTAGGTAAAATATGGCGAAGAAGTTACTAACGACAACGGAAGAAGAATTATAGAGATATGTGAACAAAACAACCTTACAATATTAAACGGACATTACCAGCATAGGGATATTCATAAATATACGTGGAGACAAACAACAAGAGATTTAAAAAGTAATCGACTCTGTCGTATTATCATATGACAGAGATCTAGATTAAACTTCCTAGATGTAAGAGTCCAAAGAGGGGCTTCATGTGGCAGCGACCACTACCTTGTGAAAGGAAAGATAACCTCACGAACAACACGGGAAAGCAAACTGGAAGATACACACACACAACAAGTGAAACAACAATAAGATATAATAAAGACAGCTTACAAAATGAAAGTATCAGAAATCTATACAAGAGTAGACTGGACCAAAAGATACAACGGACGTGATTTGTTAATATAGAAGAAGAATATAAGTATATAAAGGAATGCCTATACGCAGCCGCACTGGAAGCATTAGGGTACCAAGAGAAAAGAGAAAAACAGCAAAAACCATATTGGTGGGATGAAGAAATTAAATACGAAATTGAAGAAAAACGGAAAAGCTATCACAAATACTTAAGTTCAAAGAGCACAAACGACAAAGTAAAATACAAAGAATCCCAAGCTAGAGTACGCAAAATGATTAGTGACAAAAAGAACAACCAATGGGAGAAGACATGCTCAAGACTCAACACTTACATAGGAGGAAAAAAAAGCACAGAAAGCTGGAGACTTCTTAAAAATATGAGAACAGAACGGAAAAGAGAAATCTTCTCACCAATAACACCAGAAAAACACAACCAATACTTTACAAATATGCTAACAGGAGATAGACCAGAGTTCAAAAGTTCCCAACATGGAAACCCAAATATAATTATACGAGGATCCCCAAGAAGGATAACAACATCAGAAGTTAAACAAGTATTGTAAAACTCTAAAAAATGGTAGAGCTCCAGGACAGGAAACATCCCAGGAGAGATAGTAAAATACGGAACTGAAAAGCTATTTAGCAAAGATGCATTAACACATCAGAAGTACCTGAAGAATGGGAAATATCATACATATCAACAATTCATAAGAAAGGAGACAAAAATAATTGCGATAACTATAGGGGATAACGGTTACAGGATCTATTAGCAGAATATACGGAAAAATACTTAAAAATAGAATAGAAACGGAATACGCGGACGTAGCTGAAGAACAGGCAGGCTTTAGAGCAGGAAGATCCACAATAGACCATCTATTCTCACTGACACAAATCCTAGAAACGAAAACTGCATTTGATCAGGAAATCCATGTCTTGTTTGTTGATTTAAAAAAGGCCTACGACAGCGTGCCTCTATGAGATTGTGGGAAACACTACAACAGAGTAATGTAAGCACGAAATAATTAAAGCCGTAAAATCTTTATACCAAGACGCAAGAAGTAGTGTGAAAACCAAATATGGTATAACAACAGGGTTCCAGGTCACAAATAGGGCTGCTGTATATCCCCAACGCTATTTAAAATCTATTTGGAGAGTGCACTAAAGAACTGGAAAAGGAAATGCAGCAGTATGGGATTACCACTGGATGACGATACTACATTGTACACGCTATCATTTGCAGACGACCAGGTAGTAGTCGCTCAGGACATCGATGATATGGAATACATGACACGAAAACTTATGGAGGAATATGAAAAATGGGGCCTAGAAGTCAATATTAAAAAGACCGAGTACATGTGCGTCGGAGGACAACAGCAGGACTTGAAACTGGCCACAGGATACACCATCAAACACTGTGCCAGTTATAAGTATTTGGGAACGAGAATATCTAGGGACGGAACACTGGAAGAAACAATATTCGAGGAATATCCAAGGAAGAAAAGCGATTGCAATGCCTAATAGTATACTATGGGACAAAAAGATAACCATTGAAAATAAGAAGAGAATTTACAACACAATAGGGAAAAGTATAATAACTTACAGCTCCCAGGTGTGGCCATTGAAGAAAAGATACTAAAAGCTACAGAAATGGATTTTTGGAGACGAGCAGCCAGAAAATCCAGAAAAGACCGCATACCAAATGACACGATAAGACGAGCTTTAGAAATAAAGCACGATATAGTGGACAAAATCAGAACCCAACAGTTTGGTATGGTACGGACATGTACAGAGAATGTCACAAGACCGACTACCTAAACAGATTTTAAATTGGAACCCTCGTGGAAAAAGAAAGCGAGGAAGACCACGCCAAAGCTGGAGAGCAGGAATCAACAAGGAAGTACTAGAGAGAGATCTAGAGGAGGAGGGATGGAGAAACCGGGAGGAGTGGAAATTAGGCATCGGAAGACGGAAGACGTTATAAAACCGATTGATATATATAATAATAGTTAAGAGTTGTGCTAGATGACTGACCTTGCACATATTCGATATTGAAATCAAAACATCCAATGCCAGCAATCCCAACAAGCAGCTCCCTGCCATCCCCATCAATCAAGTAAGGTTTAAACCAGTGTATGACAACATCGCTTACACCAACTAGACAATATACATAACTTCAAAAACCCGACCTGCATTTGTATGTAATTCTTCAAATAATTTGATATACAAAATTATATTTCCCCATGAATGTTTTTTATTTATTTTCTTAATTAACAGTTTTGGCAGCTTTGAAAAAATTAGTAGCAATAGGTAATTTGGTACATTGGTAGCTTCTCAAATCTCCTTACCAATATCTATATCTTCCTCCACTGATCTGAATATAAATGCTCCAACAGGAAACAATCTTTGTGTTTCCTTAATTACTTGTTCCAAATATTTAAGTTTTGGTAAATCTGATAATTCCACTGCTCTGTCAGGTCCAGAACAACTTCTAGAATTTCTGTTAAAACTTTGTCCTAAAATAAATAATTGGGTTATGATTCCATTTTTATTGATGAGGTCAGATAGGTAAAAATGATGATTGTTTCCTACAGTACCAATTATTCTGGCTGTTATGTATAGCCTCTCTTGTATAAGGACGTCCACAAGAAAAATTTTATGTGATAACCCGATACAACTAGATAAAAAGCCAACTAAAGTTCGTAGTCTCAGGCAGGATGGAAGTTTTTTTTTTCTTAGATGCTAGAACTTCTAAGATTCATTAATCCCAGGGAATAGTTCCTCCTCCTCCTCCTAGGGATGATTTTCGATCTTATTAGGAAGATGACCTAGTTATTTGATTATCTGGCACAACAAGATAAAAGTATTTGATACTTTCCGAATTTCAATAACATCCATGTGCATCATTAGAGCCTAGGAGTAATTTCTACCACCCTCTAAGGGCAGTTTGTAGTCATGTATGGGTGTTTCAGGCCACTCTACTCCATATTTGTTCACCCTACCTAAAACTAGAAAAGTCTGAGCTTTTTTCGTCGTTATAGAAACTTATGTAATAACTTCGTAGGTGGGGGTGGTTATTACATCCTGTAGGAGTGAGTCTCAACCCTTTAAGAGTAATGTCTGGTTGTCACACACCAGATTCAGATATTTTGTCCTAAGAGCTACAAGAATCTGTCCTTTTTACATGTTATTTAAACTCACGTGCGTTATTCGAGTTTCATAGGTACTTTTTACCCCCTATAAGGGTGGATTTTAATTTAATTAATAGAAATAGCTTGCTGTGGTTTATGAATATTCTCTTCTCTAGACTATAAAATATTTACCCAGTTTTCCCACTTCATTATGAGTCATTACATTATTACTATAGTCTTAGCCCCATACATGTATATATATATACATATATATATATATATATTATATATATATATATATATATATATATATATATATATATATATGTATATATATATATATATATATATATATATATATATATATATATATATATATATCAATATAATATATATATTATATATATATAAATATAAATATATATATATATATATATATATATAAATAATATATATATATATTATATATATAATATATATATATATATATATATATATATACATATATATATATATATATATATATATATATATATATATATATATATATATATATATATATATATGTATATATATATATATATGTATAATATATATATATATATATATATATATATATATATATATATGTATATATATATATATATATATATATATATATATATATATATATATGTACATATTTATATATATATATATATATATATATATATATATATATTTTTATATATATACATATTATATAT
>CM032448.1:26172159-26232159 GCA_019049505.1 Pachyrhynchus sulphureomaculatus
AAATATTTTTGGAACGTTTACATTTCATTTGGGATCAGGTGATAATTTCAATTTTCTTTCTTTTAATTTTAATCTTCTTTTTAGTTGCTCTGTTCCCTTCAAATTACGATATATATTGTAGTTGGCCATGAGTTTTAATTCTTCGAAATGTAGATATTAGGTAATTTCTTTCTTTTGCTTATAATTTTTAAACATTTCTTTTCGTTTTATTAATTTTTTTGTGAAAAATAGTTTAATTATTGATAAAAAGTTGGTTGTATTAGTTTTCTATTTAAAACATCGGAAAAAACGCCTTTCAAGAAATTTCGCGTTTATAACGCAATGCATTTAAGCAGTAGCTACAAAAGGGCTCTAGACAGCCAGCAAAGGTCCAGTATTTTGAATAAAGTCCGGTTTGGGCAGAAAAGGCAGTAGAATAAAATTTACTAACCCATTTTTAAATTAAACAGTAAACCTCAGTGTAGAGTGCTTCTGTATGCTCTAACAGGTTATTTAATTATTATAGAAAAGCTAAATATATAAATGTGGCAATGTTTCTAGAGTCATACACCCTGCTAATTCAAAGATTAAACTTTTAGAGACACCGCTTTGGACTACAAATGTATTGTGTCAGACAGTAATCTGGAAAAATTAACTTGAATTTCTTTTGATACGGAGCTTGACGACTGCACTATTCAGTTATATAGGAAAAGTTAACATAATGTATGGGAAAGTTATATTGTTTAGATAATTTTATTTCTCTTTGCATAATCAGTTTTATAGTTCAAAATTTATCTTTTTCTCGAAATAAAGTACGGAGAAACAGCAACAAAGATTCTCTTTTGTGACAAAAATATGGTTAGATTTACTTCAAAATAATATATTAACAAAAATACATTGCTTTTAATCGAACAGCTCAATAGAACGAAGTCCAAAAACTAAAACGCCCCAATTACTTTCTACGATTGCGAAACAAACTCTCTCCTCTCATTTATTACATCAGAAACCCTCATATCACTCCCTATCCTTTAATAATCATCTCAGACTACTTGGGCTAAGTTTAGTATTTCTTGATTATGCCTTGGAAATGCTTAGATCATGTCGTGTATTCTTAATTAACATTAAAAGATTCAAAATAAAAAGTGTCTTGTTGTGGATTAAACCATACGAAAGATGGATAGTACACGGATATGGTGAAGGTCGATTGCACTGCTTGCAGTAAAACGGTATGTAGAAAAAATATTTTTCTATAATTACGTGGACAAAACTACTTGTATCTATAAATCTTAGTAAGAAAATAAATTTCCTTGAATTTTGCTTACTTATTTTTAACTAAAATAAATGAAAAAACCGTTAGATTTTCATCTAGTAAAACCTATTTCCATAATTACATTATTTTAGTTTCAAATGCTCCTTAAATTTCGGTGTGACAGTGTGTTAAAAATATCAAAAATTAATTTATATTAGTAGAAAGGTTCTGAATTAAAATCAGATTTTATTCTTGCAACTAGGATTTTTCCTCTTCTCATATAGTCAAACTAGAGAAGTTACAATTTGGTGAAAAATTCTGTCATCTTGATCTAGAAGCTTCCAATCTAGGGAACAGGATAAGAAACTTGACTAACAACATGCATTTAACCAAGAATTATATCGCACCTTGGTGAAGAACATTCTTCTCCTTTCCGACGGAAACATTGTAAGTTTAATATTCCTAGAGATAGGACTTTAAGAAGAAATAATGTGAGTTCTTTATATTCGACGGTAATAGAGGAAATAAAGCAAAGCATTCTTATATATGCGTTAATTGAAAGTATTCATTTTATAGGACGTTATATTGCACACTTAGTGACAGAACTTCTTGAAGTGTCCATTTTACCCAAATCCTATCTTATTTCATCTAAACAGATGAAAAAACTTATGCCTGAATAATAGCCAGGTTCGTACAAAAACAACTTACAATTTTTTTCTTCCAGAGGTTATTTCAAGTGTCAATTTTTATGCTGACAATTTTTCTCAAATATAAGATTTTTTTTCAGATTGGTCAGACAATAGTTCCTTGCGACTTTCGGAAGCTTAAGAAATATTCCAAAATAATTTGATAAACCAAAAGTACAATTACAGCTTTGACCCTAAAACACGAACTGAATTAGAGACGTCCCATTTATCAATAGTCGACAGCGCACAGTTAGTAAGTGAGCTTAAGTCCGCATATAGAAGAATTAAGGGTAAAAAGGGGGAAAAAATTTTCCAAAAATTTATGTGGAAAAGAATAGTGGCATCCAATTTATCATTTATGGAGATGGTATTTTGGATGGCAGTGTCAATAAATTTATTAATGTCGATTTTAGAATATTGGCTAGTTTAAGAAATGCCCCCATTACATCACTTGATGGGGAGAGGACTTTATTCATACGTAAAATATGTACTTAGGCAAAAGGATCTAATGCATGAATATTTTTGGGTAGATTTTTTAGAATTTTATATGCATATTAGCTTTTCTTTAATAATAAGTAACTTACCCCTATTATGAACGTTATCGTTTCATACACCAAGTCTTCAACTGTAAAATGATGAAGTCCTTCTGTTTCATAGTTCATTTCTATTAGAAGGTCTAAAAATGCTTTTCTCTTAGGAGTTTCTAAAAAATATTTTCTTTTTAATAAACGGTAGTCAAGAATGTGTTTAAACGAACACATTTCTTCGTTAAAAATATTTTAGTGAATTGAATAAAAAACATTAAATACACAATTAAGAAAATGCAGAATACGAAATTATTATATGTTTTTAAATTGTATATGAATTCTATTTAGTTAGTTTACTATATTGGTTAGTTTCACTAGTGTATTGCTTGTAACGATTTATTACCATCTTCGACGAATATATCTTCTTTGTTCTTTAATTTTTTTTTATATTCAATTTTCTTATCGGCTATTATCTAAAAAAATCATTATTATTAATATTATTTGCCTAGAGTAATTTTTGCTTTCAGTGTTATTGAAATTTATAACACATTTCGAAACTTATTTTCAAAATTCAATCAGCAAATTTTACTCGCAGAAACAGCCAATATATATATATATATATATATATATATATATATATATATATATATATATATATATATATAGTTGGTTGTTTATCCTTGGCTAAACAGGAGGTATTTTCTTGGTAAATTTTTATGTTGTAAAAAACATACATTTTATTGGCGTCTCGCCCATTATATTGGGTTTTATCAAAATTTATTTTTAACCTACAAAGTAAAAGATATAAAAAATGTTGCAACATAAAATAAGTATTTTATGAGCGTACAACCTACAGCTCAAAATAGGTTTACGCATCTTGAAACAATATTGTTTCTCAAAAACATCTAGTCGAACTGAAAAGGGAAAAAAGAATGTGCTTATATTTTAGGGCTGTTTCTTTTACTGATATAATTGATAAAATATGTGAAATTAGGCAGAGTTCTATTAAGCTTTATTTCTTTATACACCTACTGCTTGGCCAACAAAAATGCAAATTTTATTGTTTTCACCAGAGATGAATTAACTGCTAAATTTTTGTAAGTATTTTCTCATACAACCTTATAATTTATAGAATCATATTTCAAGAACGAACGTCTTAAGTTTATTTCTCTGTACCTTGTTTGCATTCATAGAATCCAGAAGAAACTACCATCAGGTAGCGAAAGCTTGATAACAAAAATAAAAAGCAGATACTAGAGCCTGTGGATCTTTGATTGCTTATCTCTTCTCCTTATAAGGGCGTTTCCCTGTATATATATATATATATATATATATATATATATATATATATACCGGGTGTTATGGAACGCACTTCATTTATTGCATATATTAGAACTTGTAGCAAGACCATTTGCATAAAATTCACTTTAAATAGCTGATATCAATAATAAAGGAAAAAATCGACGATAAAGAAATAATGTCATGAATATTTTTTCGCACCCCACTGATGAACGCTAAACTCATTGTTCTTCTTCGGGTACCATGACAGTTCAACGACCGTTGTTGGCTACCATGTTGTTGATGATCGTTTTATTGACAGCCGCTTGGAAGAGTTAAACCGTAGACTTTCCGTACTACTGCAATAAATTTTTCAAGCACGACGTTCTCCTTCTTCCTGGACCACGTCTGCCTGGAATCTTTCCCTCTATATTCAGATGCAAGATTTCGTATTTTTCTGGATGTCTCATAATGTAGCCAAAATATTCTGATTTGCGTCACTTGATGGTCGTGACCATCTCAAAGTCCTAGTCAATGCGAATGAAAACGCTATTGTTACTAATTCTGTCCATCTAACTAATTTTCAGCAGTCGTCGATACACCCACATCTCGAATGCCTCCAGACGTTTAAGCTATGTTTTAATTAGCCTCCACGCAACCATGCCGTACAAGAGAACCGAGAAGGCATAGCAACATACAATTTTCATTCATAGTTTCATTGATAGGTTGTGACTAGTTAAGATTTCTTGTTCTTCATAAATGCCGCTTGGGCCTTTTCTATTAGAATCTTGACTTCTATACTCAGGTCCCAGTGGTCGTTGATATTTCTACCGAAATATATTAACTCTCTCTATCTTTGTGACACTGACTATATTTGTAATACCACCATCTTCAATATTTGCTTATAACCATATATTTTGTTTTATTTGCATTGAGTCTTAAACCAAACTGTGTACAAGGGTCAGTTTTTGTAGATCTAGTTTCTGTAGTTATTAATGAACTCTAAAGAATCCTAATAATAAAACAAAAGATCTAGTTCTTAGTGAAGGTAAAATCTTAATTTCTTTTGATGTCAGTTCTTTGTTTCCAAGTGTGCCAATACCACAAACACATTAACAACAGTATCTAAAGTTTGTATGGAACAAAGTTAATTTCAATATAACAGTCAATTTTTTGTTCAGAAAGAAGGAACAGCTATAGGTAATTGCTTATCATCTTTTATAGCCAATTTATTCGTGAATAAGTTTGAAACCGAAGCCAGTCAAGAATTTGAGTACTTAATACAAAGGACAAAAGTTCAGGTTAAATATTCAGAATTTCACCTTTTTTTAGACGTGAAAAAAATGAAACCAAGTATGTCTCCATACCATATACATAATCCAAAGTATAAGGTATTTAATAACGTAGGCCTCACCTTTGTCTATAAGTACCAGGCAACCTGAGGAATATTTTAGGAAATCCCAAAGATAAGATGCCTAATTGTGAGAAAAGTGGAATTTATGAAATTAATTTTAATGATTGCGACAAAACGTATGTAGAACAGAAAAGTCTAGCATTGCCGAATATGCCCTTGAAGCTGATCATATTGTAACATTAGATAATCTAAGATTAATAAAAAATGTATCTGATAGGAGATTGTTGAAAGCATACGAAAGTATAGGATTTATAATATGTAAAATTAGTTTAAATAAAGACAGAGGGCTTATTCCTTAGAGTCCCCTCTACTGGTTACTTGACAGGAAATGATGGCCTCGCCTATGCCATTAGTTCCACCTTACTCATTCAGGTGTTAGGCTAAGTATAAATAGGGTAGTATTGTAGTTAAGCTTTACTCAGTCATCGCTCCTGATGAAGCTAACAGCGAAACGCGCGTTGAGTGCAAAAATAAAGTGTTTGGTGTAGTGGTGATATATACTGAGTAGTGTCATTGTGCCAAAGATTCGACATTCCCAACATAGAAACAGACAATGTCCATATTTTAGTAGTCTAAGCACTGTATCAAAAGTGCCAGAATCCAAATTTATGTACTATCCGAGCATGCCATCTATGACTGACTAAACTAGGACATGCATATGTCACTTCACATTAAAGCTCGTCCGCCAGCAACAGTTTAGCAGCAACAGTAGGAAAGATTTAAAAAAGCTCAGAAATTCGCCAAGTGGTCGCTCGATTTTTCAAAATCTGGGATAAATCATTGTTGTTTATAAAAATGAGTAGTTCTTACCAACCTCTAAATGGTCCACGCAGTAGTTTTTCAAAATTCCATTTTTTTGTTATTGTTTTTGCAACTTAAGGAATTATTTTTCCAAAATTAATTATGCGAAAAATACTTTATCGAATTAGTTGAAATTTACAGGGTTTACGTTAAAGCCTATGAACTTTGCAGAAATAGCTTCTTCGATTGAAGAAAAAATTCGTTATAAACTTTTTTGTTAACAAATACTTTTTTTAATGTTCTCAATCGTTTGAAAACTTTTTTTGACTTTTTGTATTCCTGACACATAATTCTTGCCACATATGAAAAAAAATCTTTGGGATCGAACTTGAGTTTGCGGCTGAGGCGACTGATGCATCGGCGTGCGTGTGATTTTAGTAATACGTTAAAACAAAGTTAATGCCATTTGTTTTATTCCGATAGCTCAGTCAACACGGAAATATTGCTCTTCAATACTTTTGAAGTTTTCGCGATGAAATAACAATTACAGCGAGTCCAAACACTCTAAAATGGTCCGAGCACCTTAATGTTGCAATCTTCACAAGAAAAAAAACCACAACTGCGTAACGAAGAAATTATTTTACATTAGTGAAAAGTGCAACGAAACTTTATTGGTTTACATATGTGCGATTCTTGTCGGGGAAAAGTGAACAGCATTATGTAAACAATTAATGTTGTATCAGGAAAAAATGTAGCAACTGCAAACGTTGATGAACAAGAGCCAGAAGAAATTTTCTGCGATGATGATGAAAAATCGGATCCAACTTTCAGTTGTAGTGAAGTGTGCTTTGAAAACTGAAAAAATCATTGGTGTTTTGCAAGAATTTGGCGAGCCATCAATACAGAAAAAACACTTTTCTCAACCCTCCCAAGAAGAACGCCACGCTATTAATAATAAAATTTCCAGATTGACAAATATTCGAGATGGTGGACAATGGTGAAAAACAAAAAAAGTTGATGAGATTAAAGATGCTTTATCCAAACGAACGACAAGCAGAGAAAAAATCGAAGTTTTAACTATTCTACCACCGGATTGAACAACTAAAAAAATGCGAGAGGAACTGCAAATATATTAGAAAATTTAACGCATGATTCTGAGTCAGTACATTTGACACTAAACTCATTAAACATTTGAAATCGAAATTTGACCCGGAATAAAAAATCTTTTATTTCTCGGATGGGTGTAGCTCGCAATATAAGAATAAATTACACTTTATTAACCTTACAAAACATCAAAAAGATTTTGGTGTCGACGCTGAGTAGAATTTTTTTTGCCACTGCTCATGGTAAAGGGGCATGCACTGGAATTGGAAGAACTGAACAAAGACGCGCAAAAGATGTAAGCATGCAGCGTATGGATGGGGATCACATTACGACTCCATTGAAACTTTATGAGAGGGCCAAAAGTTATTTCAAAAACATAAGTTTTGATTTTTGTGCCGAAAAAGAACACAATTTGCACGCGAAGAGAACTAATTCTTGTTTCAAGAAAGCGGTGTCCATGAAAAACACGCGGCAATATCATTTTTACCAACCTCTGAATAGTAAAACGATTATTGACAAATTTTTTTGGAAGACGATGTAAGTACGCTCCATACAGTTTTCTAAAATGTAATGGAAATTGCCGCCCTGAATTACCAACATGACAATGAATACGAATTTATTATTGATTCCTTTTATATGCGTTATGATCAACAATTATAAATGCAATTGTAATTGCTCGTAATAAAAATACATGTAAGAATGTACTTATAATTAGATACACTAAAACTTATATTACTTAACCATCTTTTTTTTATCAACACATTAATCGTTCTCATCGTGCGCACGCCGCACGACAAAAACCCTTATATGTACGAACTGAAGTGCAATCCCAAAGATTTTTTTTTCAGATTTTGTAAGAATTACACAGGGGAACAGCTGTTTTGGTGTCGAGGTTTTTTGAGCTGATTCTATATCAATTTGATGTCCTGAATTCAAATAACGTATTCATTTGTACCTAGGAGCTCAAATTTTTAAGATATACAATTTTAGAGAAATATAAGTTACATTATTGTAACTCAAATCCGTAAGTGTAGTAAACAAAAGTAAATACGAAATTTTTATTTTAGTTATACAAAATACAATATTATGTCGTACTTATAAATAAAAAAAAACATTGAAGAAATGAAATAGTCACTCAACACTTGGAAAGCTTCTTTTCCGCGACATTCTTGAATGTTTTTTTAAACAGTCCCTTTTTAAACTCCAGCAGTAATCTGCCATCATGTGCATGTCCCATCTTCCTTGGTAGCGGTCCTCCATAACTTTAATATCTTGGTGAAATCTTTCACCTTGTTCCTCACTCATGTCTCCTAAATTTTCTGGAAAACGGTCTAAGTGGCTGTGTAAATAGTGTATTTTAATACTCATATTGCACCCTAAGGATTTGAAACTATTAAGCATCTTGTTAACCATTTCAACATAGTTTTGAGCTTTATGTTTGCCTAGAAAATTTTCTACAACTGCAACAAATGATGTCCAAGCTTCTCGTTCAACTTGATTCATTGAATTTATGAAGGCAGGATCCTTAATTAATTGCCTTATTTGTGGGCGGTCAAATATCCCTGCTTTGAGTTTTTCTGTGCTCAACTGATGCATTTTTACCCCTATATATGCAAAACAAGACCCATTCTTATCAAGAGCCTTTACAAATTGCTTCATTAAGCCCAACTTTATATGTAACGGAGGAAGTATGATTTTTTCTCTTTCAACCAAAGCGTCGTTAATGACATTCTTTTCCCCAACGTCCATGTTTTCTCTCTGAGGCCAATCTTTTCTAACCCAGTGGCGTGTTTTGTCCCTACTATCCCAGAGGCACAAGAAACGGATATTTCGTGTAACCACTTTGCTGCCCAAGAAGAAAGTTTACCATTTTTAAGTCTACACAAATCATCCATTGATGTTCGTAATACTTTATCTTCTGCAAGACCAAAGCTATGGTATTATATTCTTCTTTCAGTCTCGTTTAGTGAGCTAGTGGTATTGAACCATATTTATTCCCATTATGTAGAAGGACACATTTTAAACTTCGCTTTGAACTGTCAATTAATAGGCGCCAATCATCTGGAATATATTCAGAAAGTCCCATTTCTTTCATGAGTCCCCTAATTTCGTGACAAAATACAAGATTGTCTTCTTAAGAAAAGAATGGTAGCAGATCTTTTTCTCTTGTACGGTAAAAGGTAATTTTGGTTCCTTGTTCCAGTAAATTTTTGTCGTTCAACCTAGAAACCAGTACTTCAGAAGCTTTTTTCGATAAATTGAGATCCCTGGTGAGATCATTTAATTCATTTTGATTGAAGCGTTGAGGAACTGATGACGTCCCCTCATAGTCACTGTTAGTTTCATTAGCATCAGAACTTTTATTAGCATCAGAAAAGCGATCAGAGGGAAAATATTCGTCATCAGAGATATGTGGTAGCTGATGAAATGTTGGAATCGGTATTTCATCTGAGTGCGGGATAGGGCGTATTGCCGAGTCTAAATTGGGATAAGTCCACTTACTGCGGTTATTTCGATTGATTCCATTAGTATTTACTAAACAGAAATAACAATCAGTGAAGTGGTTTTTTGGTTCTCTCCAAACCATTGGTACGCCGAATTTTAGACATTTTCTTTTCCCGGTAGTCCACTGCCGTAAATGCTCTGTACAAGTTTTACATACGAGATGCGGGGCCCACGTTTTGTCCTGATCACCAAGCTTAACTCCAAAGTATCCAAGATACGCTCGCTTTACAAAGTCAGTAATAGTTTGTATGTTTTGTTGAAACATGTATTCTCCGCATATATAGCAAAACACATCAGGTTGATTTACACAACTTCTTCTTGAACTGGAACCTGAACTCATTTTAATTCTGTTCAATAACACAAAAACACTCTTTTCTTAACATAAAATAACACGCCGAATTCGATCTACTCTCATTAGTAAGAACGCACAAACTGACGAGACTTACCCGAGTTAGGTGATTAAAAGGGTCAGTTCAGGTACCTGATAGGCAATGGTTCCACTAACATATTTATAGATTTACCTGGAATTTACTTAATTACAGACTGACAATAAAACCATTGTACCTACATTAATGAATATATAATAATTTTAGAACCCTCATAAATGAATATACTGAATAAAAACCACATTGGTAGATAAGTTGATGTATCTAAAAAAGTAGAGCTGATAGAGAAAAACGGATTGCATGTATAGATTTAGCGTCCCAAATATAGTTAAAATCAGCTCTAAAATTCCAGGCACCAAAACAAAAATATTTTTTTGTTGCCCTGTGTTATGTATCAGAAACATAAAAATTCGAAAAAAAGTTTTAAAACGATTGAGATTATTTAAAAAAAAAGCATTTGTTAACAAAAAAGTTTATAACGCTTTTTTTTCGTTGGAATATTTTATTTTTGTAAAGTCCATAGGCTTTTACGTAAACCTTGCATATTTAAAATAATCCGATAAAGTATTTTTCGCATAATTCATTTTGGAAAAAAATAATTTCCTAAATTTTTAAGTTGCGAAAACAATAACAAAAAAATTGAATTTTGAAAAACTACTACGTGGACCCTTTAAAGGGTGGTAAGAAACTACTCATTTTTACAAACAACAATGATTTTTGTGAGATTGTGAAAAATCGAGTGCCTACTTGGCGAATTTCGGCCCAAAAGCATAAATCCCAAGCAGCAGTACCCAAAAAACTTCAACGCTATCTGCTGCGAAACCGCCAAAACTTCTAATTCGACAGTAAAACACATGTGAAAACTTAGTCGTTGTACCTTAATTGCTATAAGCGAGTAGGTTACTAAGGCCATCATTGAATGTAGGCAGTAACTGTAAAAATGGAGTAATAATACGACTATTAGATGTTTAGGGAAAGGGCTGGATAATTTTCAATAATCGTGTTACTCCATAAGAAAGGAGAGTTGGAGAACGAAAATTAATAACTCGTCTAATATATAAGTTATTCCTAAAAATAATAGCTACAAGACTAACAAACAAATTCGAAATATACTCGTATTAGAATAATGTATTACAAACAATATAATATACCTATATATATATATATATATATATATATATATATATATATATATATATATATATATATATATATATATATATATACAGTCCCTGGCCAAATTATTAGACGCACTGTATTTTTTTTAGTAATTTTATGTTTCTTAAGAGTTTTTATGCAATAATGGTATATTTAAACTACAATATTATTGATTTTTATTTAAAAGAATTGTTGTAGACTACATATTTGTATTTATTTTTAACATATGGCAACACTGTGTTGACAAAGTGATACATGAACGTAAACAAGTACAAACCTGTATCAGTCGCGATCGGATCGAGTCAGGTACGGACGTGTTTCTGTGGCTTTATGGACTGTGATTGTTTATTTAACAGTTTTATACTACTCAGTTATTAGTTTATTTTGTATGCAGTGTTTTAAAAAAGTAATTGGACTATTTTCATTATGGGTAGAAAAGGCGATCTTTCACCACGTAAAAAAGCTGAAGTGAAGGCCCTTGTGATTGCGAAAACATTTGCAAACCGAGAAATATCACGAAGATTGGAGTTCTCTGAAGCTAGTGTACGACGCATAAAAAAGAAAATTGAGTCAGGGAAGGAATTAAGCCCGAAAAGAAAGAAAAGATGAGGTAGAAAACCAATTTTCACTCCACGGTCAGAGAGATGTTTGAAGAAAATTTGTGTAGAAAACAGATTTGCTACCACAAAGGTAATAAAATCACAACTCCAGGATGCTAGCGTAAATGCTTCTGAGCGCACTGTTCGAATAAAATTGAAAGAATTAGATTTTAAGGCCTGTCGCCCCGCCAGGAAGCCCAAGTTAACAGCTGCAATGAAAGCAAAGCGCCTGAAGTGGGCCAAACAATGGTAAGACAAAGATGTGGACTTCTGGAGATCGGTAAGATACAGCAATTTAATCAATAATTGATACATTATTATCATTTTCAGTTAAATAAAGCAAATAAACATGGAAGTTTATATATTTTTCCTATTTTTGACAGGTCTGCTTCAGTGACGAAAGCACATTCGAAATTTTGCAGAATAAAGCTCAGTATGTGCGTCGTCGTCATGGAGAAAAGTTTCATCCTGATTGTGTCGTCCCGACGGTTAAACATCCCACCAAAGTGATGATTTGGTCAGTCATCAGCGGCAAGGGCACTGGACGTCTGTACGTCGTCAAAGGAATAATGAGGCAAGATCAGTACAAAGAAGTATTACAAAATCGGTTGATTCCGCAGCTCAGAGAATGGTTTCCAAATGGGGAACCACTCACTTTCATGCAAGATGGAGCTTCCTGTCACACTGCTCGGTCTGTCAAAGCTTTTTTGGCAGAAAAAAATATCCCTCTGTTGGATTGGCGGGGTAATAGCCCTGATATGAACCCCATTGAAAATGTATGGGAGCTGATGAAAAGGGAAGTGGCTAAAGATGTGATTACCAACAAAACCCAGCTCCTAGAAAAGATTATTCATGTGTGGAATCATCATCCTCAAATGCAGGAGACAGTACAATCTTGCATTGATAGCATGCCGCGCAGAATTAAAGCTTTGATAGCGGCTAAAGGTGGCTCAACTAAATATTGACTTTTACTAACATTAATTTCACTTTTCTTAAAAACTTAATAAACTTATGCTTTTCTAAATTAATGCTGTTTTATTTATGTCAAATAAATAGGTAATTGATTGGATAATATAAAAATAAAAAACAAATCAATTTAAAATAATAAAACGGTACAATATCATTCGGTAATTAATATTTTACATGAAATCTTGCAGTGCGTCTAATAATTTGGTCAGGGACTATATATATATATATATATATATATATATATATATATATATATATATATATATATATATACATATTATTAATTAATTTCATTAATTAATGGGCAATGCTCAATTTTAAAACAATACAATAAAATATCTTAAGACGACAATAAAGTAAAAAAGAAAATTTAAAATAAGAATGAGGGAAAGAAAAAAAAAGAAAATTATAATAATAATAATAATAATAGAAAAGGAAATAATGACTGCAACAATAAGTAACAAAAAGTAACAAAATGATCACCATACTCCACACAACTGTCTATAAAACACAGATCTTCCAACGAAAAAGTCCAGGCTGGGACGCTCATTGGCAAGGCGACATGACCTAGATACCGTAGTTGGTCCTGTGGGATGGCACAAAAAAAGTGTGCTTCGAACGGGTCACCCTGGAAGCTACATGCAGACCAACTGTCCAGCAGAAAGGGACAATGGTAGTTACTATGGAGAATATTATAAAGCATTTTGAGATCGATAGCAACTCTGCGATCTTGTAGAGGGTATCTGAGGGTAGGTAAGCTCAGGTCTATTGATCTTAAAGGCAATGCAGAAATTTGTGCTGCACTCTCTCGATGCATTGAACCTGAGTACCATAGCAAGGACTCCATACACTGGAGGAATACTCTAAACGAGCTCTAATCAGTGAACAGTACCGCTGCTTGATTGCAGCTATAGTATTAAAGCCCAGTGTAATACGCTTAATAAATCCCAAAAGCTGGAGAGACTTGGAAACGATATTCTGTATGTGAGGTATAAAAGTTAATTTTAAGTCAATAATAAATCCCCGATCTTGCATGGTTAATCCAACTGAGTCCGGGACTTACTGAAAACGATAGAATGGCACTTAGTCGCATTTAGCTCCATACCATTGTCCTTGCAATAAGATACAAGCTGATTCAAATCTGTCTGAAGTCTGTAACAATCATCAAATGCAGACACCTCATTATACAACTTTAAATCATCGGCATAAAGGAGGACCTCACTATGTGCAAAACGATGCGGCAAGTCATTAACAAATAAGTTAAACAGAAGAGGACCCAAGTGCGATCCCTGAGGAACTCCAGAGGGGACATGTATACTATATGATAAGTAGTTATTAAAGCGGACAGTCTGTGTACGTCCAGTCAAGTAACAGGCAAGCGAATCTAACATCACTCCTCCAACACCGGCCCTCCTTAACCTGGACAGAAGAACAACATGGTTTACCCTGTCAAACGCCTTGGAAAAGTCAGTACAGATCGAATGCACCTAAGTTCCCCTCTCCAAAGCGCCAGACACAAAGTCGACATATGACAGCAGATTCAGATCCGCACTTTTGCCACCCTGAAACCCAAACAGACAGGCACTAATATTGGGACCTAGCTGAGTAGTCAAGAATTCAGTTATTATGTGTTCGATAACCTTAGGAATGATACTTAATATGGTAATTGGTCGATAATTAATTATTTGATCACGGCTACCTGACTTGTGAATTGGTGTTATGTAACCCAGCTTTCAAAACAAAACTGCAGTGCTTAAGTAGCGTTGGAGGTAAGCCAGCCATATATATATATATATATATATATATATATATATATATATATATATATATATATATATATATATATACATATATATATATATATAAACTATATATATATATATATATATATATATATATATATATATATATATATATAGATATATATATATATATATATATATATATATATATATATATATATATATATATATATATATATATGTATATGTATATATATATATATATATATATATATATATATATATATATATATATACATATATATATATATATATATATATATATATATATATATATTAACTCCGTGGATTACTCGTATTAAATAGTCGTTGTAAACATTCTTGTAGACAGGAAGTGAGATATTTAGACGGGTGTATTACTGACTTACTAATTGGTTTCTTCTCGTGTTTTTTTTATAAGCTACTTGGCCTCTCCTGGTGAGATTCTCATAAAAATATTGTCTCGGCCACTACTACCCTAGTCTCATTTGGGTAGCTAAACACTTTTTGACCCGAAATTCCTGAGGTTGAGCAGGATATTTAAAGAACGGAAAAAGGCCTTAAACTTGAGTGCTAGAAACCGATACCCACTTGGTGATAAAAAATGTTACTGCACTACTGCATTACTGAGAAAAATCCACCCTGACGTGCTACTACGGCTTTCTGGCGGAAAAAAACCACTAAGGCATTCTGGTGGAAAAAGCCTCTAAAAATTCGAAAAAGTTGCTTAAATATCTTTATCCCTTCTCCTTGGGTCACCTCCGGCACGCAAATTTCGACGAATTCAATACGAACTGCTGGTTTAAATTAAACTGCTCAAAAATTTAAATCACTGCAATAAATATAAAAATGTAATAAAAAATAAATTACAGGAAAAAAAAAAAAACAGTGTCGTAACATGATCTTAAAATTTCAGAAAAAATGAATTATATATATATATATATATATATATATATATATATATATATATATATATATATATATATATATATATATATATATATTTAATATTTTTGTTGCGAATTTCTCGATCGTACTTTAACATGGAATAGGGATTTATATTAGCTTTGCGGTCAGTAGACAGTTAACACTTAGTTATTGTTAATTCAATATTTCGTCATTATATTATGACTTTATCAGGAAAAAACTAGAATAAAATAATAAACAACAAATGAAGTACAATCGTTACTTGGGAAGAACTTACCAACTCAGAGTTGCAGCTTTATATGTAAAGTAACAAAAATTATTAACAACACTTAACTAACTAGATACATTAAAGTAAATAAGACAAAGTAACAGGGATACTACACGGCTCATATTTATCAACTAACTAAAAGGTTGTGCTGGTAAAAATTAAATATCGATAGTATACATCAAAACATGCGTAATGGTTCACAACCCGTCAGTAGTGGTAAAATTTCTTTTAATCAAATTTTAACAATTACAATAAATGAAGCTCAAGTTATTCGTGTCTGATTTATAATTTACACAGTTTTTCTGCCTATTTATATGGCACATTTCAAGGAACAAACGATTCTTATAATTCTTTTCTTTCTCCAATATTTCTACGTTTGAAAAATCAAACCGATGTCTCGTTTTTAGGTTGTAGTTTACAGCGGCAGATTATATTTTGCTTATTAGACATTCACTCTTATGTTGTGTGATTCTCTGTTTAAGCGATTGTAAGGTTTGTCCAACGTATCAAGGGTCACAACCTAAACATGACAATTAGTAAATTATTACGTCGATGTTCTACGATATGATAGTCTGAGCCGCTATACCTTGTTCACTCAACTCAAACAAAACCCATCATTCCTGTATAACACCGACGTGATTTACAAATTATCATGTTTGGGTGGTGACGCTTGCTACGTTGAACAAACCTCACAATGGCTTAAACAGAGAATCACACAAAGTAAGGTGTTAAAATTTGATTAAAAGAAATTTTACCACTACTGACGGGTTGTGAACCATTGCACATGTTTTGATGTATACTATTGATATTTAATTTGTACCAGCACAACCTTACAGTTAGTTAATAAATATGAGCCATGTAGTGTTCCTGTTGCTTTCTCTTATTTACTTTAATGTATCTAGTTAGTTAAGTGTTGTTAATGATTTTTGTTACTATAGATCAGGGGTGCTCAAACTTGAACTGCTGGGGATCTACCTCAGTATTGTTAGACTACGATCGATCGACTCTGAGAGGCTGCAAGTAAGTGTGATGTAGGATTGTCGTCTAGGTAGGGTATATCGTGGCATAGATATTAGTTTTCCGCACCATATGCATTTTTTTAGTTAAGGTAAGTGCAGGTTTGTTCTAAAATGTCAATGAGAAAACTCATAATTATTCAAAATTGCGAGTTTATTGGTTCTTACAAAACAAACGAGTTCTAGTGTCTAAACTTAACTAAAGAGTGACTTTGGATGTTGAAGCGTGGCACTGCATGTCCTCAGCATACTTTTCATAAGATGGTACGTAATTATCCAGTGCTAATCGCAAGCATGATGACATATGTTCGTCAGTTAGTTGATTGCGATATTTTGACTTAATTATCTTCATTTCAGAAAATGCAGACTCGCACGAGTAAGTTGACCAAAACATTGCCGTCAGTTGAAGGGCGATTTGCCTTAGATTTGGATATTTATCTTCAGATATAAAACACCAGAATTTTGTATCAGATGCTGTGGCTTTGAGATGTATATCTGATATAATCTGCACTAACTCATTTTCAACAGAACATGAGTCCATGTTAAACTGACTTGCTATTTCAGTAGCTAATTCCTCAATGTTTTTACACGAAAAAGGACAACTCATAGATGATGCGATATTTGCCAATTTACTGAAATCATAAAAACGTATTTCGAATTGGCCCAAAATATTTGATAATTCTGCCTCATAAATATCATAATTCAACTGAGGAATCCTTGCTTTCAAAGACGGAAAATTTTTCAGATCCTTTTTTTCAGTTGATCTATCATAAGTTGCAATTTATTTTTGAATGCGTTTATTGCGCTAATCATCTCAATAATAGTTTTTCCTTTACCTTGAAGCTTCAAATTAATGGTGTTTAAACGCATTGTGATGTCTGTCAAAAATGCCAAATCAGTCAGCCATTTTCCGTTTTTCAGCATCTGAGTGTCATCACCTCTTTCGTCCAGAAAAGCTGTTTTTTCGGGCAATAATTCTTGAAATCTTTCTAGGAATTTTCCGCGACTCAACCACCTGACGTCCGTGTGAAGAACTAAATCAGTGTGTTCAGCTGACTCACTATCTTCCAACTGCAATTTAAAGAGCCGTCGTTGCAAGCTACGTGCACGGATAGAATTCACAATTTTTATTGCAATGCCCATAATCTCCTCCATGTTTAGAACTTTTGAACACAAAACTTGTTGATGTATAATGCAATGGAAGGAGAAAAATGAAGGGAAATCATCATTAGCTCGACACAATGCCACAAAACCGTTTTTGTTTCCAGTCATTGCTGGTGCTCCATCTGTTGTAATGCACACTAGTTTATATATTGGTAGCTTGTAGTTTGTTACAAAATTGAAGAAAACGTCATATATATCTTCGCCACGGGTCTTTCCTTTCAGAGGAATCATTGTCAAAAACTCTTCCTTAGCCGACATGTCATTGAATACCATTCGAACAGAAATACACAGCTGGGCAGTGTCTGTCATATCGGTGGATTCGTCGAACTGTAAAGAAAAGTCTGTACATTCCATGATATGATGTTTTATCTTTGATTGTGTTAGCCGATACTTGTTGGAAATTCATGATAAAATTATATAAAAAACAACACTATGTTTTAATTTCCAATATATTTAAAGTCACTTGACAATTGTTTCACCATACAATGACTTCTGAAGAAGCCATTGTATGGTGAAACAATTGTCAAGTGACTTTAAATATATTGGAAATTAAAACATAGTGTTGTTTTTTATATAATTATATCATGTTTTAGTTTATCTGCCATCTCCTGACTCATGACTTCAACACGCCTTGTGACAGTCGAATGAGATACCTGAAGTTCTCTAAAAGCAGACATAATCTCTGTTTTATTTTTAAAATCTCCAAATAAAGTCTCACCCTCTTCAATAAATGCTTCCTTTACAACCATTCCATCATCAAATGGTTTCTTGTGTTTCGCCAATATATGAGATATTTTAAATGACGCGATCGTTGCAGCTTTTAATTGTTTGGCTGGTCTTGTGAACATGGTTTGTTCTTTTTTCAAACAAGTTATCAAATCACGTACTTTTCGTTTTCTTAATTCACCCTGTGACGGAAAATCCTTTTCATAGTGTTTATGAACCGTTTTATGATGCCTCTCTAAGTTCCCACGCTTAGGTATTGCAACTGACACACGGCAAATGAGACAAAAGCACTTATCCTTTACCATACAAAAGAAAAATTCTTCCTCCCAATCGTTATTAAAATGATAAGTTTTATTTTTCTTCGCAGCACTCATTTTGGACTATTTATTAATAAATATATAATAAAAGACTGTTTTTAGTCAATTTCCACTGGTTTATTTAAATTGCGATGACGCGTTTCGCTGTCGATGCAGCTTCTTCAGATCTACATTTTACACTTGTGTTTTACACAGTGTAAAATGTAGATCTGAAGAAGCTGCATCGACAGCGAAACGCGTCATCGCAATTTAAATAAACCAGTGGAAATTGACTAAAAACAGTCTTTTATTATATATTTATAATGAATTTCCATCAAGTAGAAGCTACAACAATCCAATATTTATTAATAAACTTTGTATCGATGTATCGCCTTCAAGTTACAACTCAGACTGACTCCTATTCCTGCAGGCGCAACATTTATATCGGCGCGAACGAAGTCTCGAATGTTCCCGTCAAACACGCCGCCCGAAGTTTCTAGAAAAATCGGCGGGAATCAAAAACGCGGCTTTTCTTTGACAAGTACCGCGCGTTCCTTTGATAAAGCCGCCTTTTGCCGCTAGCAGGGGGTTATTACGATAAAAGAAAATGATGAGGGGGTTATTCTGGCCTAATTGTGGATCGAATAAATTTTAGTAGTTTATTCATTACATTTTGTTTTAGTTACCTAAAAAAAAATCTGTGAATAGTTCTATATCGGAATTTTTTTCTCGAGATCGACTCAAAAAGCACTCGCGATCGACCGTTTGAGCACCCCTGCTATAGATATACAGCATACTCTGAGTTGGTAAGTTCTTCACAAGTATCGATTGTAGTTCACCATTTGTTTCGTATTTAATTCTAGTTTTTTCCTGATGAATTCATAATATAATGATGAAATATTGAATTAACAATAATTGAGTGTTAATTGTCTACAGACCGCAAACCTTCATATATATATATATATATATATATATATATATATATATATATATATATATATATATATATAGGAAGCTGAAGAGAAAGCCAAGAAGGAAGCCGAAGAAAAGGTTAAAAAAGAAAAGGAAGCTAAAATAGACAAAGATAAAGAAGAAGCCGAAGAAAAGGCAAAGAAAGAGGCTGAAGAAAAAGCTAATAAAGAAAAAGAAGAAGCCGAAGAGAAAGCCAAGAGAGAAGCTGAAGAAAAGGCTAAAAAATAAAAGAAAGCTAAATTAAAAAAAGAAAAAGAACAAGCTGAAGAGAAAGCCAAGAAGAAAGTTGAAGAGAAAACCAAGAAGGAAGCTGAAGAAAAATCAAAGAACGAGGCTGAAGAGAAGGCCAAAAAAGAAAAGGAAGAAGCCGAAGAGAAAGCCAAGAGAGAAGCTGAAGAAAAGGCTAAAAAAGAAAAGAAAGCTAAATTAAAGAAAGAAAAAGAACAAGCTGAAGAGAAAGCCAAGAAGGAAGCTGAAGAGAAAGCAAAGAAGGAAGCCGAAGAAAAGGTTAAAAAAGAAAAGGAAGCTATATATATATATATATATATATATATATATATATATAATACCCTAAAACAGATGGAGTTAACGATAAACATTATTGAAACTACTATTATGGATTATAAAAAGGTCTTTGACCTCATAGAAATATGAGATAAATAAATGATTTACAACATCGCCCTGTAGATTTAAAATATATATAACTCATTGAAAATATATAAATATAGTCTGCATATCGTGGGATCATTATGGATACCTCTTTTCTGTAAATGTACCCTCAGGTGACATGGGCCGGTTCCACCACTAGTTTGGTCTAGGGCCCCTTCCTACTTAAATGATAAATAAGCCGAATAGAGACCACAGTGTATTAGGCTGAGTTTCAATATGAGCAAAACAAAAATAGTTTTCAGATTCTGCCAAGATAATATCCAGTTCATCATGCTGAATGAAACGACAATAGAAGAAGTAGAAAAATACTTGGGCAAAACATAGGAATCGTCAGAAAAACGCGAAGGGCAGATTTAAACAGAAACATAAAACTAGTATAGCTAGATTTGAGAGATTAAATCATATATTACCAAAAAAAAATCAAAACATTAAAAAAATACATGAGAACAAAAATATTGTGTTGCTTTTATTAGTGTTCCGTATGGAATAATTATGGAACCACTTCGGTGTCCGTCTGCGATGGTGTCACATTCGCGGTTCTCCTAAAACACTACAGAAACCACACGTACTCGGTAAAAGCTAGTCATACTGTTCTTCAATCATTGCATCTTACATTAGAGTATAAAATAGGCTGAGCGATAGAAAAGAACACTTTCCTTGAAAGTACTTATAGAATAGATATAATTCGCAAACACTTCTTCAATGTGCCGAGGAGTCGAGGTTATTTTTCAATTCTGGATCGCCAATCAGGAGAATACCTCTTTTCTGAACAGAATCCAAGAAACGTAGTGTATGTTGGAGGGCATAGGCTTAAACACGGGACCACTATTACATCGTTGGTCGAATTTATTCTACATGTTATTTTAAGTTGAACGAATTCCTGCCATCTGCGGATAGTTGCATGGTTGGATGATGTTAGAGCGTTCAAGGTAAATGAAGCATACTCTCGTCGACAATCCTATAGGTTGATTTCTCGGTTCTTTCCAGCTAGTCGTTAGTGTAAGGAAAAAAACAGTACAAGCTTGTATATAACCTTGGTGCAGCATTGATAGATAAGCGATAAGAAAGATACCCGTCATTTGTCACTGGTAAAGAACGCGCTTTGAGAAAATACGAAAGATATAAATAAAACTTTTCAGACATGTCATACGAGCGCAGCTCAGCCGATAATCTGAGCAGGGTCGAATGTCTTAAATGTATCAGGAACAATCACTAGTATGTAACTGCGTAGTTTTCGAAATATGTGTTGCATAACTCAAAGATCTCTTGTTTAGCTTTGGATACGAAAGTAATATTATTGGTGGTTAATAATATTACACTGGTCAACAAAAAAAAGAAAATTGCTTGTTTCCTATGATTTTTTTTTGTTTCTATCTCAAATTGACGCGTATTTTTTAAATATGGCAACAATTTTTCTCTAACAGCTTTTGTTTTTGAGTTATAGCTAACTACCCTCATTTACTATTTTTACTTAGATTTTCGTTTTTTATTGGACATTAAAATATATTTTGTTGTTGTTTTAGATATGACTTCGTCAAGAAGATGTTAATCCCGATTGTTTTTGCTATATTTGTGGTGAATATATATTTGCAAAATATCGAAAACCTATATCGGACTTTGTGAAAACTGCGTATCATCAATACTTTAAAATAAAATTGTGTAATCAGGACAAGCCATGGGTTCCTCATATTGTATGCCAGAAATGTGTGGTATGTCTACGGTTATGGTCCAGTGGAAAAAGAGATGCAATACTGTTCGTAACACCCATGATTTGGCGAGAACCTCGAAACCATCATGACGATTGCTACTTCTGCGTTGTGAAAATAAACGGAATTAACCCTGGAAATCGAAGTAAGTGGTCATATCCTAACTTAACTTCTGCTCAACGACCTCAATTAAAATCACAAGAGGTACAACCCAGCACATCTAAATCTTCTGATGATCCAAATCTCTGTGAACCCGAACGAAATACATCAAGTGAAGACTCTGTCAGACTACAAATATAGCCTTTCAGAACCTCAACCATTTAATCAAAAAGAACCAAATGACTTAGTAAGAGATCTGAACTTACCAAAAGAAGCTTCTGAAATTTTAGCATCTCGTTTAAAAGAAAAAAATTTGCTTACTCCGAAAACCAACATTACATTTTATCGTACCCGAGAAAAAAAATCTGTTACCGTATTTTTCTCAAGAGAAGGATTTAGTTTTTTGTAACGATGTTGGTGGTATTTTGCAGCAGATAGGATTAAAACAGTATCAACCTAGTGATTGGCGTCTTTTCATAGACAGCAGCAAAAGAAGTTTAAAGTGTGTTTTGCTTCATAACGGTAACAAGTACGGATCTATGCCTATTGCACATTCAACGACTTTAAAAGAAGAATACGTAAATGTTTCTAAGGTTATTGAAAAAATTAAGTATCAAGACCACAAATGGGTCATTTTTGTTGATCTGAAAAGGGTTAACTTTCTTTTAGGTCATAAGGGGGGTTCACAAAGTTCCCTTGTTTCATGTGTCTCTAGGATAGTCGTGACAAACAACACCATTGGTCACAAAAAGTTTGGCCAGTGCGGGAAGAGCTAAAAGTTGGTACAAAAAAGGTTATAAACGTGCCTTTAGTTAGCCGAGACCGCATCATACTTCCACCATTTCATATTAAACTCGGCATAATGAAACAGTTTGTGAAGGCGCTTGACAAAAGTGGCGAATGTTTTAATTTTCTTTCACGCAAGTTTCCAGGATTAAGTTCAGAAAAATTGACAGATAGTATTTTTGATGGGCCACAGATTAGGCAACTCATGAAAGATCCTAATTTTGTCAAATCAATGACTGAAGTCGAATCCAAAGCTTGGAATTCATTTGTTTTGGTTATGAGTAGCTTCCTAGGCAAAAAGAAATCTGACGACCATGCCGAGCTTGTTGAGTGCATGCTATCGAACTTGCAAGAGCTAGGGTGCAACATGAGCATAAAAATCCACTTCCTGCACTCGCATTTAGACCGATTTCCACAAAATCTGGGTGATTTTAGTGAGGAGCAGGGGTGAAAGATTTCATCAGGATCTTCGGACAATGGAAGAGTGTTATCAGGGGCGGTGGGACTCACATATGATGGCAGACTATTGCTGGAGTTTGCAACGAGATCTACCTAAAGTCGTTCATTCAAGGAAATCTTATAAAAGAGCATTCGCTAGTGTTCCATAGAAATTTTGTTAACATAATGTATTATTTTTTTTTTGTATTTTTTTGGCAAAATAATAAAACTGTATATTTCAAAAGATAAAGCTGTTAGCAATCTCCCAGTATTTTTTGCAGGGCCATAGAAATACCCAATAACAGAAAAAAAAATAAAGAAAACAAGACTTGTGTTAACCAGTGTTATCTTACCAGATATTTTAAAAGACGCTTATTAAAAACCTTGTCCATAACATTTGATATTGAAAGCAGGGATACAAGTCGCTAATTTTGTGCTTTTTTCGAATATCAGCTGAGCTGCAGAACAATTCCAGCAGCAAGAAAATATTTTTTTGTGCAGGGTACATTGAGAAGTCAGCAAAAGAAATCGGTCTACTTGTGCATTTTTTGAATACGATGACAGATACTCCTGGAGCTGTTTTTCTGTTTAGCTTTATTAAAATATGTCTTATGCCTCGTCGTCTAATGCCAATATTAAAAATCTTTGACTGCGCATCGGGTATTGTGGTTGGCGTTTCTTTCTAGACATCAGCAATAGAGAGTAAAGCAAAGAGTTCGGTAATAAGTTGGATTTCTCAAAACGTGTTGTTGCAATAGTATTATCAGGCCATGAAATGGATGGTATATTAGATTTGACGACTAATAACCTTAACAACCAACCAAAAGACCTAGAAGAGTTGTAACAGGCAAAAAGTTTGTTTTTAATTCTTCAATTGGGTGCGTCTATGGTTTTATTCATTATTTGTTTACTTCTGTTACGGATACGAACAATTTATGACATTTTAATGCCACTGTCGGTGCAAGATGTTTAGAAGCGACCACTTCTTTGCATTTTCGATAGAAACACGGATTGCCGTTGGAAAATCAGTTCCTCATCTTCCTTCTTATTTTTTCTTAAATCATTGTGTTATCCTAGCTATATTGTGCTGAAACGGGGTCAATCATAAAAGAAAAATTAGAAAGAGTCAAAATACCAAGCGAATGAATCAGAGAACATACCAAATTATATATCAAAAATAAAATCCCAAAGAGGACATGAAGATGGGCAGAACACGTAAGAAGAATGGAATGGACAAAATATACAAGGAATGTGGCGAAATGGAAATTACCCCTCTCTCTAAACATCATCATATTAAGATGGATAAAGACAGAGAACAGTCCAGCAATAGTGAATAAAAAATTGAAGGGTTTTAAAATTTGAATATTGTGCATCATTTAATGATCATCTATAGTATATATAAAATGCTCTGTCTGTCTGTCTGTCTGTCCGATAGTGCGCTTATCACTGGAGTACCGCTTATCCGATTTACGTACTTTTTTTTTAGAAACATACATATGTTCTCTGGCCAGGTTATATGCTATATTTTATTATGGTAGGTAGCATAAGGAATGAGCAGTGACGATAATAGTGAATGAAGTCACAAAAAGTTTGCCGCTAGCGCGTTCCCTTGCAATACACAGCGTAAACCATTAGATATGGAAAAATATTATGTAGCAGAGAATATCTATAATCTATATATAAAATGTAATGTCTCTCTGTCTGTCTGTCTGTCCATTAGTGCGTTTATCAAGCGAGAACTAAAATAAAATTGTGTAAGTTAGACTATTATATGGCTAATCCGTAAACATTCTTTCCACTTTAAGGTAGATAAAATTATACTTAAGCCTTTAAAATTAAAATTTTTATAATTTTTCGGACATAATTTAGACATTGGTGAAAAAATCATTTTCCTTTTTGAGAAAATTTAAATTACATAGGTATTATCGGCCTATTTTCAACTGAAAACAATTTTTTCTTAATTACGTGTTTTCCCATTTTATAACATGTGTGTTTAATTTTTAATGTTCGCAAGAAAAATCACTAAAGGGAACAAATAGTTTTTCTTTTGGACATAATGTAACTCTTTCAAGAAGCTTGTACCATATAAACAGAACTGCAGGATTTAGATATCTAAAATATATATAAAATGCAACGTCTCTCTGTCTGTCTGTTTGTCCGTTAGTGCGCTTGTCGTTCAAGAACCACTTATCAGATTTACGTTATTTTTTAAATTCATACATATCTTCTCTAACCAGGTTATAGATATATATTTTATTACATCTATAATATATATAAAATGCAACATATCTCTGTCTGCCTGTCTGTCTGTCTGTCCGTGCGTTAGTGCGCCTATCACTGGAGAACCACTTATCCGATTCACGTACTTTTTTTTTTGAACATACATATGTTCTCTAGCTTATAGGCTATATTTTATTACCATAGGTAGCATAAGGAATGAGCAGAGACGATACTAGTGAATGAAGTCGGATGTTGCTAGCGCGTTCTTTTGCAATACACAGCCTAAACCATTAAATATGGAACAATATTATGTAGCAGAGAATATCTATAATCTATAATATATATAAAATGCAATGCCTCTCTGTCTGTCTGTCCATTCACGCGAGAACCACTTATCCGATTTACCTGTTTTTTTTTTTTAATTCTTACATTTGTTCTCTGGACAGGTTATCTATAATCTTCTATCTATAATATATATAAAATGCAACGTCTCTCTGTCTGTCTGTCTGTCCGTTAGTGCGGTACGTGCTTTTTTTTTTTAAAACATACATATGTTCTCTAGCCAGGTTATAGGATATATTTTATTGCGTTAGGTAACATAAAGAATAAGCAGTGACGATAATAGTGAATCAAGTCGGAAAAAAGGTTACCGTTAGCGCGTTCTCTTGCAATACACTGCCTAAACCATTAAATATGGAATAATATCATGTTGCAAAGAATATAATATATATAATGCAACGTCTCTCTGTCTGTCCGTTAGTGCGCTTATCACTTGAGAACCACTTATCCGATTTACGTGTTTTTATCAATTTATACATATGTTCTATATAATTCGGTATAAGCCTAGATAATGAGAGATAAGGTGAGATAGTGGGAGATAAGTATAAATAATGGGAGACATGGGAGTAATGATAGGAAAGAAGCAGAGGTAAGTCTAGATAATAGGAGTTATGGTAAGATAATGGGAGAAAAGGAGAAATAATGGGAGATAAGGAGAAAATATTGCGAGATAAGTCGAGATAAGCTTAGATAATGGGAGATAAGCTGAGATAATGTGAGATAAGGGGAAATAATGGGAGATAAGGGTAAACAAAGGGAGATGAGCAGAGATAAGCCTTGATAATAGAAATTATGTAGAGATAATTGGAGATAAGGAGAAATAATGGGAGATAAGGAGAAATAATGGGAGATAAGGGGAAATAATGGCAGATAAGGAATAAGCAGTAACGATAGTAGTGAATCAAGTTCACGCGTGCGGAGCCGCGGGCACGGCTAGTCTTGTAATAAAATAGTTTACCTTTTTAGTAAATGATTTCAGTTTGTTATTCAAATTATAAAATTCTTTTCCTAATGGAGAATTATTGAATATAAAATCAATGAAGTAAAAGACGTTGAAACATCTGATCATGATAATTTCCATTATTCTAAAAAAAAGATTAATTAAAGTATATAATAGTTAAAAAGTTTAAATTCAAAATTATTTACCTACCTTTCAAGCCACTGTGGAATTTCCGAATTGGTACACTGTGCTTGTATCTGAATGCCCATAGCAGTTTCTACAAAACAAACACATGCCCGTATTTCTCAATTATTGTTAAAGCCCTCTACAATTGTTTTACTTAAATTAAAATTTATTGTCGTATTTCTCAGCATCCCTAGTCTTTCAATTTGTCTGTTTAATATATTTTTTTTTAAATAATTAACAATTATCGAAACTAATGTACACAACACACGTCTGCAATGATCATTGTTATTGTTTTCCACTCTATCGAATCTTAAGAAGAGCGTTGCGTTACATTAGAAATCATCTGTCGAGCTGATCGTACAGAGAAAAGGTAGAAACACAAGAATTTATCTGCCAATTCGTGGTATGCACCTTATCTACCAAAGAAGTATGGGAGCTTTTAGTAGAGAAGAGGACAAGTGTACTATTAATGTTGGGTTTACATTATTCAGCGATATAACTTACTGCTACACCTTGAATTCCTCTTAATGGTTGGGAATCTCAGAGACTGACTTGAGAATATTGAATTTTTTGTTAATTTTTTTATTTGCAAATATCTTTTAACTAGTTTATAGACTTTAATCTTACCAAATACAAAGTCCAAAGTACATCTAGTAATAATTTTAAGAATGTCGATTTCACCTTTTCCAGTGTGGCTTTTCATAACTTTTACAAGGACTTCAGATTGTTCAGTAAAAATTTCCATAAACTGATCCAAATTTTTTTTGCAGAAAGTCGGCATTATAAGTTTTCTATTTCGCTTCCATTTGGCAACTTAAAATTAAAAAAAAAAAAGTAAAGTTAATTTACTGAATACTACTTTTCCAAATACAAGTCGTAAAAAAGAAGTGGAACTCACAGTGAAGAATAATTAGAGAAGAAAATGATATCTTATGGTGAGGCATAAATCACGAAGTACTGGAATCTATTATTACGGCAAAACCCTGTATGTTGCTAATATGTATATGTGTTTTAAAATAGTTACATTTAAAATAATCTGTTGTTTCTAAATAAAATCAAGTAAAAAATGGATTTTTTATCGACCTTTTTTAGGCCACTCTTGTGTGTGTGTGTGTGTGTGAGTAAGTTTTATGGCTCTGGCATAACCAAGTGGCCAGCATCTCTCTTTTTATTATTATTTTTTATTTATTTTAAACTCAACTGAACCTTACCGAGATTAATCCGCCTTAACACTAAACTACTTCACTTAAATCTAAAAACTTTGTTAATTTTTTTTTTATTTCGTTTATTTATTTTTTTAAAAATTTTTTTTCTTGTTAAAAATTTTTTATTATTATTTATTTATTTATTTTTGTAATAATTTTATATATATATATATATATATATATATATATATATATATATATATATATATATATATATATATATATATATATATATATATATATATATATATATATATATATATATATATATATATATATATATATATATATATATATATATATATATATATCAAGGATTTTCTACAGCTGACGCTGTCTTCCTTCTCTCGGCCTTTGATTCCATCCGTTTCTATCTTCCCAGTCTCCATCTGTTAGACCCTTGTCCTCCGTAGCCTCGTCCACATCGTCTCTCCACGATCGTCTGGGTCTTCCACTTTTTCTTCTCCCTATAGGGTTCCACTCAGTTATTTTCTTTATCCACCTATTATCTTCGCTCCGTCTTATATGTCCATACCATTTTAATCGTTTTTCTTCAATGGTATTTATTACGTTCTCTTTGATGTTCATTCTTCTGCTTATTTCATCATTTGTTATTCTCTCCATACGTGTCACTCTACAACATCTTCTCCAATACTCCATCTCTACCGCGTTAATTTTAGATTTATTCATTTTGTTGATCGTCCATGTTTCTGACCCGTATGTCTTTATGCTTTGTATTATTGATTTGTATATGCGTGTTTTGTTTCTCTTTGTAATGTGCTTGTCTCACAAGATCAAATTTAATTGTTTTATGCATGAGTTTGTCCTAATCTAGCTTTAATCTCTTCTTCTGATGTTGCATTTTTTGAAATGATGGTTCCTAAATATTTAAATTTATCGGTTCCTTTGATCTAGTGTATTCTTCTTTCAGTTTTCTTACCATATAACTGAGGTCTTCCTCATCTTGCGCTATGATTACTTGGTCGTCTGCGAAGCTAAGAGTATATAAGTAATCTTCTCGTATTGGGACTCCCATTCCACTACATTTTTGCTTCCATTTTTTT
Source organism: Pachyrhynchus sulphureomaculatus (assembly GCA_019049505.1). Classification (NCBI taxonomy): domain Eukaryota; kingdom Metazoa; phylum Arthropoda; class Insecta; order Coleoptera; family Curculionidae; genus Pachyrhynchus; species Pachyrhynchus sulphureomaculatus. The sequence continues at coordinate 26,201,557 of CM032448.1, forward strand.
AATGTTTGTTCGAGGTATATTTTGAATAGTGTTGGGGATGTAGAGCATCCTTGTAATAGATCTTTTGATGTTTGGAGTCTCTTCCCTATTTTATGTCCTATTTTTATGTTCACTGTGTTGTTTTCGTAGAGAGTTTTTACTGCGTATTTTAGTTCTTTATCAATGCCTATTTCTTTCATTGCGTTCCATAATCTTTGTCTTGGTACTGAGTCATAGTCATTCTTATGTCTATGAAGGCTAGATGAACTTCTCTATTCCTTGCTAGTTTTTTTTCGATTGTTTGTTTTATAGTATATATGTGGTCTATACATGATTCTCCAATTTTTCCTTTTATATTTTCCTCTATGATATTTTTAATAATTTTTCCATACAAACGTCCCATACTCGATATTATGCTTAGGCCTCTATAGTTTGTGCATTTTTCTGCGGTTTCCCTTTTTAAATATAGATACTATATACGCTTTTGACCATTTCTCTGGTATTTTTTCTCCATTTATCGCTCTGTGGAACATGTTTCTCAGCATTCGATCTAATTTATTAGACCCGAACTTAATCATTTCATTTACCACACCCCCAGGCCGTGCAGCTTTATTATTTTTGAGTGTTTTTATTGTCTTCTTTACTTCTTCATAGCTTAGTTCTATCTCCTTTTTTTCCTTATGCCGTTCTTCTTCAGGGTTCTCTTCCTGGAATTCTTGTCTGTTTTCTGTTAGCAGCTTCGTATAATATTTTTCCCACTCGCTTTCTGGAATATATACATCTTCTCTCTATTGTTGGTCCTTAATGCTTTAATTATTCTCGATGACTGTGCTTCTAGTTCCCCCTATATACTGTTCTACATGTTCGCACGATTTTTCCCATCTCTCGTTCTCTTCTTTGTTTATCATCCTCCTCGTTTCTGCATTTTTCTCTTTATATTTCTGTAGATCTTCTTCTGATTTTCTATTCAACCATTTTTCGTATAGTCTTTTTTTCTCCTTTATAGATTTGATTTGATTTTTTCACAGATTTTAATTTTATGTTTCTTATTCTCGTTGTCTTCTTTACCTAAAGCTTCTAGGGCCGCCTGTTTGATGCGTTCTTTTATGTGGCCATACATCTGTTGGAGGTTGTCGTAGTTAAATTCATTTAATTTTTGATCTAATCGTCGTCTGTATAGGTCTCTTATCGTTTCGTCTTGCAGTAAGTGTATTTTGTATTTTATTTCTTTGTCTGCTTTTTCTGTTATCTCATTAGTATTTCTGTTTTCTTTATCTATTGTTCCTTTTTTCTGTATTGTCTTGTACCAGGGTACTTTTATATTTGCTATTAATAGTCTATGGTCTGTTCCACATTCTGCCCCTCTCTTTACTCTTAGGTCTTTTATTTTGATAGTGGTATCGTTTTTAATTATAATGTAGTCTATTATTGATTTTAAGTTTCGTGTTTCTTGCATCCAAGTATATTTGTGAATATCTTTGTGTTTGTAGAATCCGTTTGTTATTTTGAGGTCGTTTAATTCACACAGCTCTATTAATCTCTCTCCGTTATCGTTAGTAATGTCTTCTCCGAATGGTCCTACGGTATTGTCCTTTGTTTTCCTTCCTGTTCTCCCATTCAGATCTCCCATTATTATTAATTCTTGGTTTTTCTTTACTTTTTGTATTTCTATATCTAGTGTTTCCATGAAGTTATGTTTTTCTCGTATAGTGCTGTCTTCTGTTGGGCCGTATACTCCTAATATTACCATATCTTTTCCTAGCATTGTTATATTTAGTTTTATGATTCTTTCACTGATGGGTTCCTAAGATATTATTTTCTTTTTCCACTTCTTTTTTAATAATATTCCAACTCCGGCCTTTGTTCTTTCTTCCTTCTTTACTCCACTCCAACAATGCACCACTTCATCTATTTCTTCTATTCCACTTCCCTTTTTCTTCGTCTCACTTGTTACTAAAATGTCTTTGTTCATCTTCTTAAACACTTGTATAATAATTTTATTTTATATATATTTTTTTTCTTTTTTTTTATAATTCAATTTTACTACTTACAATATATTATACAGATATCTATACACAATTGGGTTTTTTGAAGATATAATTATATTTAAATTGAAAGGGAATTCTACAGTAGTATTAGTATTTAGGATCATCAAACAACCTATCAATATAATTCTTATTCATAATACATCCTAGAATATAATGTTCTAAGTCGCCAAATTCCCCACATTGATACTTACTCACATGTTCGTCTTTTTTACATATTATTTCTCGTAACTTCTTAAATTAGACAGTGAATAGAGCATATAATATAATAAATATAGAATATTACCTTTCATTCCCTCTCCAGTCCGTTAACGACTATAAATAATTGAAATTAATTATAACTAACACAATTTTCCGATTTTTCTACTTTAAGAACCTTGAAAAGGATGCATAACACGATATATATGAAGTAACCGTTTTAACTCTTACATCCTTTTGATTTTTTCTATGTTGGACGAAAAATATCTGAAAATAATTAAAAAATAACATTTTCAAATTTCTTCACTCCAACAATTTTAGAAAGGATATCGAACCCAATGTATGCGAAGCATTTCTCCTTCTCCTTTCACGACCCTTTTAACCCTTTGTCTGTGTGACTGTAAATAATGGAAACCCAAAAATAATTAATATCACGATATATACTAAGCAATTCTTCTAACCTCTTTCTTCTTCTTCCTACTTATAGCTAGGAACTAATGCATGTTTTCTTTATTCCCTTATCATCGCTCCATCTCTTTCTTGAAGGTCCCATTGATCTTCTATTCGGCGACTTGTCTCTTGCTTTTCGTACTATCCTGTTATTTGCCATTCTTCTTATGTGTTGATCCCATTCCACTTTCATATTGTTTATATTACATGTGCGTCTTAAGTCTTCACTCTTTTCTCTATATGTTTCTTGTTTGTAAATCTCCTAAATTCAGTTCATCCTTTGTGTTATACTTGTATCGGGTCTTGTTTCAGTCATTTCTGGTAGTATTACGCCCTGGTGTATTCTTGTTTTGGTCTCAACGGAGAGGAATTTATTTCTAAATATGGTGTCATTGAGGCATCCCGCTATCCTATTAGCCTTTTTCCTCAATTTTTCCGATACTAGATATTTTGATGCCCAGATAATCGACCTCTATCACATCTATCTTATCTATTGGTTAATCTTCCACCATCAACTTGCACCTGACCGACTCTTTTGCTATTATTATTTTCTTGATGTTTTCAGTTGAGATTGACATATCATATTGTTTTGCTGCTATATGGAATTCATATAATAGCTTTTGCAGCTCGTTTTCGGTCTCAGTCATTATTATCGCGTCATCTGCATAACATATACTTTTAAGTTCTCTGTTACCTATTCTATATCCCTCTTCCTTAATCCTTTTAATATGTTAAAATTTAGGTAATTAAAAAAATGAAGAAAACAACAAAATTTTCATATTTCTTTTCTTCAGAAACCCTAATAAGGATATAATAATAAATTATATACAAAATAACTCTATTAATCCCCTCCTTTGCCTTTATAAACTTTTATATCTACAATAGATATTTTCCCTTGTCTATTTCTTTATCTCTGTTAGATTTTAAAAATAGTTCTTGAACTTACGATCATGGTCTAAAATTATTCCAAACCAACGTAAAGACACATCGTCCGAGTTAATTTTTAAAGCCTTTTTCTCATCAACATTTGACTTGTGTTTAACGATTTTAATTTTCGATTAACCGGCGCCGGCGTTAAAGTAATGGTGCCTAGTTCCTCTTGGTCCCCTTGCTTCTTTGTGTCGCTCTAAGTTCAGAATTAAATTAGTCTTGAAGTGAAACTTATTTTTTTATGTTAAGTTCCATATTTTCATTTTCACTGTTTAGTGTGTGTTAAATTCGTCTGGACGTGCCAGTAAAGGAAACCGTTCTCGTTTTTTTGTCTCGCAGAAGACGAAGTGTCTACGATTTATTCTTCAGATCACCTCGGGACGCTGTCGCAATGTAGACGAAATTTTTTATAAAAAGTAAAAATCCACTCGGAAAATATAATGTTTTCTTTTTTTACTTGAGGTTTAAGAAGCTATCTTTTAAAGGCATATCTGATTTGGAGTTCTGGATTATCAAATTATGTTTTTTTTTTTCACATTCATTTAGGTCAGGTAAATACCTTCCACCTCTAGTACTTAAGTCTTCTATTGAGGTAAAGTAAGTCTGTTTGGTTTCGGCAGTGTTTAAATTATATTTGATATGTGAAAAAGTTCAAAAAAGGAATGAAGTTTCGTTTAATCTAGGTTAAAGAATTTTGAGCGGTTAGTTATTCTTTACAAGATAATCTTTAGGTCGTTTATATTTTTTGTTTATACGTATGAATTGAGAATAAGTTGGTTGTTAATTAATTAAACTTTTAAATGACTTTATCAAAGAACTCAGCCAAAGCATTGCAAATCTCTGCGTTTGACAATTGTCAAAATTTATGAGGGCATTATTAATAATAGGATAAAGAAAGTAATAGAACCACAACTATTGGAATTGCAAAGTGGATTTAGACTGGCAAAAAGTACACAAGACCACATATTTACACAAACAGATTATCGAAAAAAGATCAAAACGAACTAAGTGTCGACACCTTGCTTTCATAGACTTAAAAAAAAGCATTTGACAGTGTACCTAGAAATAAAGTGTGGAAAAGCCTAGAAAACAAAGGAATAAACAAAAAGACAATAAGAATAATGAAGGGAATATACAGCAATAATGTGCAGTATGTAATAAAACACAACATGAAGTCGGAGGGATTTTACAACACAGGAAGGTTTGAGGCAAGGAGGTAGCTTGAGCCCAACATTGTTCACTGTATACATGGATGAAATAATCAAGAAATGCGAAATAAAAGTGAAAAGAATGACAATAGGATACTGGAAGCTGAAAAGAATAGAAGTATCTGAAGCGGCTTTTGCTGATGATATTGTGCTGTTGGCGGAAAATGAGAGACAATTACAAGGAAACCTCAATATTTGGAACAAAGCGTTTTAGGAAGAAGGTATGGAAATCAATATATATAAAACAAAAGAAATGACAATGGGAAACTAACAAACAAACATCTACATAGAAGCGAAAAAAGTACAAGTGGACCAATATAAGTATCTGAGAGTGATAATGGATGAAACTGGAAAACAAGACAAAGACATTGATGAAAGAATTGAAAAACGAACAAACTTTACTATGCAATAAATAATAAATTCATTAGGAAGAAAGAGGTGACGAAACAAACAAAAATTTTTCAAGGCAATTTTTTAGGAAATCCTGACATATGGATGTGAATCATGGACCTTAACGGACAGGCAGAAAAACAAGATACAAGCCGTCGAAATGAAATACCTGAGAGCAGTACAAGGAGTTACACGGAAGGACAGAATAAGGAATACAGAAATAAGGAGAAGGCTGAGAGTACAAGCAATTATGGAATATATACAACAGAGACAGCTGGAATGGTGGGGACATGTACAGAGAATGAAGGATGACAGACAGGTGAAACAAGTGTACGAAGCACTTATACAGGGAAAACAGAAGCGAGGACCTAGATAAACATGGAATGGGAGTATTGGAAGTATACTTGAGGAGAAGGGAAAATCCTGGAAAGAAGCAGTGAAGATGGCAAAGAATAGAGACAGATGGAAGAAGTTTATATGTGGAGATTGAGGGGGAAGAAAAAGGAGAATGTATAACTGCCCAACTGCCCTACAGTAGAAGGGATATACGATTATATATATATATATATATATATATATATATATATATATATATATATATATATATATATATATATATATATGTATACATACATACATATATATATATATATATATATATATATATATATATATATATATATATATATATATATATATATATATATATGGAAACATCGTGGAACAAGGAGAGAATATCATTGTAGTGACATCATCATATCAATATTTTTGCCTAAACTGTTTAAATTAGTATTTAAAATATTACTTTTACTCATATTACTAGAAAGTTTACTATTGTTTCTTTTCTCCGGCACAAATTGTTGACGTGATTTTTAGACGCCACTGTTTCTTAGAGATTCCTAGGATATTTAGGACAAATAGGATTATTTGCTGAGTTTGTACAAAGAGATGAACTTACAGTGTTGTTTCCATCTTTGTTTAGTAGATACTCGAAACTGATTTGATTGTGCAGACATTTAAGATACTTTGGCACATTTAAATTGAGAGTGCCCGTAAAGTTGACACCTATGATATGTGTTTTATTTGATTTAGATTTCTGAGATTCACCTCTAATTGGCATGTTGTCAAGTTTGTTGAGACTGAATACATATTTAGTGTTCCGTACGGAACACTTATAAGATGACACCCGATTTTCTCCGAAACTATTTGACATAGTTGATTGATTGATTGATTGTTTCTGTTGAGCAGGGCGCATCGACAGCTAAGATCATTTAGCGCCCACTTGAACTAGTTAGATATAATAGGTCAAACTATGAAATTGAATTCTTTTAGGTAATTAGATATGTTTTCTTTAAGAGTGGCAAAAGCTTTAATGAGGATGATGGTGTTGGATGGGATGCCGTGTGAGTCTCTCAAGTTTTGATGTTTGAATGGATTCAAATAGGTGTAACACAGATAAGGGGGAGTCACATTTAGGGCAGAGTGGAGGGGTTCTCTCTTTAATAGATGCACATGCGTAGAGTAGGTGTGTCCCAATGCCAGTCTTCTCATTATTACATTATGTCTTCGGCTCAGTGCTGTCGAGTTTAGGGGGGAATACAGTGGTTTTAATAGACCATAATTTCTTGTTGGGGTCTTCCAAGTCCCATCTGAGTTGGAAGAGAGAGCTGTGTAGATGTTTTAAGAAGATGTTAAAATCAGAGTAATGGTTCTCTCCCGTGCTTGTACTGCCCCCTTCTATAGCAAGTTTAGCAAGATAATCCGCTCTATCATTATGAGGGTTGCTTATGTGGCTAGGCAACCAAAGCAAGGATATGGAACGTTTTTTTAAGGTAGCTGTGTACATCAGGTCTAAAATCTGCCTGATGTAGTTGAAATTAAGATTTCTGGAATTGATGGCTCTAAGAGCGCTTAGGGAGTCAGAAAATATGAGAGATGGTTTTTGTAAATTTGCTTGGAGGGAGTATCTGATAGCCTCTTTGATTGCCAACAATTCTGCGGAGAAAATAGAGGTGTGTTTAGGTAATTTAAACATATGGACAATGTTATTAAAAAAGAAGGCAGCTCCAACTCCCTTTTCCGTCTTAGATCCATCTGTGAAGAAAAATAAATGATTGGGATAGATATTGGATAGTCTGTCAAGAAAGAGCTTGTTAAAGGAAGTGTTTGAGTGCTCTGATTTTTTATAAGAGTGCATAGTTAGGTCAATGTTGGGGGGAGGGAGAGCCAGGGAGGAAAAGTGGTTGGGAGGGGGTAATTGTAATAAAGGGGGGAAATATTATACTGGATGAGGAGTTTGTTGATTCTATGTGGAATAGAATCAGAGGAGAATGTGATGTTAGGTCTGTGGACATTGGCCAGGTTGAGAGAGGTTCTGGTATGAGGTCGGTGGAGAGAAGTTGAGTAAGGATGCAAGGCACTGTAAGCTGGAGATTGGGGTGGTTCGGAATGCGCCAGTGGCCAGTCGAAGACAGCTATTTTGTATGGTTTCAAGAGGTTTCTTGACATGAAGGCTTGCAGAGTCATAGATGAAGTCACGGTAGTTGATTCTGGAAAGGATGAGAGATTTGTATAAATGAAAGAGAGAATGAAAGTCTGCGCCCCAGGACACCCCAGAGAGCATTCGAATGAGATTAATATCGGAGAAAGATTTGGTTTTAAGTGATTGAATATGGGGTTTCCAGGTGAGTCTGCAATCGAATATTAAGCCAAGGATTTTTAGTTGGTCTACTGAGGGGATGGGGTTATTTGCAATGGTTAGCGGATTCATTCTAGGACAGAATTTCTTCTTGCAGAAGTGAACAGATGAAGATTTCTGGGGGGAGAAAGTATAGCCGTGATTAATTGCCCAGGTGGATAGTGAATTGATGGAGTGTTGCAAAGATCTGGTGCAATCTGAGGAGGAAGGAAAAGAGGTACACATGAGGATATCATCAGCGAATATTTTGCATTTTGTGTTGGGGGCAATGTGTTCTGTGAGAGTACTAAGGGCGATGTTTAAAAGGGTGGGGGGCTGAGTACAGAGCCTTAAGAGACTCCTAAAGAGGTAGTGAATGGATTTGAAAAGATACCATTACCTTTTACTCTGAATGTTCTTGATTGTAGAAAGTTGATCAAAAATTTAGGTAGGGCCCCTCTGAGGCCCGCGGAGAGCAGTTGAGCAATGATTATGTTTTTATTGGTTATGTCGAATACAGAAGAAAGATCCAAGGAGACTAGAAGGGTGTGATTGTTATTAGAAAAGGAACGTCTGATGTCTGTCTCTAAAGAAGCGAGGTGGTCCATTGCGGAACGGTGTTTACGAAAACCATATTGAAATGGGGACAAAAGATCCTTGGTTTCAATTATCCAAGTCAGACGAGCTAATACCATGCGCTCGAGTAATTTACAAAGATGGTTGGTTAGTGATATAGGGCGGTAGCTACTCAAAGATGTTCTGGGTTTGCCAGGTTTATGAATGGGAATTATAGTAGAGAGCAACCAGGAAGAAGGGAATTCAGCCTGTAACCATATGTGATTATAAAATGTAAGTAGAAATAGGAGCATGTCGTGAGAGAGATGTTTAATCATGTCAGGATGAATCTTGTCTGGTCCTGGGGCAGAACGTTTTATGTTATTTAAGGCTTCCAAGAGTTCTTGAAAAGAGAAAGGGGAATTGTATGGAAGGGATTGGTTGGTATTAAAATCATTGATGTTGATGGGGGTAGTGTGAGGGGGTTGAGTAGATTTGTTATGGAAATAGGAGGCTAGTCCATTGGAAATCTCAGAATGATCAGTGCTAAAAGAATTATTGATGGAAATTGAGGGTATGCGATTGCAAGGGGAACCCCTCATTCTTTTGACCGCAGTCCATAGGTCGAAAGATGAAATTGGGGATTTGATATTGGAAACAAATTTGTTCCAGGATTCAGATTTGGCTAGTTTGACAATTCTCCTTGCTCTGGTCCTCATGTTTTTGTAAGTTACAAAATTTGCAGAAGAGGAGTGGTGTTTGAATGTATTTAAGGCTTTTTTTCTGTCTTTAAGGGCATTTGCACATTCGTCAGACCACCAAGGTACAGGGAGTCTACTGTGATTCAGGACTAGTTTGGGGATAGTTTTGAGGGCAGAGGAAAGAATTGAGTCTATGAAACTTTGCAAAAAATCGTTGACATCAATGATGGGGAGAGGGGGGAATGACAAGGGAAGAAAAGGAATCCCAATTTGCTTTAGATAAGTTCCATTTGATGAGGTTATCGTTATTTTCAGGGGATTTAGGAGAATTGGGGTTAGGAAGGTGGAGTGTTACAGGATAATGGTCGCTGCCATAAGTATCTGAGGCTATGTCCCATTCCAGAAGGAACGATAGAGATGGACTGCTCAGGGCTAGATCCAAGATGGAAAAGCAGCCAGAAGAAGAACTTATGAAAGTGGGGATTAGATGATTAAGTAAAATAAGGTTATGAGTTATGATTAGATCCTCGACTATTCCGCCCCTAGGGGAGATCGAATTGGAGCCCTAGATAGGGTTATGTGCATTAAAGTCACCCATCAGCAAGATCGGAGGTGGGAGCTTATAAACTAAGTCAGAGAGAGTGTTGAAGGTTATAGGGATGGATGGGGGCAAATAAAGATTACATATAGTAAGAGATGAAGGAAGAGTTACCCTGATCGCAAACCGTTTCCAGAGGAGAATCTAGGGGGATTTGTGTGAAGTCAAGGGAGGTGTGGACATAAAGAGCCACCCCTCCAGATGCTTTGTTGTTACCGTCTCTGCATTTGAGAACAGCATTGTAGTATTTGAGTTTTGTTTGGGAGTTGGGTTTAAAGTTTGTTTCCTGAAATGCCATTATAGAAGGCTTGAATTGTTTGATTAGGATTGAGAGATCCTCTTTCCTCTGTGAGAACCCATTCACGTTCCATTGTAGGATGGAGAAGATTGTAGTTGAGAAAGGTTTCACTTCTTTTTTTTTTGAATTATTTTTGGATGTCTGAGAGGAATCTGAGTCCATGATGCAATCTGTTAGGTTGATGTCCAAAATGGACTCATTGAAGGAGTGCGGCGAGGATTTGGCCGAACGAGGTTGGGGTAGGTTCTTATTGAGAGGTTTTAAGGAGGTGTTGGTGGGGCGGTTAAGAGAGGGTTTGGAGTGGGGGGGTTGGTGGATGTCTGAGAATGAGAAGAAGACTGGGAAAGGGTGGAAGAAGGGGGTTTAGAGTTAAGAGGTTTTTTGGATTCAGGGGGGAAGGGAGAGGAGTTTGTGGATGGGGGAGAGGATTTTTTGGGATGATCAGTAGAGGGGAAAGGTGGAAATGTGGTAAGGTCGCACCGAGTGGAGGCACTCACCATTTTGGGTATAGGACCTTTGGTTATGGTGCTAAAAAGGGTAGTCTGAAGGGGGTGGAGGGCCAAATACTTTCGCTTGGCTTCAAGTTTATCTTTTCCGTAGTTTTCATTTTCATGATTTCAAATTCTGTTTTATATTTAGAGCAGCCCTTGTACCTTGGTGAATATGATTCTTCACAGTTTATACACTTGGGGGTTTTAGAACATTGGGCTTCTGGATGTAAGTTGTGTCCACAAGAAGAGCATAAGGGATCGAATGTGCATTCGGCTACTGTATGTCCGAATCTTTGGCAGGCAAAACATCTCATCGGCTGCGGAAAATAGGATCTGACCCGTATAGAGTACCAGCCCGCATGTATCCTGGTTGGCAGTAGGTGTAATTTAAAAGTTAGGACAAAATTGTAGGAGGGCTTATTGATTTCTTTTCTTTGTGGAATACGGTAAATGTCTACTACTCCCTGTTCCTTCAAGTTCTCTAAGATTTTCCCGTTGGAGCAATGTTGAAGATCACGACAAGTGATGACTCCCTTTATGACATTGAGAGTCTTGTGCGCAGTTGAGATTACGTCAAAATCATTAAGTTTAGTAAGGTTTTTGGCAATGTTAGATTGTTTTTCATTTTCTACTTCGATTAGGATGGATCCATCTGCCATTTTTCTCGTGTCCTTTAAGGTACCAAAAATTGCCTGTAGAGCTTTATGTAATAAAAAGGGTGATGTATCTGTAAATGTGCCATTCTCCCTAGAAATTTTGTAGAATCTGTCATAAATATTGGGTAGAGGTGAATGATTAGAATCTATCTCGGTCTTTTTTGACCGGTAATTGTGGGGTAATTAATTGGGTTAAGGTTAAAATTCATTGTGTTCCCACGAGAATCCTGAGAAGTATTCTGGTCTGCCCCAGCAGAGCTCGGATACTGGGGTAAGGCTAAATTCAACGGAGGTTGCCCGGTATCCGAGGGAACCGTTCGCGACCCTTCTAAGCGCAGGATCATGCATCTCCTCGCCACGGTCTCTAACAGCTTGAGATTACGCAATACATTTAGATGACAGGACATACAAAGGGGACTGAACCATACAACACAACGAAACTCGGGTACCTCGGGGTCGTCACTCCCCGTACTAGAGCAGTAAGCTGCTCTAGCCCCTAACGGGTTGAAAATTGAAATTTGGTAATAATATAGGAATTGATGGCCTCATCAGAGCCATTTAGTTTTGAAAGTTAAATTTTGACTTAAGGGGTTAGTTTTGGGGGGTGAAATCGGAAGTGAAAAAAAAATTTTTTACTAGGTCATCGAGTGTGGTATCAAATGAAAGTTTGTGAAAACACAAGTAAAAAATATGTATATAATGTAATACTTACGCTCACTTTTCTTCGTGTTATTTTTAAAAAATCGCGAAAAATCGCTGCCCCCCCCCGCCTTATCTCGAAAAGTAAGTAATTCCGACAGTTTTTTTCATGTCTACTACTCTCAAATGTCAGTTTCAATTGACTCAAAATATGACCCGATGCGCCTTATATTACCTGAACTACGAGGGATGTCTGAAAAATTCTCGGTCTAACAATGAAAAATTTTTTTTTTTTTTGACGTGAAATAAGTTTTATTATTCAATATAGTCTCCTGAAACTTCATTACATTTATTTCAATGTTTTTCCAATAATTCAATACTATTAATGTGTGATTCCGGAAGGGCTGCAAAATATCCATCCACGGCTGCAATAGTTTCGTTATTTGATGTAAAACGCTGCCGAGCCGGAAATTTTTGTAGGTTTGGAAACAAATAATAGTCAGAGGGAACTAAATCTGTTGAATACGCTGAGTGTTCTAGCAATTCGTACTTTAATTCGTTGAATTTTTCCATCGTTAAAATACTTGTGGGAATACGTGCATTGTCTTGATGAAAAATGATTATTTTCTTCTTTAAAGGTATTTTCTCAAGAACTTTTGCATCCAATTGATCCAAGAAGTTACAATAATATTCAGAGTTAATTGTTTTACCCTTCTGAAGATAATCGATCAACAAAACTTCTTCCCTGTTGATGGAACCGTTTTTGCTTTCTTTGGTGCACTTCCACCAGCTTCGATCCATGGTTTCGACTGTTCTATTCGCTCTAGTGTATAGTGGTGGATACGAGTTTCATCAGCAGTACTTGTGGAATATTCTCCAAGGGGTTTAGATTGAATGAAAATTATCACGAGTGCGTTATCTTTAATAATTTATCTGGTATATAAAAAAAAACAAAAATTTCAAGGTCATCAGATTTCAGTAAATATTGGAAACAAACTTTGTTGAAAACTCATTTGGGGTGTATTTTGTGAAGTCACTGATCATTTTCTAACTCTGTAACAATTTTTTTTATTTTAAAATCAATCAACGTACGGAACACTAATTGTGCAAGTTCAACTTGCATTTGACCGGTTATTTTTTTTATAAAATAACAATGAATATTGGTATAGTCATCCCATTTTTTATGATGCCATCTGATCATTTTGGATGATCCTATCACATACAATTTTTTTTTGGACCAGTTCTCAAGAACATCCCTTAATACGACATGAAATTCTTCTTATATGGATAAAAGTATATTCTCATGTACACAATTTATTTTTAAAGTATTAAGCTAGAAATTGTTTATAAGATCTGATAAATTTGGATAATTGCTGTCTAACTACAACCTTTTATGTCATTACCTACTTGATAAGGCATCATTTTTTTCTAGTATAAGAAGATTTATGAGACGTAGCGTCCTCCATTTTTTACCCTAGAAAGAATCAATTTTATTAAACATTATGTAGGTGACTTTTGAAACAGCGAGTATAAAAATAATAATTTGACGCTATATCCAAGTACTAAACTTGAAATTGATATTTTATTTTTTAAAAACTTTATTGAACCAATGGATCGATAGAGTGGCTGTCCTTGGAGATCACGTATTTTGTGATCTGAGTTCCCTCATAGACAAAAGAAATGCAATAATCCCATAATGTTATTTGTTGTCGAATACAATTGTTTTGTTAGCAGGGAAGTGAAAATGATTATAACTATATTAGAAACATTTTATTTGTAAGCATACCTGGAGCTGTGAAAAGTCCGTGGCCAAAAGTAGGTTCTGCTGTGGTGTATTGAGGGTCTTTTCCCAATGCATATGGACTGGTCAATAATATCTCGACATATTTTGGTTTCGTTACACCATAATATAATCTTGAACCAAACCATAATCTAAATAGTTCAGGGTAATAGTTGAATACACTAATCAACTTCTCAAAATTATCTGAAATATTATCAAAAGAAATTACTAATACAGTTTCTTTTTTGAAATTTTGAATCGTCGTGATTTTTACTTAATGTAACATAAGTTGTGAAATACATATTCCTTTTGTCAAAATTACCCCTTTTATTTATTAGGGGTTACCCGTATTTCGAAGAGAATAAAGAGACAGAGAACTTAACATCCCTTGCGCTTAGGATAATAATTAGGAAAAGGGAAGTTTTTCTTTTCAACCGACAATTTCAAAAATATAGCCCTAATTTAACTTTTGAAATTTTACTTGGATCTTTTAAAATTAGTAATTCTTTTTTATTATTATCTTTTATGGCAATAACACACCTGAAGATTATTTCAAGTAAAGGGTGTCCCATAATTCTGATAGAAAATACAGGTTTTTAATTATAAATTGAAATTTTTTTATTGATTCATAAAGTATACTATGCTAGTTGTTTTTGAAAAGTAGGATGAAAAATCACAAGATAAGCAAAAAATCCCCGGGAGGCAATCCACCCCTTCGAAGAAGGGAGCCCCATCGAATACGGGGGGGGGGGCAATTCTACTTCAAAGCGAATAGTTAACCCAAGCTTAAAACTCAGCCAAACGAAGAAATCCCCAAACAGAATAGCTGCTCTCGGCGCCTGGAATATACAGGGATGGAGGACAAAGAACATCGAAGACATACAAGTGTTTAAGAAGATGAACATAGACATTTTAGTAATAAGCGAGTGGAAGAAAAAGGGAAGTGGAATAGAAGAAATAGATGAAGTAACGCATTGTTGGAGTGGAGTAAAGAAGGAAAAAAGAGCAAAGGCCGGAATTGGAATATTAGTAAAAAAGAAGTGGAAAAAGAAAATAACATCTTGGGAACCCATCAATGAAAGAATCATAAAACTAAATATAACAATGCTAGGAAAAGACATGGTAATATTAGGAGTATACGGGCCAACAGAAGACAGCACTATAAGAGAAAAAGGTAACTTCATGGAAACACTAGAAATAGAAATACAAAAAGTAAAGAAAAACCAAGAATTAATAATAATAGGAGATCTGAATGGGAGGACAGAAAGGAAAACAAAGGACGACAATGCCGTAGGACCATTCGGAGAAGATATTACTAACGACAACTGAGAGAGACTAATAGAGCTGTGTGAACTAAACGGCATCAAAATAACAAACGGATTCTACAAACACAAAGACATCCACAAATATACTTGGATGCAAGAAACAAGAAACTTAAAATCAATAATAGACTACATTATAAATAAAAACGATACCACTATCAAAATAAAAGACGTAAGAGTAAAGAGAGGGGCAGAATGTGGAACAGACCATAGACTAATAATAGCAAATATAAAAGTACCGTGGTACAAGACAATAAAGCAAAAAGGAACAATAGATAAAGAAAACAGAAATACTAATGAGATAACAGAAAAAGCAGACAAAGAAATAAAATACAAAATACACTTACTGCAAGACGAAACGATAAGAGACCTATACAGACGACGATTAGATCAAAAATTAAATGAATTTAACTACGACAACCTCCAACAGATGTATGACCACATAAAAGAATGCATTAAACAGGCGGCCCTAGA
The DNA here is from genome assembly GCA_019049505.1 of Pachyrhynchus sulphureomaculatus. Lineage (NCBI taxonomy): Eukaryota > Metazoa > Arthropoda > Insecta > Coleoptera > Curculionidae > Pachyrhynchus > Pachyrhynchus sulphureomaculatus. The sequence continues at coordinate 26,216,948 of CM032448.1, forward strand.
AGCATTAGGTAAAGAAGACAACGAGAATAAGAAACATAAAATTAGAATCTGTGAAAAAACCAAAGAATCTATAAAGGAGAAAAAAAGACTATACGAAAAATGGCTGAATACAAAATCAGAAGAAGGTCTACAGAAATATAAAGAGAAAAATGCAGAAGCGAGGAGGATGATAAACAAAGAAAAGAACGAGAGATGGGAAAAATTGTGCGAACATGTAGAACAGTATATAGGAGGAATTAGAAGCACAGAGTCATGGAGAATAATTAAAGCATCAAGGACCAACAATAGAGAGAAGATGTATATAGAGTATATCCCAGAAAGCGAGTAAGAAGAATATTATAAGAAGCTGCTAACAGAAGACAGACAAGAATTCCAGGAAGAGAACCCTGAAGAAGAACAGAATAAAGAAAAAAAAGAGATAGAACTAAGCTATGAAGAAGTAAAGAAGACAATAAAATCACTCAAAAATAATAAATCTGCAGGGCCTGGGGGTGTGGTAAATGAAATGATTAAGTACGGGTCTAATAAATTACATCGAATGCTGAGAAACATGTTCCACAGAGCGATAAATGGAGAAAAAGTACCAGAGGAATGGTCAAAAGCCTATATAGTATCTATATTTAAAAACGGAGACCGCAGAAAATGCAAAAATTATAGAGGCCTAAGCATAATATCGAGTATGGGACGTTTGTATGGAAAAATTATTAAAAATATCATAGAGGAAAACATAAAAGGAAAGATTGGAGAAGACCAAGCAGGCTTTACGGCCGGAAAATCATGTATAGACCACATATACACTATAAAACAAACAATGGAAACACAGTGAACATAAAAATAGGACATAAAATAGGGAAGAGACTCCAAACATCAAAAGGTCTATTACAAGGATGCTCTACATCCCCCACACTATTCAAAATATACCTCGAACAAACATTAAAAAAATGGAAGCAAAAATCCAGTGGAATAGGAGTCCCAATACGAGAAGATTACTTATATACTCTAAGTTTCGCAGACGACCAAGTAATCATAGCGCAAGATGAGGAAGATTTCAGTTATATGGTAAGAAAACTGAAAGAAGAATACACTAAAGCAGGATTAGCAATAAACTTTGATAAAACAGAATATCTAACAACAAAGGAGGGAAACGTGGAGAATCTAGAAGTTGATAACGAAACAATAATCAGAGGAACCGATAAATTTAAATATTTAGGAACCATCATTTCAAGAAACGCAACATCAGAAGAAGAGATTAAAGCTAGATTAGGACAAACGCGGACATGCATAAGACAATTAAATTCGATCCTGTGGGATAAGCACATTACAAAGGGAAACAAAACACGCATATACAAATTAATAATACAAAGCATAATGACATACGGGTCAGAAACATGGATGATCAACAAAAGAAATAAATCTAAAATTAACGCGGTAGAGAGGAGTATTGGAGAAGATGTTGTAGAGTGACACGTATGGAGAGAATAACAAATGAAGAAATAAGAACTAGAATGAACATCAAAGAGAACGCAATAAACACCATTGAAGAAAAACGATTAAAATGGTATGGACACATAAGACGGAGCGAAGATAATAGGTGGATAAAGAAAATAACGGAATGGAGCCCTATAGGGAGAAGAAAAAGAGGAAGACCCAATTGATCGTGGAGAGACGATGTGGACGAGGCTATGGAGGACAGGGGTCTAACAGATGGAAACTGGGAAGATAGAAACGGATGGAATCATACTGTATACTATATATATATATATATATATATATATATATATATATATATATATATATATATATATATATGTATATATATATATATATATATATATATATATATATATATATATATATATATATATATATATATATATATATAAAGTATACAGTATAGGGTTATGTATGGAATAACATATCGGGTAAATCACCATTTTGTAAAAATGTGGCTGAATTTCGTCGATACAGCGCTTACTTTTCTCCTTCAGTCGTGGGTTCTCGTGGGCTTGTTGGCATAAACCTTAGACTTTAAAAAACCCCAAAGAAAAAAGTCCAACGGCGTTAAATTGCACGATCTGGGCGGTCAATTCTGATCACCAAAACGGGATATTACACGACCAGGAAATGACTCTTGCAGTAATTGAATTGTTTCTCCGGCTGTATGGCATGTGGCACCATCTTGTTGAAACCACATGTCGTCTACATCCATATCTTACAATTTAGGTACAAAAAAACTGGATTATCATATTGGGATAATGATCAGCGTTAACTGTTATTGCCTGATCAACCGCATTTTTGAAGAAGTACGGTTCGATGATGCCTCCAGCCCAAAATCCGCACTAAACAGTGACACGTTGTGGATGCATTTGATTCGCAACAGTCACGTGTGGATTGTCTGAACCCCAAATGAGACAATTTTGTCTATTAATAAAGCCATCTAGATGGAAATGGTCATAAGGCATCATTTCTTGAGTCAATTGAACTTTGTAAGCATGAAGATGGAAATCTTTCGTATTCGTAGATAATACGCTGCAGAGAACTTCTCGAAATGTCCACGGTGCCGAATTGATGTTCCTGGAGTCTCAGCAATACTTTCACGAGCTGCTTCAATGTTTTGTGTCGAACGACTTGTTGAAGGACGGCCAGAGCTTTTAAGATCACTAATTGATCCAGTCTCCCTGAATTTTTCAATTAATCTCTTCGCAGTTGATGAGGTTAAATCACTAGTCCGACCGTATTTTGTACGAAAATTCCGAAGTGTAGCTGCCAAACTTTCATTATTTTTAAAATATTGCTCAACAATGAAAACACGTTGTTCTTTCGTGTAGCGGTCCATTTTTAATAACTCTGAACTGTCAGCTGTTAGTAACACTTTACCATACAAATGGCGCCAAATTAAAATCTTGCGTGAATTTTGTGACACCCTGTAGCTCTCTCCACTAATTTCCGAGGTAGTCGACTATTTGCGTGCAGTTGAATTTAATAATTTTTTCTATCATATTCTTTAAAAAGAAAGTATTTAAACAATATCAGTTGATTTGGTGTCAGAAATATCTTTTTTTTAACGACTTTAATAAAGAGAGGCTCTCAATTCAATACGTATGTATGTGTATATTGCACAAATGTCTTAATCAATAAAATGCCTACCCGACGACTCCCTTATCTGTTAAATGCAGCACAGAAACTGAAACATTTGAAGATCGGGGAATAGTTTTTCCGTACGCTTCGCTGAAAAAGATGGCGCGCTTTTGGAGGCAACCTTAGTGAAAGCTTGTAAGATGCTTGCAACTATGTTTTTCGAACGACGTGGTGTTTCGTTCATTCACTTTTTGCACGAACGTCGAACTATCAATGTGAAGTTCTACTGTTACCGTCCGTATAACACTAGACTTGCTTATAGCAGGAAAAGACGTAACCGACAGATCTGAGATGGGATTGTTCTTCACGAGAACCGTGGGTTTCATTCAGCAGTTCTGGTAGGTCAACGATTAGCTGACGACGATGGGGTTGAGGCCCTAATGTGTATATGGTTTCTAGCACAACCTTCCTCATTAACAAAAAAACGCTTAGATAATGGTGAACTTGTTAAAAATATAGCGAAGGATTTAGGTGTAGCCGTGAGTACTGTTTCAGAGTGGAGAAAAAATCGCGAAAAACTTGAAAAATGGTGTAGCGTTTTATCATCGCCCACACAGGCACGAAAAAGTATGAAACGCTGTGAATACCAAAAAGTGGATGATTCTTTATTTTTATGGTTTACACAGAATCGAGAACGTGGAATACCAATTTCAGGAACAATTTTATAACATAAGGCAGTGAGTTTAAGCAAAGAGTTGCCGGTTATTGAAGCACCTGTAAATTTTTCTGCAAGTGATGGTGTACGTCAACTGAAAGTTTGTGAAGAAAGATTGTCGGCTGATGTATCTGTTGCAAAAAAATTTGCAGAGAATTTTGAGTAGCTTAGGAAAGAACATGGTTTACAACCAGACCAAATCTATAATTGTGATGAAACAGGCTTGAACTAAAAAATGTTGCCGTCAAATACCTTAGCTTCAAAAACGGAAGCTGGAGCACCTAGTTACAAACGTAGCAAAGAATGTATTACTGTTCTTGCATGCAGTAATGCTTCTGGAAGACACAAACTCCCATTATTATGTATTGGTAAGTCAGCAAATCCACGAACCTTTAAGAATATTCGTCACAATGATTTTTCTGTTTTATATAAAAATCAATAAAGGCGACTCTATTTAAAGACTGGTTTTTCGGAGATTTTGTTCCCAAAGTAGAATTTTTTTAAAAAGAACATGGATATCCTAGAAAATGTATTCTGTTACTAGATAATTCACCCAAGTGCGGAGCAACTTGAAAGTGGGGAAATAAAACCAATGTTTTTGCCTCCTGCTGTAACTTCTCTCATTCAGCTTATGGATCAGGGTATACTGGAAAATTTAAAACGCAATTACAGGCGTTTGTTATTGGAGCATATTTTACAAGAAGTAGATGAAGTTGGCAATCTTACCGATTGTCTAAAAAAGATGATTGTTTACTTTTAAATACTGAGTGTCCCCTTAAAAAATTCAAAATGGCGGCTGCAATATGATGGCTAAAACGAAAAAATGGCGCTAAAAATTTGTTCAGCACGAAGATAAATTACTTAAATAACGAGATATTCGAGCGAAACTCGTTAGTAGGGGTTTTTTTGAGATGTTGAACACGAATATGAAATCAAAAAATGATTATTCTTTATTCCAAGATGGCGGATCATTTTATATCGAAACCCAAAATGGACAGAAGGGGGTTCTGTTGACAGAGAATGACCCCCATACATATATATATATATATATATATATATATATATATATATATATATATATATATATATATATATATATATGTATATATATATATATATATATATATATATATATATACATACATATATATATATATATATATATATATATATATATATATATATATATATATATATATATATATATATATATATATGTATATATATATTTACATATATATATATATATATATATATATATATATATATATATATATATATATATATATACATATATACACATATATATATATATATATATATATATATATATATATATATATATATATATATATATATATATATATGGCTTTAGTATGCCTTTTCTAAATCAGGCTGGTAAGCGGCCAATTTCTTTTTGAGTCTCGTAGTTATTATTCACATAAATAACTTGTATATTACGAATAGGAGGCTGATTGATCTATAGTTGGCTAATTTTTATCTTACCTCCTTTTTTGAAGAGCAGAACCACCACAGCATTCTCCAGTCTCGAGGTACATCGCACATATCGAGACACTTATACAATATATCTAGCATTCGTAATATAAGCTCTCCGCTCTGTTGCAACATTTCGTCAAGTATGCTGTCTTGCCATTTTATTTAAAGAATCTTGTATTTCGTATTTTTTGATGTTGGGAATATCTTCAGATCCTTCATTCATTACCCGTATTCGAACTGACTCGCTTTTGTCTGGTGGTGGTTCTACTGTACTCTCATAAAAGTCCTTGTAGAATCTCTATATATTCATTCTTTGTTCATTCCTTCGAGTTATTATTTGGTTGTTCTCATCTACTAATTTTGTTATTTGTTTTTGTCCTTCATTTAATGATCTTTGTAGGAGTCTTATATCCTTCTTGCTCTTCAATTTTTTCATTGTTATAGTTTCTTTCATCTCTTCTTATATATTTCCTGATATCGTTATTCAAAGATTTTATCATATTTTCACATGCCAGCGTGTCTTGTTTCATGGATTTTCGTTTCTGTATTAGTTTGACCGTTTCATTAGAGAGCTTTTCCTCTTTGATATTTCTCCTCCAATCAAATGCAAGATCTTCGCTGACGACATTCTTATATACACTTCCTCTCCTTACTCCTCAGCCTACACAAGAGCTATTCAACGTTCTCTAAATTCTCTAACCACCTGGGCTAGAAACAATGGCTATTCTTTCTCCCCTCCAAAATCCTCTTCCATTCATTTCTGCAAGAGCAGAAATTGTCCTAGAACTAACCCTTTAATCATCTCCAATCACCCCATTCCTTCAGTAGAACAACTAAAGATCCTGGGTTTAACAGTCGACTCCAGACTTACTTGGAAACCCCATATACAATCTCTCAAATCAAACACCTTTTCAGACATCAACTTGATTCGAATGCTCTCAGGAGTGTCCTGGGGTGCAGACTTTCTTTCCGTCTCCCACATATATAAGTCCCTCATCCTCTCCAGGATCAGTTATGGAGATTTCATCTACGACTCTGCCAGCTCCTATGTTAAAAAACCTCTCGATACAATCCAAAATTGCTGCCTTCGACTTGCTACAGGTGCATTTCGTACTACTCCAATCTCCTGCTTGCAGTGCATCTCAGCTACCCTGCCACTTCAGCTATCACGTCAGCTCTCCTTACTAAAATTCTACTCATCTTCTCTTCATCGACCCCACACCAGGAATTTCCTCAATCTAGCTAATGTTCACAAATCCAACTTAACATTTCCCCCTGACTCCATTCCTCACAGAATAAACATTCTGATCACCCAGTATAACATTGCTCCTCTCTTTTAGAACTACCCTCTTCAAACCACTTTTCCCCTCCCTGGCTCTCCCCTCTCCCCAACATTGATCTAACTCTACATTCATACAAAAAATCTGAACACTCCAATTCCTTTTTCAACAAGCTCTTTCTTGAAAGGTTATCCAGCATTTATCCCAACCATTCCTTATTTTTCACTGATGGATCCAAGACAGACAGGGGAGTCGGAGCAGCCTTCTTTGTTGACAACGTCATTAAATTGTTCAAACTGCCGAAACACTCTTCCATCTTTTCTGCAGAACTATAGGCCATCAAGGAGGCCATCAGATACTCTCTTCAAGTAAATTCTCATCCTTCGACCCTTATAATCTCTGATTCTCTAAGTGCATTCAATGCCATCAAAACCAGAAAACTGGAATTTAATTACATAAGACAGATCTCGGACCTAATGTATACTGCTTTCCTCAAAAAACGTACGATATCCCTGTTTTGGTTACCCAGCCACATTGGTAACCCTCACAACGATAGAGCGGACTCTTTTGCTAAACTTGCCATCGAAAGAGGCTGCCATAACGTGGGAGAAAACCATTTTTCCGACTTTAACATATTTCTAAAACATCTACACTATTCTCTTTTCCAACTCAAATAGGGCTTGGAGGACCCAAACAATAAACTGTGGCCCAATAAACCAAATGTCTTCCCTCCCCTAAACATCATGGAAATTGATCGTAGACATAACCTTCTAATGAGGATATTGGCAACAGGACACATTTATTCGACTCACGTTTACTTGTTAAAGAGAGAATCCCCTCCGACCTGTCCCATTTGTGACTATCTGTAGTTCACTTATTTGAATCCAATCTACACCATAACCTGAGAGTTAAACACGACATTCCGTCTAAGTTAAATATAATCTCCTTTACTGCTCTCAAAGACAACATAATAGAATTTCTAAAAGAATTCAACTTCAGAGTTTAACCCATTAATGGTAAATCATCAAATTCTTGGGCGCTAAATGATCATAGCCGTCAATGCGCCCTGACCATCAAAAATCATCATCATCATCATCTTCTAATACATTTCCTGATATCGTTATTCAAAGTTTTTATCATATTTTCACATGCCAGCATGTCTTGTTTCATGGATTTTCGTTTTTGTATTAGTTTGACCGTTTCTTTGGAGAGCTTTTCCTCTTTGATATTTCTTGTGAAAGCTACTTCTTTCGCACATTCTACAATACGATGAACGATTTTTCTATTAATTTCGTTGAGGGATGAAGTGTCCTCTTTGATTTCATGTTCTTCGAGTTTATGTATATACTCATTTTTCCTGCTTTTAACTTGTGTTCTATCTATCATTTTCATCTTTTAATTCATCATTTTTCTTCGTTCCATCCTTGTGTTAAAATTTATTTTTGCCCAAACCATTTGGTGATCACTTCCCATTTTGACCCTATTGGTAACCTGTGTATCTAATATTAAGTTCCTCTTGTTGGATATTATATAATCGATCTCGTTAGCTGTTATTTTGTTCGGGCTTTTCCATGTCCACCTTCTTCCTTCTTTTTTCTTAGCATATGTGTTTATGATATGGAGGTTATTTTTGTTAACGTAATTTATTAACAGTTGTCCTCTAGCGTTCCTAATTCCTGAGCCGTAAGGGGTTCATTTTTCTCCTGCTTTACGCCGACTTTGGCATTCAGGTCACCAATTATTAGTGAGTAATGTGCTGAACTGGATGTATTTATTTCTTCATAAAATCCCTCGATCTTCTCCTCTTCGTGGTCGGTTGTTGGAGCATAGACGATTTTGCAACTATGAGAATGTAGATTCAGAATATTTAAAGATGTCCGAAATAATAGATTTATTCCATAATTTTAATGATTATACAGTTTTAGATTATTTATTAAAATTTATTTTTTTCAATTTAATAATTTTCTGGAAACTTTAAGTGGGTTTTCTGAAGAAACCTCACTGTGGACGTTTTTTTTATGATTTTTTGGATTCAGCATAAAAAAACACTTAAGAAAAGACGTGTCTCACTTAAAAGACAGAGAATTATTTTTTTTTGTACACCAGTGTTATTGTATGATGTATATCTATATGATTTAAAATATCACAATATATATTACTTAGATCGTTGGTGTCTAACTTTTATAGAATTTATAGAATTTATTTCCTTATTTATGTGAGACATCTTAAGGAATAAGCGTTTTTTGTAAATATTTTCATGTTCCAATAACTTTGCGTTATTGAAATCAAACTGATATCCCTCTGTTATGTGGTGATCAACTGCTGCACTAAACAATGACTTTATGTTGTGTTAATCTTTGTTTGAGCCACTGAGATGTTTGCCCAATATAAACACTGCCACAGTCTAGGCAGGATATCCTGTATACTACATTAGTATTATATAAGAGAGAAGTTTTTTGTTTACTAAACAAATTGTCATTAAAGGGGCTATCATAAAAATTTGAGTTATAAATGATCCTCCCAGGAGTATGTTTAGGATAACCGTTGTTGAGGAAAATATGATACAACGAAAATTCTTACTAAAATTACCAAATCAAAACCATTCTACTTGTAAGATTTAAATCGAATAGTGATTAACCAGTCTTTATAAAATGGGAATTCGTTGCTAGTTTTTTTTTTTTTTTTTTTTTTTTTTTTTTATTGGTCTAGCACACGTGCTGCAGGGAAGTCCCTAAAGCGCTCCAGGAGCGGCTCGAGTGCGGAAAAAGCGATTCACGTTGTTCTTGAATCGCTGTAAATTGTACTCGGTGGGAAACACAGCGCTTGGCAAATTATTCCAAAGGGATGACGTTCTCCATATAAAAGATTGCTTGAAAAGCATCGTACGCGGAGTAACAAGCTGAACCTCATACGGATGCGAAGCACCAGCGCGACGTGTATTTCTAACATGCACCGCTTTGGGAGGAATTAAGCGGGCTACATCCTTCGAACACTTTCCATGAAAATACTTGTAGAACAGACTCAAGTCGCCAACCGTTCTTCGATGTTCCAGCGAATCAAGGCCGCCGGTCAATTCCGGGTCCCCAATCAGACGGACCGCTCTTCTCTGAACAGAATCCAACAAATGCAGTGTATGTTTGGGAGCGGAGCCCCAAACGTGGGAGCAGTATTCCATAGTTGTTCGAATTTGGGCTTTGTAAAGAATTAACAGTTGCTGTGGGGTGTAAAGCTTTCTGGTTCTAAATAATATTCCCAATTTTTGAGAAGCTCTCCTTGCTATGCCTGCAACATGTTCATGCCAAGACATATTTGCTCCTAAACTAACGCCCAACAAACTGAGCGACGATGCTAGGGGAATGGAGTGCCCCGACATAACTATGTCGGGTTCAGCAACGTTAACTTTTTTAGAAAAAACTGCCGCTTGGGTTTTTGTAGCGTTAAATTCCACTTGGTTACTGTCACCCCAAGATAGAATTTCTTCCAGGTCTTTGTTAAGTTTAACGACCTCCTGCTGTCTGCGGATATTCGCCTGAGCAGCCGATGTCCGAGCGTTCAAGATGAATGAAAAGACAAGCGTACTGTCATCTGCAAAGCTATAGATTGGATTCCCGGTCTTTTCGTTTAGTTTTATGAGTGCAGAGATAACGGATTTCCAAAACGGTCTCGGAAAGGTCAAGGTGGAAAAAATTAATCGGATTTGCATTTAGTGGCAATATACAAGTAATAAAGTGTGTATAAAAATATTAGAAAAAAACAATTAATTGTATAGGCATACCAACATATAATAACTTAATACTATACTTTTTGTGTTATTTTATACGAAATATTAATTTTAAATTACTAAAAAATTAAACAATTTTTTAAACAGTATATTGTCAATGTCTGATCATTTAATTATTAGATCGAGAATACAACATAGTAAGTAATTAGTAATGAATTATCTCCACGCCAAGTTAATATTATCAGAGATATTTCCCACTTTACTTTTAGAATTGTTATTAGAGTAACATTTCGCAAATTCTGGTACCATTTTTCCCCAAACATGTAAGGTGAACTAAACCCTCAACGTCAGCTGTTAAGGGACAATAACCTGGTAGACATGGAAATGCCTATCTTCTTGCGCCATATCATAGGATGTCTTTGGAAATAATAGATAAGGATCCTTCATTTATATGACTAAATAATATTTTTTAGCACTGGTATAACAACTAAAGACGAATCAAAAGACTCGCATCTTTAGAAGTCACCAAAAGTGTTCTTCGTATTTGCTGAACCATCCCAAGACGTGTTTCGCCGTATCACGGCTCATCAGCTGGCCTAGGTTCAGCAAATACGAGAACACATTTTTAGTCCTTATCCAGGTACTAACGGAATACTATGACAAATAGATGCTTATACTGCACTCTGTCGGTGACTTACAAAGCCTTTTCAGCAAATACGAAGAACACTTTTGGCGACTTCTAAAAATGTGAGTCTTTTGATTCGTCTTTAGTTGTTATATCAGTGCCATCTATGCCTTCGAGCGGTAAGCTCGAGAAAGGTGCGTTTCTGCAATAAGTGCCAGCCGTGCTGTGCCACTCTGCTTGAAAATACTTTGTAAGTCACCGACAGAGTGCAGTATAAACATCTATTTATCATAATATTTTTTTAGGCATACGTATGATTTCTTATTATTTTACTTTATTGTTAAATGAATTGTTTCTTATATGTGAAAAGGATCTAGCCGGATAAGGTACTAAAATCGGTCCAAATGGAATTTAAGTATATATGTCTTGTAGGTATTGTTGAGAAAAGTCTATCCTGAAATTTTCAGACCTCCAACTTACTCCTGTCAGCCATAACCTCAAAATTGGTATTTTTTTTTTATTTGTCTCGTACTCCTACAGCTTTAGGCCGTTTGACTCGAAATTTGAGAAGGTAGTAGGTAACAGTTAGTACTCTAAACTGATTTTTTTTTTTTCTTTTTTTTAGCGCGAAATTTAAAAAAAAATAATAAAAATTTTGATGGAAAAATCCATATAGTTCGAAACATATATACCATGTAGGTACGAAACTCACAAAATATGTGTAGATATATGTCACGAACATGCCTGTCAAATTTCAGAACGATCGGAGTACTGGCCGCAAATTTATGCCCAAAATACCAACGAACCAACCTAAAAAAAAAACCCTCATTTTTTGGCTGTCTAAATATAATTCCCTTTAATTGTATCAAGTTTGTCCTTTTCTCAGCTTTAATTTCTATGAAAACTGAAATTTGAAGGTTTTTTAAGGTTACAAATGTATTAAATCAACATTTCCTCCATATATACTCAATATAATATGCATTAAATAAATATACCTACTCGCAATTATTTATTTATTTATTTATTTATTTATTTAATACAACTATCCTACAGAACAATCCAATTATAGGATAGGAACATTCAAATATAACAAGTACAAATAGATAAGTATTTATCAAATCAGCATTTTAATAATTCTAATAACTACACTACAAGCTAAAGAAAAATAAAATAAGAAGAGACAGACCTAATCCACAGTTAAACATGACCTACGTAGAGATGTCATACTGCAACAGAAAATATCAACTATATGTTTGACCCTTTCATAATTCATGCGCATAACGTATATCGGCGAGTACATCAACAAGTTTGTTCTTGGAACAGGCATGTAGAAAAAGGAATGGTTTAGGCGAGCGTGTGGAGATGGCACACGGAACCTAATACTTGAGAGGGTGCAAGGGCATTCAATTCTGTTGTTCAAGATTTTATATAAAAACAAGATTGTAGCATATTCTCTACGCCGAGAAAGGCTAACAATATTGAATCTTCTTAATAGAACATCATTAGGGAAACCCAATGGTGGATAAATACCATCTAATTTAAACCAGAGGAACTTCACAAATCGTCTTTGGATTTTTTCAATATGATTAATGTGGATCTCATATGTTGGGTACCAGATAACTGAACCATATTCCAGTTTAGAACGCACCAAAGCATTAAATAAAGTATTGAGGGTTTCAATGTTTGAAAGGTCTCTAGAATTCCTCATAATGAAACCCATACACCTATAAGAAGAAGCAATGATCTCATTTATATGATCCACAAAACTGAGTTTAGTATCGAACATTACACCAAGATCTTTGAAACGATAACATTTTTCAAGATCATTATGGTTTAAATTATATAAAAAATTTACTGGTAATTTCTTTCGAGTGAAAGACATAGAAAAACATTTCTTTGGTTCAAATATAAGTTATTACGAATACACCAACGATTTAAAGTATCTAGATCTTCCTGAAGAGTTACACAATCATGGAGAGAGTCTATGCATCGGTATATTTTCAGATCGTCAGCATAAAGCAAAGAGGACGAGGTAAGGCCTCGGGTGATGTCATTTATAAATATGTTAAACAATAACGGTCCTAGGACAGACCCTTGAGGAACACCAGAGGTAGCATTAATAATGACCGACTCAAAACCACGATAATTTACTATCAGTTGACGACCAATTAAGTAAGATTTCAGCAGATTTAATAAATTGCCATTAACTCCACAGTTTGAGAGTTTTTCAAGCAAAATACCATGGTCAAGCCGGTCAAAAGCCTTTGAGAAGTCTGTATAAACTACGTCGACCTGTCCTCCATTGTCCATACTTTCCGAAATAAATTGAGTAATTGTAACTAAATTGGTAATGGTTGAACGCCCTGGAAAGAATCCATGTTGGCTTTCAGTTATGAAAAGTTTAACATGATTAAATATAATGTCATATAGCACAATTTCGAAAACCTTTGAAAAGTTGTTCAATATTACCACAGGTCTGTAATTTTCAATGTGGCTCTTATCACCCTTTTTGAATACGGGACATATTTTAGACTTCTTCCAGATTTGGGGAAAGGACGACGAGTTTAAACACAGATTGAAAAGAAACGTAAGAGGCTTGGACAACACAGCTGCGCAATCCCGAATAAAAAAAGCTGGTAGACCATCGGTTCCAGAGGTCGATTTAGGTTTAAGTTTCTTTAAGGCACTGATCACGTCCCTTTCCTCTATGGTGTTAACAATTAGAGATGAAAGAGAGGGACGTGAGCAGTTATCAGGGGGGTTGTTCCGAAACGTAGAGGAATCAACATATGACGATTGGAAGAACTTAGCAAACAAATTCACTATCTCCTGAGGAGCCGTAAGCAATTCGTTTTCAAAATACATGTTGATGGGAATACTAGTTGTCCTCCTTTTCTCGTTTAGAAAAGACCAAAATTTATTTGGGTTGATAGAGAAGTCCCTTTCCGCCTCAGTAACATAATTTCTATAAGCAATCCGAACCTCGATCTTGATCTCTCTACGAAGACGTTTAAATTCGACTAGGTCACAAATATTTCTAGTACGTCTATACCTTTTCCAGGCTTGATTCTTTTTTTTGATTTTACGTATTATCGAATTATCGTACCATTTAGGATATTTGAGGGTCTTAGGGCGAATAATAGGAACATTGTTGGAGATAACTGAATTCAGTACGACATAGAATTGGTCGCAAGCGTTATCAATATTATTGAAGGACCCCAAGAATGAAAAATCGGTTTGTAGAATGTCGTTGTAAAGGGATGGGTAATTCGCTCTTCGAAAGTTGTACCTTTGAGTCTGAAAAAGGGGAAATTTATCATGAATATGCTCAACCAGAATTGATATCTGTAAGGCAGGGTGATGAAGATCCAATGGTATCAAAGGATGATCCGCACTATATACATTAAGTGGAGTTCTACTAAATACAAGATCTAACAGACGATTATTTTCGTTATAATTACGATTGTATTGATTTAAAGATAAAAACTCGCATAATTCATGTAAAGAAGAAATTTGGTTGTCACTATAAGAGGCATCCATAACATAATTTGCATAAGTAGGAAGATTAAAATCTCCCAAGACTAGCAAATCGTCTTCATTAGTAAAATAACCAGAGTCCAACATTTCTTCAAACAGTGTGTCATAGGTAACAGTATTACTGTTAGGTGGGACATAAATCAGAAGAATGCCAACTGCACGATGGGACAATTCCAATCTTATGGCGATTATATCAACATTAGGAAGCGAAGAATGAAATTCAATTTTAGTTGCATTGAAGGTCTTGCTCAAAGCAAGCAGTACGCCACCACCCCTCGCAGTATTCGTTAAAGCAAAATTACGATCAGCCCTAAAGATATTGTACTGACTACTAAACAACTCGGCATCAAAGACACTAGAGTCGAGCCAAGTTTCAGTAAGTGCTATAAGATCGTAGGAACAAAGACAGGAAGCATTAAGAAGGTCATGTGTTTTAGTTTTCAAACCACGTACATTCTGATAATAAATAGAAAATTCTTTAAGTTTCCGCCCCAATGCTCTCAACCGCAAGCCATCACTTGATTGCTATATTTTAGATGCAAGAGATGTTTTAAAAGCATCCAACTTAGTTTTATAAATAGGGCATTTAACTGCATTCCACGCTGCATGGTTAATATCTGTTTCAACTTTTGCATTAACACAGTTAATACATTTAAAATGATCAGATTTACATTTAGAAATACTGTGATTTAGAGAACAATTAGGACAGTATTCAACTGTGGTTTTACAATTTTTTGAAAAATGATTTAAACCACTACA
>CM032448.1:26236543-26351543 GCA_019049505.1 Pachyrhynchus sulphureomaculatus
GCTTTAGTATGCCTTTTCTAAATCAGGCTGGTAAGCGGGCCAAGATTCTTTTTGAGTCGCCGTAGTTATTATTCACGGGATAATAACTGTGTATATTACGAATAGGAGGCTGATTGATCTATAGTTGGCTAATTTTTTATCTTACCTCCTTTTTTGAAGAGCAGAACCACCACAGCATTCTCCAGTCTCGAGGTACATCGCACATATCGAGACACTTATACAATATATCTAGCATTCGTAATAATATGCTCTCCGCTCTGTTGCAACATTTCGTCAAGTATGCTGTCTTGCCATTTTAATTTAAAGAATCTTGTATTTCGTATTTTCTGATGTTGGGAATATCTTCAGATCCTTCATTCATTACCCGTATTCGAACTGACTCGCTTTTGTCTGGTGGTGTTTCTACTGTACTCTCATAAAAGTCCTTGTAGAAATCTCTATATTTTCATTTCTTTGTTCATTTCCTTCGAGTTATTATTTGTGTTGTTCTCATCTACTAATTTTGTTATTTGTTTTTGTCCTTCATTTAATGATCTTTGTAGGAGTCCTTATATCCTTCTTGCTCTTCAATTTTTTCATTGTTATAGTTTCTTTCATCTCTTCTTATATATTTCCTGATATCGTTATTCAAAGATTTTATCATATTTTCACATGCCAGCGTGTCTTGTTTCATGGATTTTCGTTTTTGTATTAGTTTGACCGTTTCATTAGAGAGCTTTTCCTCTTTGATATTTCTCCTCCAATCAAATGCAAGATCTTCGCTGACGACATTCTTATATACACTTCCTCTCCTTACTCCTCAGCCTACACAAGAGCTATTCAAACGTTCTCTAAAATTCTCTAACCACCTGGGCTAGAAACAATGGCTATTCTTTCTCCCCTCCAAAATCCTCTTCCATTCATTTCTGCAAGAGCAGAAATGTCCTAGAACTAACCCTTTAATCATCTCCAATCACCCCATTCCTTCAGTAGAACAACTAAAGATCCTGGGTTTAACAGTCGACTCCAGACTTACTTGGAAACCCCATATACAATCTCTCAAATCAAAACACCTTTTCAGACATCAACTTGATTCGAATGCTCTCAGGAGTGTCCTGGGGTGCAGACTTTCTTTCCGTCTCCCACATATATAAGTCCCTCCGAATCATCCTCTCCAGGATCAGTTATGGAGATTTCATCTACGACTCTGCCAGCTCCTATGTTAAAAAACCTCTCGATACAATCCAAAATTGCTGCCTTCGACTTGCTACAGGTGCATTTCGTACTACTCCAATCTCCTGCTTGCAGTGCATCTCAGCTACCCTGCCACTTACAGCTATCACGTCAGCTCTCCTTACTAAAATTCTACTCATCTTCTCTTCATCGACCCCCACACCAGGAATTTCCTCAATCTAGCTAATGTTCACAAATCCAACTTAACATTTCCCCCTGACTCCATTCCTCACAGAATAAACATTCTGATCACCAGTATAACATTGCTCCTCTCTTTTAGAACTACCCTCTTCTTAACCACTTTTCCTCCCTGGCTCTCCCCTCTCCCCAACATTGATCTAACTCTACATTCATACAAAAAATCTGAACACTCCAATTCCTTTTTCAACAAGCTCTTTCTTGAAAGGTTATCCAGCATTTATCCCAACCATTCCTTATTTTTCACTGATGGATCCAAGACAGACAGGGGAGTCGGAGCAGCCTTCTTTGTTGACAACGTCATTAAATTGTTCAAACTGCCGAAACACTCTTCCATCTTTTCTGCAGAACTATTGGCCATCAAGGAGGCCATCAGATACTCTCTTCAAGTAAATTCTCATCCTTCGACCCTTATAATCTCTGATTCTCTAAGTGCATTCAATGCCATCAAAACCAGAAAAACTGGAATTTAATTACATAAGACAGATCTCGGACCTAATGTATACTGCTTTCCTCAAAAAACGTACGGTATCCCTGTTTTGGTTACCCAGCCACATTGGTAACCCTCACAACGATAGAGCGGACTCTTTTGCTAAACTTGCCATCGAAAGAGGCTGCCATAACGTGGGAGAAAACCATTTTTCCGACTTTAACATATTTCTAAAACATCTACACTATTCTCTTTTCCAACTCAAATAGGGCTTGGAGGACCCAAACAATAAACTGTGGCCCAATAAACCAAATGTCTTCCCTCCCCTAAACATCATGGAAATTGATCGTAGACATAACCTTCTAATGAGGATATTGGCAACAGGACACATTTATTCGACTCACGTTTTACTTGTTAAAGAGAGAATCCCCCTCCGGCCTGTCCCATTTGTGACTATCTGTAGTTCACTTATTTGAATCCAATCTACACCATAACCTGAGAGTTTAAACACGACATTCCGTTAAATATAATCTCCTTTACTGCTCTCAAGACAACATAATAGAATTTTCTAAAAGAATTCAACTTCAGAGTTTAAACCCATTAATGGTAAATCATCAAATTCTTGGGCGCTAAATGATCATAGCCGTCAATGCGCTCTGACCATCAAAAATCATCATCATCATCATCTTCTAATACATTTCCTGATATCGTTTATTCAAAGTTTTTTATCATATTTTTCACATGCCAGCATGTCTTGTTTCATGGATTTTCGTTTTTGTATTAGTTTGACCGTTTCTTTGGAGAGCTTTTCCTCTTTGATATTTTCTTGTGAAAGCTACTTCTTTCGCACAATTCTACAATACGATGAACGATTTTTCTTATTAATTTCTCGATTTGAGGGATGAAGTGTCCTCTTCTGATTGATTTCATGTTCTTCGAGTTTATTATATACTCATTTTTCCTGCTTTTAACTTGTGTTCTATCTATCATTTTCATCTTTTAATTCATCATTTTTCTTCGTTCCATCCTTGTGTTAAAATTTATTTTTGCCCAAACCATTTGGTGATCACTTCCCATTTTGACCCTGTTGGTAACCTGTGTATCTAATATTAAGTTCCTCTTGTTGGATATTATATAATCGATCTCGTTAGCTTTGTTATTTTGTTCGGCTTTTCCATGTCCACCTTCTTCCTTCTTTTTTCTTAGCATATGTGTTTATGATATGGAGGTTATTTTTGTTAACGACGTAATTTATTAACAGTTGTCCTCTAGCGTTCCTAATTCCTGAGCCGTAAGGGGTTCATTTTTCTCCTGCTTTACGCCGACTTTGGCATTCAGGTCACCAATTTTTAGTGAGTAATGTGCTGAACTGGATGTATTTATTTCTTCATAAAATCCCTCGATCTTCTCCTCTTCGTGGTCGGTGGTTGGAGCATAGACGATTTGCAACTATGAGAATGTAGATTCAGAATATTTAAAGATGCCCGAAATAATAGATTTATTCCATAATTTTAATGATTATACAGTTTTAGATTATTTATTAAAATTTATTTTTTTCAATTTAATAATGTTTTTTCTGGAAACTTTAAGTGGGTTTTCTGAAGAAACCTCACTGTGGACGTTTTTTTTTATGATTTTTGGATTCAGCATAAAGAAACACACTTAAGAAAAGACGTGTTCTCACTTAAAAGACAGAGAATTATTTTTTTTTTTGTACACCAGTGTTATTGTATGATGTATGATTTAAAATATCACAATATATATTACTTAGATCGTTGGTGTCTAACTTTTATAGAATTTATAGAATTTATTTCCTTATTTATGTGAGACATCTTAAGTTGAATAAGCGTTTTTTGTAAAATATTTTCATGTTCCAATAACTTTGCGTTATTGAAATCAAACTGATATCCCTCTGTTATGTGGTGATCAACTGCTGCACTAAACAATCACTTTATGTTGTGTTAATCTTTGTTTGAGCCACTGAGATGTTTGCCCAATATAAACACTGCCACAGTCTAGGCAGGATATCCTGTATACTACATTAGTATTATATAAGAGAGGAAGTTTTTTGTTTACTAAAAAAAATTGTCATTAAAGGGGCTTCATAAAAATTTGAGTTTATAAATGATCCTCCCAGGAGTATGTGTTTAGGATAACCGTGTTGAGGAAAATATGAATACAACGAAAATTCTTGCTAAAATTACCAAATCAAAACCATTCTACTTGTAAGATTTAAATCGAATAGTGATTAACCAGTCTTTATAAAATGGGAATTCGTTGCTAGTTTTTTTTTTTTTTTTTTTTTTATTGGTACTAGCACACGTGCTGCAGGGAAGTCCCTAAAGCGCTCCAGGAGCGGCAGCACGAGTGCGGAAAAAGCGATTCACGTTGTTCTTGAATCGCTGTAAATTGTACTCGGTGGGAAACACAGCGCTGGCAAATTATTCCAAAGGGATGACGTTCTCCATATAAAAGATTGCTTGAAAAGCGTCGTACGCGGAGTAACAAGCTGAACCTCATACGGATGCGAAGCACCAGCGCGACGTGTATTTCTAACTTGCACCGCTTTGGGAGGAATTAAGCGGGCTATATCCTTCGAACACTTTTCCATGAAAATACTTGTAGAACAGACTCAAGTCGCCAACCGTTCTTCGATGTTCCAGCGAATCAAGGCCGCCGGTCAATTCCGGGTCCTCAATCAGACGGACCGCTCTTCTCTGAACAGAATCCAACAAAATGCAGTGTATGTTTGGGAGCGGAGTTGGTCGAATTTGGGCTTTGTAAAGAATTAACAGTTGCTGTGGGGTGTAAAGCTTTCTGGTTCTAAATATATTCCCCAATTTCTGAGAAGCTCTCCCTTGCTATGCCTGCAACATGTTCATGCCAAGACATATTTGCTCCTAAACTAACGCCCAACAAACTGAGCGACGATGCTAGGGGAATGGAGTGCCCCGACATAAACTATGTCGGGTTCAGCAACGTTAACTTTTTTAGAAAAAACTGCCGCTTGGGTTTTTGTAGCGTTAAATTCCACTTAGTTACTGTCACCCCAAGATAGAATTTCTTCCAGGTCTTTGTTAAGTTGAACGACCTCCTGCTGTCTGCGGATATTCGCCTAAGCAGCCGATGTCCGAGCGTTCAAGATGAATGAAGAGACAAGCGTACTGTCATCTGCAAAGCTATAGATTGGATTCCCCGGTCTTTTCGTTTAGTTTTATGAGTGCAGAGATAACGGATTTCCAAAACGGTCTCGGAAAGGTCAAGGTGGAAAAAAATTAATCGGATTTGCATTTAGTGGCAATATACAAGTAATAAAGTGTGTATAAAAATATTAGAAAAAAACAATTAATTGTATAGGCATACCAACATATAATTAACTTAATACTATACTTTTTGTGTTATTTTATACGAAATATTAATTTTAAATTACTAAAAAATTAAAACAATTTTTTAAACAGTATATTGTCAATGTCTGATCATTTAATTATTAGATCGAGAATACAACATAGTAAGTAATTAGTAATGAATTATCTCCACGCCAAGTTAATATTATCAGAGATATTTCCCACTTTACTTTTAGAATTGTTATTAGAGTAACATTTCGCAAATTCTGGTACCATTTTTTCCCAAACATGTAAGGTGAACTAAACCCTCAACGTCAGCTGTTAAGGGACAATAACCTGGTAGACATGGAAATGCTAGATAAGGATCCTTCTTTTATATGACTAAATAATATTTTTTAGCACTGGTATAACAACTAAAGACGAATCAAAAGACTCGCATCTTTAGAAGTCACCAAAAGTGTTCTTCATATTTGCTGAACCATCCCAAGACGTGTTTCGCCGTATCACGGCTCATCAGCTGGGCTAGGTTCAGCAAATACGAGAAACACATTTTTAGTCCTTATCCAGGTACTAACGGAATACTATGACAAATAGATGCTTTATACTGCACTCTGTCGGTGACTTACAAAGTCGTTTCAGCAAATACGAAGAACACTTTTGGCGACTTCTAAAAATGTGAGTCTTTTGATTCGTCTTTAGTTGTTATATCAGTGCCATCTATGCCTTCGAGCGGTAAGCTCGAGAAAGGTGCGTTTCTGCAATAAGTGCCAGCCGTGCTGTGCCACTCTGCTTGAAAATACTTTGTAAGTCACCGACAGAGTGCAGTATAAACATCTATTTATCATAATATTTTTTAGGCATACGTATGATTTCTTATTATTTTACTTTATTGTTAAATGAATTGTTTCTTATATGTGAAAAGGATCTAGCCGGATAAGGTACTAAAATCGGTCCAAATGGAATTTAAATATATATGTCTTGTAGGTATTGTTGAGAAAAGTCTATCCTGAAAGTTTCAGACCTCCAACTTACTCCTGTCAGCCATAACCTCAAAATTGGTGTTTTTTTTTTTATTTGTCTCGTACTCCTACAGCTTTAGGCCGTTTGACTCGAAATTTGAGAAGGTAGTAGGTAATAGTTAGTACTCTAAACTGATTTTTTTTTCTTTTTTTTTAGCGCGAAATTTAAAAAAAAAATAAAAATTTTGATGGAAAAATCCATATAGTTCGAAATATATATACCATGTAGGTACGAAACTCACAAAATATGTGTAGATATATGTCACGAACATGCCTGTCAAATTTCAGAACGATCGGAGTACTGGCCGCAAATTTATGCCCAAAATACCAACGAACCAACCTAAAAACCCTCATTTTTTGGCTGTCTAAAAATAATTCCCTTTAATTGTATCAAGTTTGTCCTTTTCTCAGCTTTAATTTCTATGAAAACTGAAATTTGAAGGTTTTTTAAGGTTACAAATGTACTAAATCAACATTTCCTCCATATATACTCAATATAATATGCATTAAATAAATATACCTACTCGCAATTATATAGCAATAACTTTTATTTTTGTGTATTAAGAGCTAATTACATATTAATTACACTTATCGCAGTTTTCGTTTAGAGACACAGCTGAAAATTTCTTTTCGTAATTTCATTTTTTATAAGGAGAAAAGTACTAACTTTTCAAGAAAAGGAGAAGATATTAGTGTATACTCTTGACTACTAATAAAACTTACCATAATTTGTCCGGTAAAAGAAAGAGCAGACCCCAAAAGCGGTAAAGCGAAGGGACCTGGTAATTTACTGGCAGACCAATATATTCCTTTTCTTCTCCACAAATATCGCAAGTACCATACTAGAAAGATACAGGCTACCAATGATACTAACAGTTCTGTTAGAAAATTCTTTTTTTATATTTAGTTGTGCTTGATCATCCACGTTTTGTCCCACTGACATCCTAAAATAGACTGTATATTTCAATTTCTTCTTTCTTATTTATATTTATTTATTTATTTATTTATTTATTTATTTATTTATTTATTTATTTATTTATTTATTTATTTATTTATTTATTTATTTATTTATTTATTTATTTATTTATTTATTTATTTATTTATTTATTTATTTATTTATTTATTTATTTATTTATTTATTTATTTATTTACGGGCAGACCCATTTTGTACATAGTATTTACAGAAAAATTTCAATAATATAGTAAAGTTATAACAATACAATAACAACACCAGTAATTATCATTTCAAAAATCAGTGGACTCTCAACAGTTTTTCTTTTAAACGTTTTAAAGAGAGATTAAAAAAATCGAGATCCGCTTCACTGGCACCATTAGTGATTCTAGTGATCGGCGAGAATAGGCCATAGTTACATCTGTGGTACCTCGGGGCAAAGAGTACGTGGTCTCTTGGTGGAACATGAAAATTTATCAGACTCAAGAGATCAGAGCAGTCTATATGACCATTTACAAGTCGAAGTAAGAAACATATATCAGCAACTTTCCTACGTCTTGAAAGTGATTGCAGCTGAAGTCTTCGTAGCTGGTCCCCATAGGCAGTGATGTTCCACTTAAATTTGCAAGAGACATATCTAGCATACTTCCTCTGTACCCTTTCAACACCTTCAATATGGACAGCATACGATGGCGACCACACACATGACAGATACTCCAAAGAAGATCTCACCAATGCCTGTACAAAATATTCACGCTGTCTACGGTCTGGAAATCCCTAATATTCCTACAGACGAAGCCAAGGAGTTTAATACATTTGTAAGTAATAAAGTCATAATGAATATGAAAATCAAGCTTAGTGTCCAAGTAAATACCCAAGTCACACAATGAGGAGACTCTTTCGAGAAGACAATTATTATTACTGTAGTCATACAAAAGCGGAACTTTCACTCGAAAGAACGACATAATCTTACAATTTTTAATATTTAGTTTCATTTTGTTTCTCCTGCACCACTCACTCACCATATCCAAGTCTCCCTGCAGTCTCTTATAGCATCGTCAACAGAATGAATTGCCATAGACAATTTCAAGTCATCTGCAGAAAACAAGGGCCTTGAAAATAGAATCATCTTTCGTAGGTCGTTAATAAATGTATTAAACAGCAACGGGCCCAGGTGGCTACCCTGCAGCACGATATCTCACTCGACACAAAGCCCTTTACTTTAACAAACTGTTTCCTGTATGTAAGATAGCAGGTCAACCAATTCAGTAGTGATCCACAAAACCCATAATCTCTTAACTTCCCTATCAGGATATCGTGGTTGACTGTGTCGAAGGCCTTGCTGAAATCCGTATAAACCACGTCAACCTGACCTCCCGCCTCCATTACATCAATAGTACTTTGAACCAACAAGATTAAGTTTGTAGCCGTCGATCTGCCACCAACGAAACCGTGCTGTTCCGGAACCAAAAAAGGTTTTATGAATGGTTTTAATTTGTCGCAAACAATTTTTTCGAATACCTTTGGAATAGAACTTAGAATGGAAATAGGTCGATAATTTTTAGCGTCTGATTTGTCGCCGGACTTAAATACTGGAGTAAACAGGAAAAACACCGCTCTCTAGGGACATTTTAAAAAGCATATGGAGCGGTTTGGCCAAAGCATAGACACAGTCAACTAAAAATCTGGGAGATATACCATCAGGACCCAGTCCCTTATTTATGTCAAGTTTGGACATATAGTCAAACACCTTCCCCAGGGAGATCTCAACAGAGGAGAATGATCCACCACTATCCCCACCATCCTCAAGCCCAGGCTCACCACCGTCAATATCCGACCTATAAACACCCTGAAAATGAGACTTAAAAATTTCCACAATAGTCTGTCCATCCGTCCCTGTTAGCTCGTCTAGATTTATTAAGGTAGGGGTGGATCTGCCCCCCTTTTTACTGTTAATGAAATTCCAAAATTGTTTGGTGTTATGCTTTAAATTTGTTTCAATATTTTTAACATACTACAAGTAGCAGTTGCTCTTTAAGATATTGGATTGGGTTTTTAACTCCGAAAACTTCTGATAAGTTTCCCACCAACGGGTTTTTTTGTATTCTTTGTGACACAACTTCTTTTTTAAGATAAGATCTTTAAGTTCATCAGAAAACCACTTCGGGAACTTCGGATTTTTGGAACGAACCACAGAGACATACAGACTAATACCAGCATACAAAACTTCTTCGAAGACAGACTTTGCAGCATTTAGATCCGCAATACCACCCAAGACATATTCCCAGTCCACTGAGTGATAACAATTATTTAACATATTATAGTCCGCACGCTTAAAGTCATAGAAACTGAAATCATAGTGCAAACGCTCAGGATAGTCATTAAGCAGCACATCAACCATAAGGGAAGGATGGTGCCGGTCGCAGAGCAGCAGGCTCTCCAGTGCCCACCCGAACAGATGTTCTACTGTCTCGTGTTACCACCAGATCTAATTTCACACCATTCGCATTACTAATTTCGTTCACTTGGAATAACTGATTATAAGAGAAACAGTCACTAAGTAGCCTCACAACGTCCCCACCATGGCCAATGGCTGAACTTCCAAAACTGTCACTAGTCCATTCTACATGAGGCAAGTTATAGTCACCTAGGACACATATATTATCGCTGGGATACTCCTGAATGATCTCCTCTATCGCACAGCAGTGAGCCTGAACAGCATCCACTTTAATGGATGGCGGCAAGTACACAGCACCCCACCACAAGTTTCTCCGTACCACATCGAATTAACACAAACAAGTGTTCCACATTATGGTAGTTGTTTGGCACTATACAAGACTGATAACAGTTTCGTACTGCAATAAGCACCCCACCTCCACTTTTTTTTATTACTAGTCTGGTTTGACCGATCTTTTCGATACAATACATAATCAGACATACCAATCTCAGCCTCACAGATATCATCACTAAGCCAAGTTCTGGCTCAAAAGTCAGAAATGGATTATCTTAAAATCCTCAATTTTAATTTAAAATTTTATTAGATCAACTCTACTCCCTCTTAAGCTGTCAAATAATAGTGTTAATGAAGATGTATACCAACATGTTAGCGGAACTACTTTTCGGTACGCTGACAAAAACTCCGATAAGTAATTTGAACAGTACCTCGCTTGCGAACACGTCGATCCAGAATAAGTACTGAATTTGACTGCTTCACATTAAAAAGTAACTTATTCTAAGCACTACCATTTTATATTTTAAATGATAGATACTTTAAGATATCAGAAAAAGGTGGGTAATGACAGAGCTTCCGAGTTATTTACAAATCAAATCTGATAATATTTCTTCTATGTTGGGAATGTGGAGTCTTTGGCGCAAGGACACTACTCAGTATATATCATTAATTTGGAATCTGTCTTTTTGTCAGAAGCGACCTCTCTTGTTAGCGAGAAGAGGCTCTGGAGCCCCCAAACTTTGATGTTATGTGGTTAAAAATAACAACTCAACAAACCACAAGGTTCATCTGTATCTTGTATCGACAACCAAGTGATACCAATTTTCGAACACTTTTCGCTTCTCTTGCAGACATCATCGATCATTTACAAATTAACTATCCAAGTGCCGAAATTGCCATCCTGGGCGAATTTAATGTTCATAATATCAACTGGCTTAAATATTCAAATACTACCGACGAACAAGGTCGTGAAGCTGAATCATTCTCAATCAGTTGTAGCTTAACTCAGCTTATTGACGAACCAACACGGATCCCTGATCGAGACGGGGAGTTCGCCAGTCTTCTTGATCAATCCGGAGATTTACACGGTCACCGTAAATCCGCCGTTAGGTTCTTCCGACCATAAACTGCTTTCGACATCGAGTATCCTGTCAATCAGTGACAGAGAGGCGCCTAGGCCGCGCAAGATTTGGCACTACAAATCTGCTAAATGGGAAGATCTCATGGAATACTTTCGAACTTTCTCTTGGATGGACGTTTGTTTTCAATCCGATAACCCATCTGACTGCGCCAGGGAGATCTCCGATGTTATTTTGGTTGGTATGGAAGCTTACATCCCTTTTTCGAAGAAATGCTCCTCCAACGGCAAGCCTTGGTTTGACCGAAAATGCAAAGAAGCTGTTGCTTCTAAGCATACTGCTTACCGAGAATGGCGTGAAAATCCTAACACCATAAATCGTAACACCTTTGTTCGTGCCCGGAACAGATGCAAAGGAATTATCGACGAAACCAAGGAGGCGCACAATCGACGAATTAGAAACAAACTTCTCGCTTGTCCCAACAATTCCAGGACCTTTTAGGCAGTCGCTAAGGCAGTTACTCAAAATTTTACCAACTCCACCATACCACCACTCACACGGCCAAATAATTCCATTGCAACCACATCTGTTGAGAGAGCGAACTTATTGGCTGAACTCTTTGCTTCACATTCTACTGACGATTTCCAAGGAAAAACACCACCTACTATTCCCATATTGCAGTCAAAGATGCCCGATGTTGTCTTCAGACAGCGCATCATAAAGCGTATTTTAATGAAGCTGGACACCAAAAAGGCTTCTGGAGCTGACGGAATACCTACCATAGTTCTCAAAAACTGTGCAAGGGAACTAACACCAGTTTTCTGTAGACTTCTTAACCTATCCTACAGAAAGGGAATATTTCCGTCCTGCTGGAAATGTGCCACGGTTCAGCCGATACCTAAAAAAGGCAAGTAGACCTTGCCAAATAACTACCGACCAGTCGCACTGCTTTCAGTGATATCGAAAGTCATGGAAAAGGTTATCAATGAGCATCTTCTAAAATATCTTGAACGATTCAATATGGTTTTCGTAAACATAGATCAACAGGAGATCTTCTGACTTATGTAACACATGTTTGGAACAACGCAATTGAACACTTTGGAGAATCTCGAGCGGTTGCTCTTGACATATCCAAGGCATTCGACCGTGTTTGGCACGATGGACTGTTGGCTAAGTTACGCTCTTATGGTATGTCTGAAAGGTTCTGTTTGTGGCTCTCATGTTTCCTCAGAGAGCGTTCTTTACGAGTGGCGGTCGACGGGTTTCTTTCTAACCCCTTCAGTATCAACGCCGGTATGCCCCAAGGCTCCATATTGTCTCCTACTCTCTTTCTCATTTACATTAACGATCTGCTGGAAAAAGACCGGGAATCCAATCTCCAGCTTTGCAGATGACAGTACGCTTGTCTCTTCATTCACCTTGAACGCTCGGACATCGGCTGCTCAGGCGAATATCCGCAGACAGCAGGAGGTCGTTCAACTTAACAAAAACCTGGAAGAAATTCTATCTTGGGGTGACAATAACCAAGTGGAATTTAACGCTACAAAAACCCAGGCGGCAGTTTTTTCTAAAAAAGTTAACGTTGCTGAACCCGACATAGTTATGTCAGGGCACTCCATTCCCCTAGCATCGTCGCTCAATTTGTTGGGCGTTAGTTTGGGAGCAAATATGTCCTGGCATGAACATGTTGCAGGCATAGCAAGGAGAGCTTCTCAGAAGTTGGGAATATTACTTCGAACCAGAAAGCTTTACACCCCACAACAACTGTTAACTTTTTACAAAACTCAAATTCGACCAACTATGGAATACTGCTCCCATGTTTGGGGCTCCGCTCCCAAACATACACTGCATTTGTTGGATTCTGTTCAGAGAAGAGCTGTCCGTCTGATTGGAGACCCCGAATTGACCGGCGGCCTTGATTCGCTGGAACATCGAAGAACGGTTGGCGAGGATGTAGCCTGCTTAATTCCTCTCAAAGCGGTGCATGTTAGAAATACACGTCGCGCTGGTGCTTCACATCCGTATGAGGTTCAGCTTGTTACTCCGCGTACCAGGCTTTTCAAGTAGTCTTTTATATGGAGAACATCATCTCTTTGGAATAATTTGCCCAGCGCTGTGTTTCCCACCGGGTACAATTTGCAGCGATTCAAGAACAACGTGAATCGCTTTTTCCGCACACATGCCGCTCCTGGAGCGCTTTAGGGACTTCCCTGCAGCACGTGTGCTAGACCCATAAAAAAAAACTCTACAACAAACATTTTATTTTTGCACTCGACGCGCGTTCCGCCAACCATGTTAGCTTCATCAGGAGCGATGATTGACTAAAGCTAAACTACAAATCTACCCTATTTATATTTAGCTTATTCCTTGAATTACTCAGGCGGAACTAATGGCATAGGCAAGGCCTTCAGTTCCGATCAAGTAACCAGTAGAGGGGACTATAAAGAATAGGCCCTCTGTCTTTATTTAAACTACTTCTACATTTTTTAATATCCATACTTTAGTATGCGTTCAATAATCTCCTAACAGAAACATTTTTAATTAATCTTAGATTATCTAATGTTACAGTATGATCAGCGTCAAGGACATGTTCGGCAATGCTAGACTTTTTGATTCTACTATATTTTAAATAGGCTAAATGTTCTTTAAATCGTGTTTTAATTGACCTTTTAGTTTACCCAACATACTTTCGTCATAAATTCCACTTTTCGCATAAATAGCTGTTCCTTCTTTCTGAACATAAAATTAACTGTTATATTAAAAAAAAATTCAATATGACAGTCAATTTTATGTTCAGAAAGAAGGAACAGCTGTGGGTAATTGCTTATCACCTTTCGTAGCCAATTTATTCATGAGTAAGTTTGAATCCGAAGCCAGTCAAGAATTTGAGAATTTATCAATGGTATGGTATAGGTATGTGGATGATGTTTTTCGCGATTTTTGATACAAAGAAAGATGATTTTGTTTCCAAATTAAATAGCCGGTATGATTCCATTAAATTTACTTTCGAAATTTAGAACAAAGTACAATTGCCTTTTCTAGATATTTTAATTATTAAAAATAATAGTAGGTTAGAATTTGATATCTATAGTAACAGATAGATATATTCCTAATGATTCCTTTCATTGCAAACAACACAAATTAGCCGCATTACATTTTTTAGTTCATCATTTTGTCATTTTTCCTCTGAATAGAGTAAACTTCAATAATGAAAAGACTCGTATTAGAAATATAGCTAGAGTTAATGGTTATGACGAAGAAGAAATAAGTTAATAAATAGACATAAGTTCAGGTTAAATATTTAAAATTCCACTTTTTTTGCACGCGAAGAAAATAAGTATCTCTCCATACCATATAATCCGAAATATACCAGGGGACTCAATAGGTAATTAATAAGGTAGGCCTCTCCTTAGACTATAAGTCATCAGACAATCTGAGGAATATCTTAGGAAATCCCAAAGATAAGAATCCTAATTGTGACAAAAGTTGAATTTATGAAATTAGTTATAATGATTGCGACAAAAAGTATGTTGGGCAAACTAAAAGGTTAGTTAACACACGATTTAAAGAACATTTAGCACATTTAAAATACAGTAGAATAAGAAAATCTAGCATTGCCGAACATGCCCTTGACGCTGATCATACTGTAACATTAAATAATCTAAGATTAATTAAAAATGTATCTGATAAGAGATTGTTGAACGCATAAGAAAGTATGAAAATTTTAAAATGTAAAAGTAGTTTAAATAAAGACAGAGGGCCTATTCGTTATAGTCCCCTCTAATGGTAACTAGACCGAAACTGATGGCCCCGCCTATGCCATATGCTCTGCCTGAGTAATTCAAGGACTCGGCTAAGTATAAATAGGGTTGATTTGTAGTTTAGCTTTAGTCAATCATCACTTCTGATGAAGCTATGATTGTTAGCGAAACGAACGTCGAGCGCAAAAATAAAATGTTTAGTGTAGTGGTGATATATACTGAGTAGTAATAATATTTCTTGAAAAATAACTGAAAATGGACAAGACTCATATTTCAGCAGTTTACCTACTATTCTCTTATTCGTCAAAACTATCCTGAGACGCGTCTCGCCGTATTACGGCTCGTCAGTCGGGTAGGACTGACAAACAAAATAATAGAATTTACTGGTACTTATCCAAGTAGTTACGGAAAACGATGGTAGGATACAACTAATTGTACTAAGTACGCATACCTAATACTCCATCGAAAGCTGACATAGTAGCTCTCAAGCAGACAGAGACACGATCAACATTTAAAAGCAGGCACCGCTTTTTCGAGGGCATGTAGTTAATGTAAAATAACGATTTGACGAATAAGAGAACAGTGACTAAACTGCTGAAATATGGGCCTTGTCCGTTTTCAGTTATTTTACATTAACCACATACGCCCGAGAAGAAGCTTTCGATAAAGCGCTACTTACTTTTATATGATGACCGTGTCAATCAATCTATCGACTTGAAAGCTCGTGTGTCAGCTTTCGATGGAGTATTAGTACAATTCGCTGATATTTCTTTCTACTTAAATATGGTTTTTGTTAAAATTTAAAATAATGAAAAAATAACACAATGTTCCACTTTAAGAAACCTACGAGGGACAAATAATATGATATATACTAATCAAGGCCTCTAACCTCTTTCTATACCTTATTAATTCATTATATGTTTATCCATAAATAATTTAAATTGAATTGAAATATATTTTATATCATTATAATTCAAATTCGTCTCCAGGCACCCATACAGGTCGTACAGCACAAAGAAGCCCCTGTTATCATCTTTCACACCTTTAATCCCTTATGCGCATGACTATAAATAATTATTCTTGAAAATTTATTTCAACGAAGAATCCAGAAGAATCCCATAATACTTTTGAATGTATCGACTACCGCCCCTCCCTTAAATGTATGTGCCCCAAAAACATTTAGGTTTACTTCAGGTAGTGCAAGTATATGTATACCAAATTTAAAATCGATATCTTTTTTTGTCGTATCAACAAACAGACAGATGTGTAATTTTTAATATGTTTTTGTCATTTCCTATAAAATAAATAAAGCGTGTCACCATTACATTTCTTGACAATATCCGCGAAATAATAAGGAGGGCTGTATTTTAAATTCCAAATAATGCAGTATTGATATTTCATTGGCTACATTGTTTGTTTATGTACTTGTGGATAAAGTAAATTTAAACCACCAAGAAGGCGAAGCAACTACTGGCCAAACTCTATCCCATCCTGAACCGCTCCAGTAAGTTGCTGCCACGGACACTGGTATACAACACCATAGTAAAGGCAGGCCTCACGTACGCCGCGCCCCACCTGGTGCCAGCTCTCCAAAACAAGGAGAGCTCAGCTTCAAGCAGTGCAGAACAAGGCCTTGAGGATGATCACGTGAGCCTCATGGTTCATGAGGAACCGTCAACTTCATAGGGACCTCGGTGTGCCTACCATAAAGGCACACATGAGGAAAATTCAACAGAAGTTCCTCGAGAAGGCGTCCCAGAACCCCAACCTACGCATCAGGGACGCCTTCCGACTCCCACCTCACGTCAGCCGCCACTTCCCGAGACCGTTGGACCCGGTGCTGCTCACGAACGAAGACGATGACCCCCCTCTCCCGCCGTGACAAGAAGATTGTCAGTCTAGGTTAAGTTTAAATTAGTCCTAATTTAAGTCATTGTTACGTCGTAGTTTAAGTTAGCGTAAGTCTTAGTCTAAGGTAATTTTCGTCTTAGTTCTAATTTCTAGCATTAAGAAACTCATGTATATATAATATATATATATATATATATATATATATATAAATATATATATATATATATATCTATATATATATATATATATATATATATATACTAGCCGTGCCCGCGGCTCCGCTCGCGTGGACTTGATTCACTACTATCGCCACTGCTCATTCCTTATGTTACCTAACGTAATACAATATCTGCCCTTATTTCCCCTTATTTCCCCTTATTTCCCCTTATCTCCTATTATTTCTCCTTATCTCCCATTATCTCTACATAATTTCCATTATCTAAGCTTATCTCTGCTCATCTCCCATTATTTCTCCTTATCTCCCATTATCTCACCTTATCTCCCATTATCTAGGTTTATCTCGACTTATCTCGCAATATTTCTCCTTATCTCCCATTTTTTTCCTTTCTCCCATTATTTCTCCTTATCTCCCATTATCTCACCATAACTCCCATTACCTAGACTTATCTCTGCTTATTTCCCATTATTTCTCCTTATCTCTCATTATTTTATACTTATCCCCAATTATCTCACCTTATCTCCCATTATCTAGGCTTATCTCAACTTATCTCGCAATATTTTTCCTTATCTCCCATTATTTCTCCTTATCTCCCATCATCTCACCATAACTCCCATTACTTAGACTTATCTCTGCTTATCTCTCATTATTTCTCCTTATCTCCCATTATCTCTACATAATTTCCATTATCTAGGCTTATCTCTGCTCATCTCCCATTATTTCTCCTTATCTCCCATTATCTCACCATAACTTACATTACCTAGACTTATCTCTGCTTATCTCCCATTATTTATACTTATCTCCCATTATCTCACCTTATCTCCCATTATCTAGGCTTATATCGAATTATATAGAACATATCATATGTATAAATTTATAAAAACACGTAAATCGAATAAGTGGTTCTCAAGTGATAAGCGCACTAACGGACAGACAGACAGAGAGACGTTGCATTTTATATATATATATATATATATATATATATATATATATATATATATATATATATATATATATATATATATATATATTGTATTCTTTGCAACATGATATTGTTCCATATTTAATGGTTTAGGCAGTATATTGTAAGAGAACACGCTAACGATAGCCTTTCTTCCGACTTGATTCACTATTATCGTCACTGCTTATTCTTTATGTTACCTAACGCAATAAAATATATCCTATAACCTGACCAGAGAACATATGTATGTTTTAAAAAAAAAGTACGTAACGCACTAACGGACAGACAGACAGACAGACAGAGAGACGTTGCATTTTATATATATTATATATAGATAACCTGGCCAGAGAACATATGAATGTTTTAAAAAAAGCACGTAAATCAGATAAGTGGTTCTCCAATGATAAGCTCACTAACGGACAGACAGACAGACAGAGAGACGCTGCATTTTATATATATTATATATATAGATTATTATTATTATTATATAACCTGGCCAAAGCATATATGTATGAATTTAAAAAAGACACATAAATTGGATAAGTGGTTCTCGCGTGATAAACGCACTAATGGACAGACAGAGAGACATTGCATTTTATATATATTATAGATTATAGATTAAAGATATTCTCTGCTACATAATATTGTTCCATATTTAATGGTTTAGGCTGTATATTGCAAGGGAACGCGCTAGCAGCAAACTTTTTTCCGACTTCACTCACTATTATTGTCACTGCTCATTCCTTATGCTACCTATCGTAATAAAATATATCCTATAACCTGGCCAGAGAACATAAGTATGTTTTAAAAAAAAAAGTACGTAAATCGGATAAGTGGTTCTCCAGTGATAAGGTTACTAACGGACAGACAGACAGACAGACAGAGAGACGTTGCATTTTATATATATTATAGATGCAACGTCTCTTTGTCTGTCTGTCTGTCTGTCCGTTAGTGCACTTATCGCTGGAGAACCACTTATCCGATTTACGTACTTTTTTTTTTAAACGTACATATGTTCTCTGGCCAGGTTATAGACTATATTTTATTACGATAGATAGCATAAGGAATGAGCAGTGACGATAATAGTGAATGAAGTTGGAAAAAAGTTGTCCGCTAGCGCGTTCCCTTGCAATACACAGCCTAAACCATTAAATATGGAACAATATTATGTAGCAGAGAAATATATATAATCTATAATATATATAAA
The DNA here is from genome assembly GCA_019049505.1 of Pachyrhynchus sulphureomaculatus. Taxonomy (NCBI): domain Eukaryota; kingdom Metazoa; phylum Arthropoda; class Insecta; order Coleoptera; family Curculionidae; genus Pachyrhynchus; species Pachyrhynchus sulphureomaculatus. Next base: position 26,255,467 of record CM032448.1, read on the forward strand.
ATGCAATGTCTCTCTGTCTGTCTGTATGTCCATTAGAGCGTTTATCACGCGAGAACCACTTATCCGATTTACGTGTCTTTTTTTAAATACATATATATATATATATTGTTTGGCCAGGTTTATATAATAATAATAATCTATATCTATAATATATATAAAATGCAATGTCTCTCTCTCTGTATGTCTGTCCGTTAGTGAGCTTATCCCTTGAGAACCACTTTTCCGATTTATGTGGTTTTTTAAATTCATACATATGTTCTCTGACCAGGTTATAGATATATATTTTGTTACATCTGTAATATATTTAAAATGCAACGTCTCTCTGTCCGTTTGTCTGTTTGTGGGCTTATCACTGGAGAACCACTTATCCGATTTACGTGCTTTTTTTTAAACATGCTAAACCATTAAATATGGAACAATATCATGTAGCAAAGAATATCTATAATATATATAAAACTAGCCGGGCCTGTGGCTCCGCTCGCGTGGACTTGATTCACCACTATCGTCACTACTTATTCCTTAATTTACCCAACGTAATAAAGTATCTCCCATTATTTCCCCTTATCTCTCAATATTTCTCCTTATCTCCCATTATCTCTACATAATTTCGATTATCTAGCCTTAACTCTGCTCATCTCCCATTATTTCTCCTTTCTCCCGTTATACCTCCTTATCTCCCATTATTTCTCCTTATCTCCCATTATCTAGGCTGATCTCGACTTATCTTTCAATATTTCTCCTTATCTCCTATTATTTCTCCTTATCTCCCATTATCTCATCATAACTCCCATTATCTAGACTTATCTTTGCTTATCTCCCATTATTTCTCCTTATCTCCCATTATTTATATTTATCTTTTTTCTTTTTTTTTTTTTTTTATGGGTCTAGCACACGTGCTACAGGGAAGTCCCTAAAGCGCTACAGGAGCGACACGTGTGCGGAGAAAGCGATTCACGTTGTTCTTGAATCGCTGTAGATTGTACTCGATGGGAAACACAGTCCTGGGTAAACCATTCCAAAGGTATGATGTTCTCCATATAAAAGACTGCTTGAAAAGCGTTGTACGAGGAGTAACAAGCTGAACCTCATACGGATGTGAAGCATTAGCGCGACGCGTACCTCTAATATGCACCGCTCTGGGAGGAATTAAACGGGCCACATCCTTCGAACACTTTCCATGAAAGTACTTGTAGAATAGGCTCAAGTCGCCAACCGTTCTTCGATGTTCCAGCGAATCAAGGCCGTCGGTCAGTTCCGGGTGTCCAATCAGACGAACAGCTCTTCTCTGGATAGAATCCAACAAATGCAGTGTATGTTTTTGGGAGCGGAGCTCCAAACATGGGAGCAGTATTCCATAGTTGGTCGAATTTGAGCTTTGTAAAGAATTAACAGTTGTTGTGGAGTGTAAAGCTTTCTGGTTCGAAACAATATTCCCAACTTTTGAGAAGCTCTTCTTGCTATGCCTGCAACATGTTCATGCCAGGACATATTTGCTCCCAAATTAAACGCCTAACAGATTGAGTGACGATGTTAGAGAGATGGAGTGCCCCGACATAACTATGTCGGGTTCTGCAACGTTAACTTTTTTAGAAAAAACTGCCGCCTGGGTTTTTGTAGCGTTAAATTCCACTTGGTTACTGTCACCCCAAGATAGAATTTCTTCCAGGTCTTTGTTAAGTTGAATGATTTCCTGCTGTCTGCGGATATTCGTCTGAGTAGTCGATGTCCGAGCGTTCAAAGTGAATGAAGAGATAAGTGTACTGTCATCTGCAAAGCTGTAGATTGGATTCTCGGTCTTTTCCAGCAGATCGTTAATATAAATGAGGAAGAGAGTAGGAGACAGTATGGAACCTTGGGGCACACCGGCGTTGATAGTGAAGGTGTTAGAAAGAATCTCCCATTAACTCACCTTATCTCCCATTATCGAGCCTAATCTCGACTTATCTCCCATTATTTCTCCTTGTCTCCCATTATCTAGGCTTATATCGAATTATATAGAACATACGTTTAAATTTATAAAAACACGTAAATCGGATAAGTGGTTCTCAAGTGATAAGCGCACTAACGGACAGTCAGATAGACAGACAGACGTTGCATTTTATATATATTCTAGATAGAAGATTATAGATAACCTGAAACAAATGTATGAATTAAAAAAAAACACGTAAATCGGATAAGGGGTTCTCGAGTGATAAGCGCACCAACGGACAGACACACAGACAGAGAGACGTTGCATTTTATATATATTATATTCTTCGCTACATGATATTGTTCCATATTTAATGCTTTAGGCAGTGTATTGCAAGAGAACGCGCTAGCGGCAAACTTTTCTCCGACTTGATTCACTATTATCGTCACTGCTTATTCCTTATATCACCTAACGTAATAAAATATATCCTATAACCTGGCCAGAGAACATATGTATGTTTAACAAAAAAGGACGTAAATCGGATAAGTGGTTTTCCAGTGATAAGCGCACTAACGGACAGACAGACAGACAGAGAGACGTTGCATTTTATATATATTATAGATATTCTTTGCTACATGATATTGTTCTATATTTAATGGTTTAGCATGTTTTAAAAAAAAGCACGTAAATCGGATAAGTGGTTCTCCAGTGATAAGCGCACAAACGGACAAACAGACAGATATACGTTATATTTTATATATATTAGAGATGTAATAAAATATGTATCTATAACCTGGTCAGAGAACATATGTATGAATTTAAAAAATCACGTAAATCGGATAAGTGGATCTCGAGGGATAAGCGCACTAATGGACAGACAGACAGACAAAACAGAGAGACGTTTCATTTTATATATATTATAGATATAGATTATTATTATTATTATGTAACCTGGCTAAAGAATATATGTATGAATTGAAAAAAAAAAAGACACATAAATCGGATAAGTGGTTTTCGCGTAATAAACACACTAATGAACAGACAGACAGAGAGACATTGCATTTTATATACATTACAGATTATAGATTATAGATATTCTCTGCTACATAAATATTGTTCCATATTTAATGGTTTAGGCGGTGTATTGCAAGGCAACGCGCTAGCGGCAAACTTTTTTCCGACATCATTCACTATTTTACGTCACTACTCATTCCTTATGCTACCTATCGTAATAAAATATAGCCTATAACCTGGTCAGAGAACATATGTATGTTTTAAAAAAAAAAGTACGTAAATCGGATAAGTGGTTCTCCAGTGATAAGCGCACGAACTGACAGACAGACAGACAGAGCTGCATTTTATATATATTATAGATGAAACGTCTCTCTGTCTGTCTGTCTGTCCGTTAGTGCGCTTATTACTGGAGAACCACTTATCTGATTTACGTGCTTTTTTTTTAAACATATATATGTTCTTTGGCCAGGTTATAGGATATATTTTATTACGTTAGGTAGTATAAGGAATAAGCAGTGACGATAATAGTAACTCAAGTCGGAGAAAAGTTTGCAGCTAGCGCGTTCTCTTGCAATACACTGCCTAAACCATTAAATATGGAACAATATCATGTAGCAAAGAATATAATATATATAAAATGCAACGTCTCTCTGTCTGTCCGTTAGTGCGCTTATCACTCGAGAACCACTTATCCGATTTACGTGTTTTTTTTTTAATTCATACATTTGTTCTCTGGCCAGGTTATCTATAATCTTCTTTCTATAATATATATAAAATGCAACGTCTCTCTATCTGTCTGTCTGCCTGTCTCTCTGCCTGTCTTTCTGTTTGTCCGTCTGTGCGCTTATCACTGGAGAACCACTTATCCGATTTACGTGCTTTTTTTTTAAAACATACATATGTTCTCTGGCCAGGTTATCTATCTATAATATATATATATATATATATATATATATATATATATATATATATATATATATATATAATGCAACGTCTCTCTGTCGGTCTGTCTATCCGTTAGTGCGCTTATCACTTAAGAACCACTTATACGATTTACGTATTTTTACAAATTTATACATATGTTCTATATAATTCGATATAAGCCTAGATAATGGGAGATAAGGTGAGATAATGGGAGATAAGTATAAATAATGGAAGATAAGGCGAAATAATGGGAGATAAGCAGAGATAAGTCTAGATAATGAGAGTTACGGTGAGATAATGGGAGATAAGGAGAAATAATGGGAGATAAGGAGAAATAATGGGAGAAGAGCAGAGATAAGCCTAGATAATGGAAATGATGTAGAGATAATGGGAGATAGAGAAAAATAATGGGGAGATAAGGAGAAATAATGAAAGATAAGCAGAGATAAGTCTAGATAATGGGAGTTATGGTGAGATAATGGGAGATAAGGAGAAATAATGGGAGATAAGAAGAAATATGGCGAGATAAGTCGAGATAAGCCTAGATAATGGGAGATAAGGTAGGATAATGGGAGATAAGAAGAAATAATGGGAGATAAGGAGAAATAATGAGAGATGAGCCTAGATAATGGAAATTATGTAGAGATAATGGGAGATAAGTAGAAATAATGGGAGATAAGGGGAAATAATGGCAGATAATTTATTATGTTAGGTAATATAAGGAATAAGCAGTGACGATAGTAGTGAATCAAGTCAACGCAAGCGGAGCCGCGGGCACGGCTAGTTATTGATAAAAATTATTTTATATTCATTCACATTTCTTTCCGATATTTTGCTAAAATGCTATAAATCTAAATGGAATTATGCCTAAATAGAAAACTAGAAATGTAGATACACAACAGTTATCACCATTTCACTAACTGCATCGCACCCTAACCACGTTAGTAGCATCAGGTGATATGATTGAGTCAACCCTGATGATGCTAACATGATTAAAAGTGTTTGGTGTAGTGGTAATAACTATTATTATGTATGTGTTTAGTTGATTTCAAAATCTAAACATAGTAGGAATATAGGAATAAAAATGAACAGAAAGCATTAAGCTGGACCCTTAAATAGTTGATAGTTACACTATATTTTACTTACGTTCTCGTTTGGATGCAGACTTCTTAAAAATATTGAAGATCGTTACACAGAAAATATAAAGTTCTCATTAATCATCAATTAATTTATAGTTTTCCCTGTGTTAAATTATACTACCGAATTACATATACAGGGTGGTCCATTAAAAATTATGGTTATTTTTAATTATAATCATTTTGGGACTCCAATTCAAATTATTATTGAGCAAAACAAGGTTATTTTTGCCTTTTCTTACGTTTCGGGTTTCGAAGACCACAGGAACATAGTTTCCAATTTGCGCCGGTTTGTCTGCCTGCCGCTTTGTTGCCAGAATAACTTATAATTTGACATTTGGTAGAGGTGTAATACCTGAAGTGGGGATATAATAATAGTATAAATTTTGACTGATAGCCCCCTAAGTGATATTTAGTTCTGATTTAAAGTCAATTTTTATGTTTAAGGAACTTAGTAAGCAAACGGAAATTTTAAAAATATATGTGATATAAAACAAAGTTATTTTGTTAAAAGCATAGCAGACCTGCTGCAAGGAAATCCCTAAAACGCTACAGGAGCGACGCGTGTGCGGAAAAAGCGACTCACATTAGTCTTAAATCGCTGTAAATTGTCCTGGGCAAGTCATTTCTAAGGGATGAGGTTTTCCATATAAAAGACTGCTTGAAAAGGTTTGTACTGGGAATAACAAGCTGAACTTCATATGAATGTGAAGTGTTAACGCGACGTGTATTCCTAGCATGTACCGGTTTGGGAGGAATTAAGTGGCTGCATCCATCAAACACTTCCCATGAAAATACAATTCCCAGTACAAATCAACTGCTTCCAAACATTCTTCGATGTACCAATAAATCAAGTTTGCTAATCAGACTCTAACAAATGCAGTGTATGTTTGGGAGCAAAGCCCCAACCATGGAAGTAGTATTTCATCGTTTGTCGAATTTCAACTTTGGGCAGAATTAACAGTTGTTGTGGAGTGTAAAGCATTCCAGCTCGAAATAATATTTTCAGTTTTTGAGAAGTTATTTTTGCTATGCTTACAACATGGTTATGCCAAGACATATTTGCTCCCAAATTAAATTCCAGTAAATTGATGCTCTTAGAGGAATGGAGTGCCCCGGCATAACTATGTCGGGTTCAGCAACGTTAAGTTTTTTAGCAAAAAACTGCCGCCTGGGATTTTGTAGCGTCAACTTTTACTTGGTTACTATCATGCATTTTCTCCAGGTGTTGAACGACTTCCTGCTGTCTGCGAATATTTGCATGTGTTGTCGATGTTCGAGCTTTTCCAGTGAATGAAAAAATAAGCATACTCATCTTCTGCAGGGCTATAAACTTGATTCCTGGTTCAGCAAATCCTTAATGTAAATGAAAAACGAAGTAGGAGACACTATGGAGCCTTGGTGAACACAGGCGTTGATAGTAAAGGTGTTAGAAAGGGATCCATCGACTGCCATTGTTAAAGAAAGGTCATTAACATGAGTAGTGCAGTAAAAAAATGATCAAAATAACGATGAGATGGCATAGTTTAGATACAGCAATATTATGATTTTATCCTCTCTGCGATATCACCAGGAGTATTATCCTAAGTTTTGTACCTCGAAAAACTGTGCTCTTTTGTTCATGAACAACTGAAGTTTTTAAAATGCGTTTTTTGAAATTAAAATGTGAATAACTCCGGTTATATCAGTTGGATCGAGATAAACAAAAAACTAAACTCTTCGTAATGAAATTTCCAACAAATTCTCGTTAGTTCTAGATCGCTCAAACGTATATAACCTACAAACTTGAAAAGCAGGCAAAAATCTATTTTTTTTTTGTCATTTTATTTTACAGGTAGACTAAGTGAATGGATCGGCTTGAAACTTTCAGAAAATATTGTTAACAAAAATTAACTTTTTTTTTAAATGAAGGTCTCGCCATTCTCTACCAGAAGTAATAAAAATTTTCCATTTTTTTTTTCAAAATGACCGAACTGACTTGTTTTTATTTGATCTATAATATATATAAAATGCAACGCCTCTTTGTCTGTCTGTCTGTCCGTTGGTGCGCTTATCACTGGAGAACCGCTTATCCGATTTACGTACTTTTTTTTTTAAAACATACATATGTTCTCTGGCCAGGTTACAGGCTATATTTTATTACGATAGGTAGCATAAGGAATGAGCAGTGACGATAATAGTAAATGAAATCGGAAAGAAGTTTGCCGCTAGCGCGTTCCCTTGCAATATACAGCCTAAACCAAAAAATATGGAACAATATTATGTAGCAGAGAATATCTATAATCTATAATATATATAAAATGCAATGTTTCTCTGTCTGTATGTCTGTCTGTCCATTAGCGCGTTTATCACGCGAGAACCACTTATCCGATTTACGTGTCTTTTTTTTTAAATTCATACATATATTCTTTGGCCAGGTTATATAATAATAATAATAATAATCTATATCTATAATATATAAAATGCAACGTCTCTCTGTCTGTCGGTCTGTCCGTTAGTGCGCTTATCCCTCGAGAACCACTTATCCGATTTACGTGATTTTTTAAATTCATACATATGTTCCTTGACCAGGTTATAGATATATATTTTATTACATCTATAACATATATAAAGTGCATCGTATCTCTGTATGTCTGTCGGTCCGTTAGTGCGCTTATCACTGGAGCACCACTTATCCGATTTACGTACTTTTTTTTTAAAACATACATATGTTCTCTGGCCAGGTTATAGGCTATATTTTATTACGATAGGTAGCATAAGGAACGAGCAGTAATGATAATATTGAATGAAGTCGGAAAAAAGTTTGCCGCTAGCGCGTTCTCTTGCAATACACAGCCTAAACCATTAAATATGGAACAATATTATGTAGCAGAGAATATCTATAATCTATAAAATGCAATGTCTCTTTGTCTGCCTGTCTGTTCATTAGTGCGTTTATCACGCGAGAACCACTTATCCGATTTACGTGCTTTTTTTTTAAACATACATATATTCTCTGGCGAGGTTATAGGCTATATTTTATTACGTTGGATAACATGAGGAATAAGCAGTGACGATAATAGTGAATCAAATCGGAAAAAAGTTTCCCGCTAGCGCGTTCTCTTGCAATACACTGCCTAAACCACTAAATATGGAACAATATCATGTAGCAAAGGATATCTATAATATATATAAAATGTAACGTCTCTCTGTCTGTTTGTCCGTTTGTGCGCTTATCACTGGAGGACCACTTATCCGATTTACGTGTTTTTTTTTTAAACATGCTAAACCATTAAAAATGGAACAATATCATGTTGCAAATTATATAATATATATAAAATGCAACGTCTCTCTGTCTGTCTGTCTGTCTGTCCGTTAGTGCGCTTATCACTTGAGAACCACTTATCCTACTTACGTGTTTTATAAATTTATACATATGTTCTATATAATTCGATATAAGCCTAGATAATGGGAGATAATGTGAGATAATGGGAGATAAGTATAAATAATGGGAGATAAGGAGGAATAATGGAAGACAAGCAGAGATAAGTCTAAATAATGGGAGTTATCGTGAGATAATGGGAGATATGGAGAAATAATGGGACATAAGGAGAAATATTGCGAGATAAGTCGAGATAAGCCTAGATAATGGGAGATAAGGTGAGATAATGGGAGATAAGGAGAAATAATGGGAGATAAGGGGAAATAATGGCAGATATTTTATTACGTTAGGTAACATAAGGAATAAGCAGTGACGGTAGCAGTGAATCAAGTCCACGCGAGCGGAGCCGCGGGCACAGCTAGTTAATAAATAAATGTAAAAAAAAACGGTTAAAATGACTCCACAAAAAAAAAAAATTAATGGCATCGGAAAACTGGCGCCTAAAACTTTGAAAAAAAAAGATCCATTTTGGACCAAATGGCATAAAATGGCGGGCAATTCAAATTCAATTGTGCCCACTGGGTTCAATATTTTTGAACCAAAATTTCAAGGTATTTTTGCTAATAGCGAAAGGCATATTTTCTGAAAGTTTCAAGCTGATCGGTTTACTTAGTCGGCCTGTAAAATAAAATGAAAATAAAACAGTTTTTTTTTGTGGGTTTTTACAATGTTGTACGTTATGTACATATTTTAGCGACGTAAAACTAACGAAGATTTGTTACAAATTTCATTACAAAGAGTTTGGTTCATCAGGAACTAACATCGCGTATTCACGATTTTCTGATCAGGTTTCTGATCGCGAGCACCACTATTCGCACCTGCACGGCGTTTCTGGTTAGTTGTAAAAGTGAGTTACGGAAATGTTTAGCTTCTTTGTCATAAAATTACTGAGCATATTGCGTTTTTAGCAGTTTGTCAACAATCTTGTTTCTTTTTTTCCACTTTTAAGCGCACATGATATTGATGACAACTGTCACAATTTTAAATAATTAACGCTTATATACGGTATATTAAAAATGAGTTGCAAACAAAGCTTGGTAACTAAAAGGCATCAGAAACTTCTTAAAGCATCCGGTAAGCAATGCTTATTCTGTACCTTGAGTCAGGTTTATAAGTTATTCAGGGAAACTCAAGGATTGTCGTGAGAAATTTGTGGCCGACAAGAACTCTAACCATTCAAACACTCGATATTTAAACGGAAGGGGATTTCATCGTACGTAAGATTGATTAAAGAAGAGTTTAGAAGTATTTTAAATTCCAGTTCTGGAAAAGCACATTATGCTATGTGGGATTAAACGGTAGGGGCTTGAGGTGCTTGTGAGCTGTCATTCTGCTTCCTGAAATGGGCATTAGATAATCTCAGCACTGACACAAAAGAGCTGATAATTGGTCTGACAACTGGAATGCCCAAAACAGAAATCTCAGAATGGTATCAGGCTATGTTTGGTTAATGGGCTTTATGCCATCAGTGAAAGTTATTCATCATAAATTCCTATTAAGGACACATAAGGAAGTAATGTTGTAGGGTTCACTCAATAATAGAAAATGCTAAGAAAAAAAACTGGAGACACCATAGCTCTAGTGACATCCTGGACTGGCAGCAGTACATTCGTCAGTGTAAATTTAAAGAAGTTTTGGGAGTGTATGACATGACTACTGAAGGCCTGAAAAGGTTGAAAATTCTCTTTGAAGGCGGAAGTCCCCCTCTTATTAACAAAAAAATAATAATAACTAGAAGAATATCAAAATCAGTGAGGCCGTTCATCTTCAGTGACGGCAAAGGAAGGAAATTTTATACTAAAAAAAGACCCTCGAGAAGAGTAGCCACTTGGCCACAGGAAGTACCTCCGATACGGTCAAGTAGAATGCCTATAAATTATACAAAATATAAAGAGTTGACGACTCCACTGAAGTAGATTCAATCTTGCTTCCACGACTTTTATAAAACAGTACAAAACACGTCAAATGCTGATGAGTACCCGTGAACTATAAAATTTGTTTCGATTTTTAGTTCTGTAAATAAAATGTGTAAATAAAAAATTATTTTATCCATTTTGATTGCTTTATTATCAAGGAGGTACCCTTATAATAATTTTAAATTTTGTGAAAAGACAATAATACCTACAACAATTTGAAATTTGATTCGGAGGTAAACTATCGTAACTGCACCTCTTGTTGCCTGCGCACAGCTATAATTCTACAAATTTTCCCCATAGTAATATAAATAATATCTAAGTTGGGAATGTGGAACCTTTGGCACAATGATACTACTCATTATATATCACCACTACACCAAACACTTTATTTTTGCACTCGACGCGCGTTTCGCTAACCATGTTAGCTTCATCAAGAGCGATAATTGACTAAAGCTAAACTACAAATCTAACTTTTTTATACTTAACCTAACCCTTGAATTACTCAAGCCGAACTAATGACATAGGCAAGGCCATCAGTTCCGGTCAAGTAATCAGTAGAGGGGACTATAAGGAATAGGCCCTCTGTCTTTATTTAAACTACTTTTACATTTTATGATTTCCATACTTTCGTATGCGTTCAACAATCTCCCATCAGCTTCAAGGACATGTTCGGCAGTGTGCTAAATGTTCTTTAAATCGTGTTTTAATTGACCTTTTAGTTTGCCCAACATACTTTTTGTCACAATCATTACAACTAATTTCATAAATTCCACTTTTCTCACAATTAGGAATCTTATCTTTGGGATTTCCTAAGATATTCCTCAGATTGTCTGATGACTTATAGACTAAGGTAAGGCCTACCTTATTAAATACCTTATTGAGTCCCTTACTATATTTCGGATTATATGGTATGGAGACATACTTGGTGTTATTTTCTTCGCGTGTAAAAAAAAGTGGAATTCTGAATATTAAACCTAAACTTATGTCTATTCAGAATTCCACCTTTTTTACACGCGAAGAAAATAACACCAAGTATGTCTCCATACCATATAATCCGAAATATATTAAGGGACTCGATAAAGTATTTAATAAGGTAGGCCTCACCTTAGTCTATAAGTCATCAGACAATCTGAGGAATATCTTAGGAAATCCCAAAGATAAGATTCCTAATTGTGAGAAAAGTGGAATTTATGAAATTAGTTGTAATGACTGTGACAAAAAGTATGTTGGGCAAACTAAAAGGTCAATTAAAACACGATTTAAAGAACATTTAGCACACTTAAAATACAATAGAACAGAAAAGTCTAGCATTGCCGAACATGTCCTTGAAGCTGATCGTACTGTAACATTAGATAATCTAAGATTAATGAAAAGTGTATCTGATGGGAGATTGTTGAACGCATAAGAAAGTGTGGAAATCATAAAATGTAAAAGTAGTTTAAATAAAGACAGAAGGCCTATTCCTTATAGTCCCCTCTACTGGTTACTTGACCGGAACTGATGGCCTTGCCTATGTCATTAGTTCCGCTTGAGTAATTCAAGGGTTAAGTTAAGTATAAATAGTGTAGATTTGTAGTTTAGCTTTAGTCAGTCATCGCTCCTGATGCAGCTAAGATGGTTAGCGAAACGCGCGTCGAGTGCAAAAATAAAGTGTTTGGTGTAGTGGTGATATATACTGAGTAGTATAAATAATATCGTTTAGAAAACCTGAATCTCATAGAGAAAATATCCATTGGTTTACATCATATAAGAAAAAGTAATGTAATAACAATTTTGAAAATTCATTTCTGTAAAATTACGACAAATGCAGTTATGATACTTTACATTTGGGGCATAGAACTATCAAATAAAAAAATAACCTTTTATTATTTTACTCTTAGCGTAAAGGTGATGATGTACCGGACACATCCTGTATAAGGCATACCATATTTAAAATAAACAAAACTGTTATTGTCAATTAACGTTGTGGTATGTTTTTTCTACCCAAAATTTTTAGGAACTTCGACCCTTGAGCCAAAATTTAACCACACACATTATTTAAATTAACTTTTTTGTCTAAATTTGCTACAAACATGTTTATCATGCAGGAAAAGAAATTATCTCTCCTCATAGAAAATTTAGAACATAAAAAAGTAGAATTATTTAAACATAGAAGGTTTAATAAATGACATTCTTTAGTCTTCCGAAAGCTGTCCCTGAAATACATATTATTTTCAATGACAACTTTAGTACTAAAAAAATTACTGAATTTGACTTTGTCACGTTAAAGAATAACTTATTTTAAGAGCAACAAGCCGATACTTCAACTGCTCGGTACTGGTAAGATATTAATCAGAACAAATTGTTTAAAAAATTTCAAGAAGAATTTTAAAAAATACAATTTTCAGATTCTTCTATTCCAAGTAGCCTAAATAGGATGAACAATACATTCACATCATTAACAATAATAAATAAATATAACAGATCCCTCGACCCTAAAAACCTTTAAAAAACACACATAACATGATATTGCTGAAACTTTTCTAGAACTCCTTATAGCCATCGCGGTCCGTGGCTCCGTGGCGTAGAACTAGCTTGCAGTGCAGAAGGTCTTGGGTGCATAGAGATATTAAAATAGAGGAGGTAAGAGCTCGCGAGAAGCGTGGCGCTCACCCATAACACTAAGTTAGAGTGCGTACCCGTGCGAGAATGTTATTCGTATTCTTCGCCCACTCTGATAAGAGAGACAGAATGACTTATATTACTTTTTTCTTTTTTTAACGACACCACGCTTTCGCTTACAGCAGGCTCTATACCAGTGATTCCTAAAGTGGTTCAGGTGTACCCCCAGGGGCCCACAGGAGACTCAACGGGGGTCTACGTTGGCGTGAAAAAAATGGGGGTTTACAAGTTGTAAGTGGGGGTCCACGAAAATTTATCTGGTTTCGATAGTAAAGAACAAAAATGTTGGCTTGGCTTTACCTATCAATGTATGCAGATAATACACTACTCAAAAAAATTAAGGGAGCCAAAAAAATTCCAAATTTTTCGGTGATTTTTGACAGGCTGTATTTTGGTGAAAAATGGTCGTATTGAGACTTTAAAAAAAAGCATTTTGAAGCTTTAAGATTCTAATTTTCAGGTTTTTTGGCTAAATTTTTTTAGGAGCTACGGTTCTCATGCAATCCTAACAGATAGCGCAAAAAAATAATATTACAAATATTTTGCTTTTTTTTGATCCACGGGCTTGAAAAAAAATTTTTTCAGTTAGGCCGGCATATGGATCAGATAGCATTAATTTCCTTGTTTTAAAACCTCCCTTAATTTTTTTGAGTAGTGTATTTTAAGAAGGTCAGCGACTGTTACTTGTAAAAACTTGCATATTCGATATTCAGTACAACGTGAGTCGAGACTTGCAAAGCGCCGCCCGCCCGCCCGTAACGCAACCCGTTCAGACGTGCAAAGGGACGAAATACGACTTGTGCTATGCTTGCAATCTTGCATGAACTTGTTTGATTCTTCACCAATATAAATACCAATGCCAAGGACAAACGTTACTCATTTGTTTCCGGAATATTGAAAAGAAAAGTGTGAGTGAATCGATGTCAGTGTTTGCCAGTGCCGGAAAAAGTAAGTACCTGCCTATTTGTTATTCATACTTTTATTTTATATTGTAATAATATTATATTTGTTATGTTTGCGTATAGTAGGTACGTAATAAAAATTAAATACTGAACAGGGCCATTATTCGATACTTCTATAAAAGAAGAGAAAGCCGAGAAAGATTGAACTTTTAGTACTTTTTATTATAAAATTATTTATTTCCCGACTGTGGTGATTCACTAAAGGAGAGATATATGATTGACCTGCATGTTTGTACATATTTCAGTGCCCTCGTAGTTGCTAACGCTAAATGACTAAAAATATTTTCATAAATTGTACGTGTCTTTATGTACCACTCGTAACGTACATCAAAGTAATAAATAAATCATTAAAATCGCGGAGTTTTGATGTCAAAAATATTCTTTAAAAGTATTTTCTCTCGAATTTACAGAAATGTATCAAAATATAATTAATCAAAAAATATTTTATATTACATTAAAATAGGTTCAGCCGTTTTGTGAAAACCTCTATATGGGTCTTAGCAGTTTATTGCTTTTAATAATTAAAATCAGTTTTACCACAGGCATTTTGGTTTTTTCATTGCAATAATTAATGATTCCTATTTTATTCTGTTAAAATAGCCATATCCTGTTAAAGTCGCCTTATGATTACTAAAACAAACATTTTTTCTTTACAGGTAGGTAACTGATACGAAACATGGCTGAATCTAAGAAGAAATGTCGACAGTACAGTGTTGATTATTTGAAATTTGGTTTTCTTCCATCAAAGGCAGACAAACGAAGCCCATATGCCTTTTATGCAACAAAGTTTTGAGCAATGACTCTATGAAACCATCGAAGCTCGAAGATCATCTAAAAAGGTCTCATCTTGATAAAATAGGTAAAGATTTAAAATATTTTCAAATATTGAAGGAAAAATATGAAAAGAGACCCACCGTGCACAGTATGTTCGCTTCAACGTCTCAAAGTCATTATTTGAGGGCATCTTACAATATCTCATTGCTTATAGCGAAATCTGGAAAACCGCACACCATCGGAGAACAGTTAATTTTACCCGCTGTTGAAGAGGTTTTAAAAACTCTTCTGCACAAACCTCCATTTGACGTACTCAAAAGAATTTCTTAGAGTAACAACACTGTACAAAGACGTATTGATGAAATGAGCTCTGATATTGAAAGCTTCTTGTGTAATTATCTGTAAACAACTCATTTTTCTATTCAACTGGACGAGTCAACTTTACCTGGCAATGAAGCATTATGATTGGCATATGTTCGATTTGTTATGGACGAAGAAATCCATGAAGAGCTGCTATTCGCGAAAACTTTGGAGACGGACACTAAAGACGAATCAATATTTAATGTCCTGAGTGATTTTTTTAAGGAAAAATCAATTCCATTTACAAACATTATTTCGGTGGCAGCAGATGGAGCTCCTGCCATCTTCGGGCGATATCATCATCATCTTAAAGAATTATACCAGGAGTGACTGCAATTCACTGTGTCATCCACCGACAACACCTGGTAGCGAAAAATTTGAGTGATAGATTGCACCAATTGCTTCAATTTGTGATTAAAGCAGTTAACAAAATAAGAAGCAATGCGTTGAATACCCGTTTATTTGCACAATTATGCGATCGACTTCCAACGATTGCTCTTACATACTGAAGTACGCTGGTTGTCGAAAGGTGCATGTTTAACAAGATTTTACTCACTTTTTGAATCAGTTTTTGGGTTTCTGGAAAGTGAAGATCCAGATTTAAAAGAAAACCTGATCAAATTGAAAGCAGACATCGCGTATTTGACAGATTTGTTCAACAAATTTAATGACATTAATTGGCAGTTACAGGGGGACAGCCTAAATTTAATAAAAACAAAGGGTTTAATTTCGGCTTTTCTTGGAAAATTGAAATTTATGAAGCAAAATATTAGTCGGCGCACATTCTCCCAGTTTCCAAACTTGTCACAGGCCGAATGTCTTGATGAGGATATTCAGACATACGTTCAACATTTAAATGCGCTGCATGATGACTTCAAAAATAGATTTGAAGATATTCTGAGGATGGAAATACCACCATGGATCATAAATCCATTTGATGAAACGGAAGTGGCGAATGTGGTATTACAATAGGAGCTACTCGAGCTTAGCACCAATGAGGAGCTGAAGGTGAAATTTAAAAAAGGCTATCAAACATTTTGGCTGCAGGCAGAAATACCCGAAAAATATCCTGGGCTGTGGGAAATTGCGAGAAAACTTTTGATAGCGTTTCCTTTGTCACACCTTGTTGAAAAAAGTTTTATTGTCGTTACAAACCTATTAACAAAAAAAAGGAGCAGATTGAACATCACAGAACGGGGAGATTTGAGGTTATTCCTTACAAAACTGAAGCCAAATATTGATAATTTGCTGTCAATCCATCAAGTACATCCCTCCCATTAAAATTATGACTATATTTTTTAATTGTTGATTTGCATTGTTGAAGTTACGGTACGTTATTAATGTTTAATTTTAATTCTTTTAAGTCTGTAATCATATTATTTTAATAAATAGAACACAAGAAAATATATTATTTTTCTTTTTATTTTTACCACTCCCAATTTAGGGTTGGAACTCAGCCACGACGCAAATTTCCATCGTTAGACCTAATCTTTACATTTTTTGACGAGTTTTGGGAATATGGTAGAAATGTAGCAGCAGGGGGTCCACCGAAACAAGTAAAATTTTGAAAGTGGTCTACGAGAAAAAAAAGTTTGGGAACCTTTGCGTTAAAGAATAACTTAATTTAAGAGCAGCAAGCCGATACTTCAAATGCTCGGTACTGGTAAGATATTAACCAGAACAAATTGTGTAAAAGAACCATTTCAGAGAATTTTACAACTACATTCTAATATTTAAAAAATTTTAAAAAATACAATTTTCATATTCTTCTATTCCAAGTAGCCTAAATAGGATGTACAATACGAAAGAAAAAATCCCACCCTTCACCTTCACATCATTAACAATAATGAATAAATATAGGAGATCCCTCGACTCTAAACACCTTTAAAAATACATATAACATGATATTGCTGAAATTTTTCTAGAACTCCTTACAGCCATCGCGGTCCGTGGCGTAGTACTAGCTTGGAGTGCAGAAGGTCTTGGGTGCATAGAGATATTAAAATAGAGGAGGTAAATGCTCGCGAGAAGCGCGGCGCTTACCCACAACACTTAGTTAGAGTGCGTACCCGTGCGAGAATGTTATTCGTATTCCTCGCCCACTCTGATAAAAGAGACAGAATGACTCTATACATTACCTTTTTTTTATGGGTTTAGCACACGTGCTGCAGGGAAGTCCCTAAAGAGCTCCAGAAACGGCATGAGTGCGGAAAAAAAAAAAGCGATTCACATTGTCCTTGAATCGCTGTAAATTGTACGCGGTGGGAAAACACAGCGCTGGGCAAATTATTCCAAAGGGATGACGTTCTCCATATAAAAGATTGCTTGAAAAGCGTTGTACGCGGAGTAACAAGCTGAACCTCATACGAATGTGAAGCACCAGCGCGACGTGTATTTCTAACTTGCACCGCTTTGGGAGGAATTAAGTGGGCTACATCCTTCGAACACTTTCCATGAAAATACTTGTAGAACAGACTCAAGTCGCCAACCGTTCTTCGATGTTCCAGCGAATCAAGGCCGCCGGTCAATTCCCGGTCTCCAATCAGACGGACCGCTCTTCTCTGAACAGAATCCAACAAATGTAGTGTATGTTTGGGAGCGGAGCCCCAAACGTGGGAACAGTATTCCATAGTTGGTCGAATTTGGGCTTTGTAAAGAATTAACAGTTGTTGTGGGGTGTAAAGCTTTCTGGTTCTAAATAATATTCCCAACTTTTAAGAAGCTCTCCTTCCTATGCCTGCAACATGTTCATGCCAGGACATATTTGCTCCCAAACTAACCCCCAACAAATTGAGCGACGATGCTAGGGGAATGGAGTGCCCCGACATAACTATGTCGGGTTCAGCAAAGTTAACTTTTTTAGAAAAAACTGCCGCCTGGGATTTTGTAGCGTCAAATTCCACTTGGTTACTGTCACCCTAAGATAGAATTTCGTTCAGCTCCTTGTTAAGTTGAACGACCTCCTGCTGTCTGCGGATATTCGCCTGAGCAGCCGATGTCCGAGCGTTCAAGGTGAATGAAGAGACAAGCGTACTGTCATCTGCAAGCTGTAGATTGGATTCCCGGTCTTTTCCAGTAGATCGTTAATGTAAATGAGAAAGAGAGTAGGAGGCAGTAGATCGTTAATGTAAATGAGAAAGAGAGTAGGAGACAGTATGTAGCTCTAGGGCACACCGGCGTTGATAGTGAGGGTGTTAGAAAGAAATCCGTCGACCGCTACTCGTAAAGAACGCTCTCTGAGGAAACATGAGAGCCACAAACAGAACCTTTCAGACATACCATAAGAGCGTAACTTAGCCAACAGTCCATCGTGCCAAACATGTCGAATGCCTTGGATATGTCAAGAGCAACCGCTCGAGATTCTCCAAAGTGTTCAATTGCGTTGTTCCAAACATGTGTTAGATAAGTCAGAAGATCTCCTGTTGATCTATGTTTACGAAAACCATATTGGTGATCGCTAATAATATTGAATCGTTCAAGATATTTTAGAAGATGCTCATTGATAACCTTTTCCATGACTTTCGATATTATTGAAAGCAGTGCAACTGGTCGGTAGTTATTTGGCAAGGTCTTCTTGCCTTTTTTAGGTATCGGCTGAACCGTGGCACATTTCCAGCACGACGGAAATATTCCCTTTCTGTAGGAACTATGGCAGGTATTTCGTCAGCGCCAGAAGCCTTTTTGGTGTCTAGCTTCATTAAAATACGCTTTATGATGTGCTGTCTGAAGACAACATCGGGCACCCTTGACTGTTTTTCCTTGGAAATCGACAGTAGAATGTGAAGCAAAGAGTTCAGCCAACAAGTTCGCTCTCTCAACAGGTGTGGTTGCAATGGAATTATCCGGCCGTGTGAGTGGTGGTATGGTGGATTTGGTAAAATTTTGACTAACTGCCTTAGCGACTGCCCAAAAGGACCTGGAATTGTTGGGACAAGCGAGAAGTTTGTTTCTAATTCGTTGATTGTTTCGTCGATAATTCTCTTGCTTCTGTTCCGGGCACGAACAAAGATGTTACGATTTACGGTGTTAGGATTTTCATGCCATTGTCGGTAGGCAATATGTTTAGAAGCAACAGCTTCTTTGCATTTTCGGTCGAACCAAGGCTTGCCGTTGGAGGAGCATTTCTTCGAAAAAGGAATGTAAGCTTCCATACCAGCCAAAATAACATCGGAGACCTCCCTGGCGCAGTCAGATGTGTTATCAGATCGAAAACGAACGTCCATCCAAGGGAAAGTTCGAAAGTATTCCATGAGATCTTCCCATTTAGCAGATTTGTAGAACCAAATCTTGCGCGGCCTAGGCGCCTCTCTGTCACTGATTGGCAGGATACTCGATGTCGAAAGCAGTTTTTGGTCGGAAGAACCTAACGGCGGATTTACGGTGACCGTGTAAATCTCCGGATTGGTGGTTAAAAACAGATCAAGAAGACTGGCAAACTCCCCGCCTCGATCAGGGATCCGTGTTGGTTCGTCAATAAGCTGAGTTAAGCCATAACTGATTGAGAATGATTTAGCTTCACGACCTTGTTCGTCGGTAGTATTTGAATATTTAAGCCAGTTGATATTGTGGACATTAAAGTCGCCCAGGACGGCAATTTCGGCACTTGGATAGTTAATTTGTAAATGATCGATGGTGTCTGCAAGAGAAACGAAAAGTGTTCGAAAATTGGTATCACTTGGTAGTCGATACAGGATACAGATGAACCTTGTGGTGTGTTGAGTCGTTATTTTTAACCACATAACATCAAAGTTTGGGGGCTCCAGAGCTTCTTCTCGTTGACATGAGAGGTCGCTTCTGACAAAAAGACAGATTCCAAAGTTATGCCTAAATCAGGAATAGAAGTCGTACCCAGGATAAAGATAGTTGACCGTGCTGGTCGATGGACTGACCTTGGTTTCACATAGAGCGAGTACATGAGGTTTATTTGATTGCAGGTGTTGATGCACTGAATTTATGTTCGAGTTTAAACCTCGTATGTTACAAAAATCTATCTTAAAATTATGATGTCTGCAAGTCGACGCCCCCGAATCAGCCCCCACCCGGAGATCCGAACGGGGGTCATTCCACCTCTGGAACTTCTTGCATCCAGGCGCCTCATCATGCTCTTTGGTCCCACAGTAGTTAATGTGGAATTCTAAGTGTATAATATTTTTCATGATCTAAGAAAGTGACTTAGCTACTTATACCCATTCAAAATTCGAAAGTGATTAATTTATGGCTATTTAATGATAAGGTATCGTGCAGGGCCGCTTTATACCTGATTGTATAAGTGTTGGGTTTAAAATTTTATTTTGATAAGACAGTTGAATTTTAATGTTTTATGTACTGAATAATACACAATATATTAATTACAGAAATATATTAAAACAGTGCACAGTGCCCTCTGGTACATTTGTTACAATTTTAGTTATTAATTATTATCTAGTTCAATTTCGCTATCGCTACTATCTTGCAAATCAATAATAAGTTTTTTTTACAGGTTCTAAACTATTTATATTTATGTACATACATCTATATGAGTTTTCAATTTTTTTGATGTGTTAAATACAGTTTCTCCAGTTGTCAATGGTTACATTTTTGACTTCAGTCTTTATCAACTCTATCACACTACTGTTTAAAGTGAGTGTATTATTGTGAGCACTTATATTAGACTTTGTTTTATGCCATATCAACTCGATCGCAATAAAGATATAATAATATGGCGGAGGCCGAATTATTTCGTGTCCTGCTTCCTTTGCAATTTTATTACAAACATAGTCCTTTGAAAAATTATAACTTTTTAAAACGTCTAACAATTGTTTAACTGTATAACTTTCATGAAAATATATGACTCGTTCGTACAAAAAGGCTTGTATTTCCTTTTTTCTACTGGTAGAACTTGGTACCTTATTCATTATCCATCACAATACAGCTATTCCGTAGTATATTCGGCATTAATTTGTTTTGAAGCCAATCTACAAAAACTTCAGCGGTTGTATCACAATGATAATCCAAGCTAGAATCTAAAATATCCTTAGCTCCTAGAAATAGACATTCTGGTATCCAACCTTCTTCTGACCCGCATATAAAACAGTTATTCTTTTATCAATCCATCCTTTACTGGGTGTGTCGTCATACTAAGTCTCATCTCGGTACATTATCGTTCGATTTTCCGATCTAGCTGTATTTATTTTTTCCAGATATTCCATTCAGAGTTGTTGTAAGCACCGTGATTCCATTATAACTTGCCTTTTGTCTATTTTTTTGAACAAAAACCCCAAACGACATAGAATACGCCATAAAGTTGTAGTGGAACATTTTATGTCACAACTATCCTCGGACAGCCTCCGTGAAAGGGACAATAACGTAGAAACTTTTTGTTTTGCATACATTTCATAAATTTTGCGGCGGATTAAGTCTTCTTGGCAGAACTCAATACATTTCGACACACCTTCTTTCGTGTTTTTTTAGGCGCTATCGATTTATTTACAATTTTCCAAACTGTACTTTTAGGGATGCTTGTTAAAGCTGAGTCTCCATGACGGGCAACATTTGCGGCTTCTGACAGAAAGGGCTTCGGACATTTTAAGACACTATTGAACTTTATAATACACTCTATTTCAGTGTAATACTGCAGATAAAATGAAGAATATTCTTTATATTTATAAACACGAAGTAGCTGTTACGGCCAGGTACGTTCGAAGATCCTAACTGTCGTTTAATAATTTCATTGCGTCAATTTGCCAAATCACTTTCTTAGATCTTGAAAAATACTATACTTCACCTTGATTCACTGAATTGTGACACTGTATAATAGTCGTTTTTCAGGTATAATGCAGACCGCAACCCGAATCTCTATTATTGTTTTCAAATTCGATTTGTTTCCTAAATTTTCGTTTACAATGATACTAAAACAAGAAATTCAAAAAAAAAACATTTTCTGAATAAATTTACCAAAAACAAACAAATTAATTTACAATCGGGATCTTCAATGGTTTTTATGATAGGTTATCAACCTTAGGACATCTTTTTGTTCTTAGAATTGGATTTGAATTTTAGGAAGTTTGGTGTTCATAGTCACGATGAGTTCCTTGGCTGGAGGTGATAGGTGGAAAAGAAGTGAAAAATTCCTAAATATCGAATCTTTTGCTATTTATAGCTTAAATGTACAGATGTAGATTTACTCTAGAATGGATTATAAGAAAAGTATGTCAGCTCATGTGCCCGTCTTCTTAAAATAATTACCGAAATTTTTTTTAAATCGATTATTTTTCAAACCTTCTTATGTAAAATTAATATTTTGCTAATTTCGGTTTTGGTTATGCAGCACCATAATGAAGGTGTAAAAATCGAACTATTTAAAAAATAATTTTCGTTTTAGTGGTTAATTTGCCTTTTTTTTTAATTAGCTATAGATAAATCGCATTAAATTTAATACAATGCCATTATTTTTTCACGCTATTTTTGCATTTAAGTTTTATTTATTTATTTATCGTATGGCATACATGACAGTGAAACTAATAATCTATGAATTTATTATAAACTGAATGACATTAACTTTATTATTATTATCACAAAAGAGTTCTTCTTTCTCACATTTGGTCAATGTGGTTCCATGTTTGGCTGACGGGCCAAAGCCAAGTCAGCACAAACGCTATTACCATTATGTATTAAGGAATGACCTGACAATGTGACATGTTTTCAAAATCGCTGACTTCTGAATGTTTCTGTGTATGTTTGTGTTGAGTCCTAATTGTACTAAATGTGGTGTGAATGTTATTGGTGTAAGGCCTATGGCTGATATAATGAGGGGGACAATGATGACTTTTTCTTGTTTCCATAGCCTTTTTATTTCCGTTGCAAGGTCTGTGTATTTGGAAATTTTTTCTGTGTATTTCGTTTGGATGTTCCTGTCGTTGGGGACAGCTATGTCAATTAGATAGGTGACTTTTCCTTTTTTGCACTGAAAAGTAATATCGGGTCTATTGGCGGAGACTGCTGGTGGCATTTCCTACATCTGTTCTCTGCAATAGTCGGGTCTTTGATGATATGCTTTTGGTAGTTTCTGGTTAATATGACTTTATCCTGGATGGCAAGTAAAAAGCCTTCAGTCTCAGGGAATAGCTGCCCATCCTGCAACCAGGTGTATGATTGTTTTTTATTTACGTGATCTTGTTCTATGTGGTATCTGTGTTTTCCGTGGAGTGTTTTCTCTGACCACGTTTTCATCTTTTCCTGTTGTAATTGGGTGTGACTGTGTGTGTCTGCTGAGTGGTCTGCCCGGGCTAAGTCGAGAGGTGTGTAGTTTTTGTCTACTTTCACGGTCGCTGTGTGGAGGCTGGTTTGCTTGCTGTGAAAGAATTTCCTAAGTGTTTGTATTTGTTTTGTGTGTAATGATCTGATGTCTATAATTCCTCTTCCTTCTGCCTTCCTCTCGATGGTAAGTCTTTCTTTGCATGCGTTGGGGTGTAATGTCCTGTATTTGGTGAATTGAAATCGTATAAGGATGTGAATATTTTCTATGTCTGTTTGTGACCATTTGATGATACCAAATGAATATGTGAGTATAGGTATAGCGAACGTGTTGATGGCTTTAGTGAGATTCTTAGAGTTGAGTTTTGTTTGCAAAAGTTTCGTCAGTCTGTTTTTGAATTCGGTTCTGAGCTCTGTTTTGATGTGAGTGTGGTTGAGTTTGGTGCTTTGTTGGAAGCCTAGATATTTGTATGTTTCTTTGTCGAACATGTTATCGAGTGTTTCATTGTTGATGGTTTCTGTCTCATGGTGGCACTTCCATTGGCCTTTGTTGATGTGGAGCACTTTGCATTTACTTATACCAAATTCCATATTGACATCTAAGGTGAATATTTCTGTGATTTTGAGGAGTTCTTTCAGGTGTGTTTGTGTGGCAGCGTAGAGTTTTATGTCGTCCATATATAGGAGGTGGTGGTTTATTTTATGTTGATTCACTTTTTGGTGTCTGATATTGAAGCCATGCTCTGTTCTCTTTAATATATTTGAGAGTGGATTGAGACAAAGGCAAAACCATAGAGCGCTGAGCGAGTCTCCCTGAAATATACCCCGTCTGTTGTATAGCTCTTCTGTTTGGATGCGTTCGGTTTTGTGTTTCTAGGCGTATTTTCGTTTTCCATGTTTTCATAATTTGCGCTAGAAATTGCCTGAGGTGTTGGTTGATTTTATAGATTTCTAGGGCTCTGATTAACCAGCTGTGGGGTAAGGAGTCGAAGGCTTTTTTATAGTCTATGTAACCGATGTGTTCTTTTTTGGTTTGTCCCATAATCACGCTATCTATGATCAGCTGCTGTTTGCATCCTCGACTATTTTTCCTGCATCCCTTCTGCTCTTCTGTGATAATATTGTTGTCTGTTAGGGGTTGTTCTATTTTCTTGCAAATTGCGGCTGTGATGATCTTGTATAGGGTTGGAAGACAGGTGATAGGTCGGTAGTTTGACGGGTTTGTGGTGCCTGAGCTTTTGGGTTTAACGTATGTTATTCCTTGTGTAAGGAAAGTGGGAAATGTGTGTGGTTGTAGAATGGCTTTGTTGATTTGGTGTGTGAGTGCTTCGTGTGTGGTGGTAAACTGTTTGTACCAGAAGTTTTGTATATTGTCTATTCCAGGACATTTCCAGTTGTGTGTGTGTTTGATTGTTTCTGTAATTTCTTCTGTAGTTAGTGTGGAATTTTCTTATTCTGTCACACGTTTGTGTTTATCTTCTTCGGCTTTGATCCAAGGGGTATTATTATGTAGTTTGGGTTCTGACCAGACAGTTTTCCAATAATCTGCGAGTTCTTGTTTGTTTGGTGGTTCAGTTACTACTGTCTGCTCGTTGTACATAGTTTTTCGGTTAGAGCTGTTTTTCGCTTCTTCGGAAGAGGTTGTTAGTGTCTTTCCTCTCGTTTGATTCTTTGTATCTACGGAGTCTTGCAGCATATACGGATAGTTTTTGTTTCAAAGTATCAACGATTTCTGGCAGTGTTCGGTTGAGAGATTTAGATTTGATCTTGTCTACACCCTGTGTGACACGTTTGGATGCGTTCCCGTTCATAAACTGGGTAAGGTGTCCCAGATCTCTTCTGATGTTGTTGATTTTGTTTTCTATTCTTATTTGCCATTTAAATTTAGGTTTTCTGCTGTTGGGGTCTCTTTGTCGTTGCGGGAGTTTTTGTTTTTTTTTGTGTTATAGTGGTGATTGCTGCTACATATATTATTGTGTGAATGTCTTCGATCGTGCTTAAGTCTGTTATGTACTGTGGTATTATGTGCTTGTTTATTGTGTTGAAGATTATTTGTGTGTTCTGTTTGAAAATTAAACGAGGGATGGGAGTTCTTGTTGTAGGGTCGGTGCCTGACCATCGAGCTAGATGTGACTGCATTTCTGCTTTGAGTGTTTGTATGAGAGGTGATTCGGGGTGATGTTGTGTAGATGTTGTTGAGGGTGGTGAGTCATTCATTTTGTCGTCTGTGATATGGTGTCGTGTGGTGCTTGCTATTTGCTTTGAAATATTATTTTGAGTTATGCTCCTGCTGGGTGGTGGGTCTTGTTGTTTTCGACTGGGTGGTTGTGTGTGTGAGATTGGTTCGGTATCTGCTCTACTGTTTCTATTGTTTGGTTGGTCTGTGTTCAGTTCAGCAGCTACTTGGTCTGTGTTCAGTTCAGCAGCTACTGTGTCTTTGATGGTTTGCAATTCGAAAGGTGTGAGGCGATTGTTCTTGGTAATAACTCTTTTTTGGTCTATTACTCTCTGTTCTGTAACAAGTAATTGTGGATGTGGATATTCGGTCAAGAAAAGTCTGTGTAGTTCCAGTCTGTAGCCTGATGTCACTGTTTCTAGTTTGGTGGCGGTGTAGTAACAGCGCATCACTGTTCTATTCATTTCATCTGTCCACTTTAACCGCTGTCTTGGTTTGCCAGCCTTGGTAGTTGTATGTTGTCCTTGCAAAATATACGCGGTTTGGCCTGGCTTTGGTGGTTGTATTTGTCCCGCATCTACGTCGGTTGCGCTTGGGATTGGTGGTGGTGGGTCCAAGCGGCGAGTGATTCTCTCGTCAGTGATTTCTTTGTCAGGTGTGATTTCATTACAGCAACGCATGGCGTGTTCATTGATTCCCGTGGTGCAACTCATGCGTTGCTGTGACTTTCCCCGCCTTGGTGGGTGCCGGCTTACTCGCCGGCACAACACTTTTAGCAGGTCCATTTTCGGTTGCCCGGTCTTCATCGTTTTGGTCGAGCTGCCATTTCCCGCGACGTCCTCGACCGTTACGTCGCTCGCCCGATGCTTCTTTTATTGGTCTGCTGTTGTCTGGAATGTTCTCAATGTTTTGTGGTGTCAGAAGCTCAAAGTGTCCCGACATTGGGTTGCCTGTTAGTAGAAGGTAAATAGTTTTGTTGTATTTTCCCGTGCTTATTATTGTTGGTCTGCCCGTAAAAGTTATTTTTGTATGTCTTGTTCTTCGTTGTTTTGAGAAGATATGACAGTTGCTATTTTGTGTTTCCGAGAGGGCAAGTATCTCTAGGCTCGTTCCATAGGTGCCATTTTTCCTCATATAATTATAGTAGTTATTGAAGTCTTTTATATCGTCGACTTCAATTAATGAAAATGTGTGAAGTTCCGACCAGTTTTGTTGTAAATATCTTAGAGCAACCTCTCGGTGTTTCTCATGATGGTTTTGGTGGCCATACAAGTGTAAGCTAACTGCACGGAAAAGGCAATTTCCATCACCTACAATGTCGGATCTGGTAAAACTATCGGGAGTAGTTTCGGCTGAGGCGGTTGTTTGGGTCGTCTGTGGTTGTTGTTGTTGTGGTGTTGCTATAGCTGTTTGTACGACCGGGGTCCGCCTCCGCAACACTCTTCCATTATCATTACTATAATTATTATTCTTTAACATGGTATTCCCACGAGTATCCTAGGAAAGAGGGGTCGACTGCGGCAGAGCCTGGATGCCACAGCAAGGCTACTTACTCCCGGAGGGCGCCCGGTATCCGGGGGAACCGTTCGCGACTCATAAACGCTGAGCTATTCATCTTCTCGGCACGGTAAACACCTTAAGATTGCGTTTTTGTTACACATAATCTGGACAACACAAGACAGCACAACATGACTCAGGTACCTCGGGATCGTCAATGCCTGTACTAGGAGAATCCTGGGATTCCCCTAGCTCCTGAGGGGTTATTATTATTATTATCTAAATTGGCATTAATTATCTTTGATGTAATTTGGCTGCAGTCATTAGCGTGTATGCTGAAAAACCATAAATCTTCAGGGTCGATTTTTTCTTTAATTACAGGGAATCTGAATTTATCACTATGTTTCCACAGTATCTATTGACGAACGAGTTTATCAGTTTTGCTGTAATAAACGGTACGAGGTTCTCAATTCAATACTGCTGTATGTAATAGTGTTCAAACGTCGTAATATTTATGTGTGTTTGTCCATATATGCTTCCGAACCGACAATCAAAATTTGGCGAATTTTTGTATTTATGTCAGTATATTTGTCCTCAAATATTTATAAAGTTACTGAACTGATTTTACCGGTGTTTGCTTAGGAATTTTTCTCCTTAGATTGGAAGAAAGAATCATTTAAATCACTTTCGTATTTCAAATGTTATCTTGCGTCTTTTGAGCGTAGACAAAAATAGGTGAAGTAATTTGCCCAGTCCTTGTAAACACGTAGTTCTAAAACAAGTACTAAATTTAAGTTTCTGAAATAAGGTGCAAGTAAATTCTTACCTGTTTCACACCATTCCCCTAAAATAATATCAATTAAGAGCTATAGGTTTCATTTATACTACAAATATTATATTATTATCTCGTTTTAGAGTAATGGCGTCAGCAGATCGACAGGCTGACAATAAAAATAAACAGATTCGTAAAAACGGGGAAATATGTTTTTCATGTTCAAAAAACCCTAAGACGAGAATATAAACAAGAATTTTGGAGGGTAAATTTCCCACTTCCCACTAGCAAGGGAACTAAATACAATAATTTACCTGGTGTGCTGTAAGTACGTTTCCGGTAACTTAACCGTTTGTATCTTTAAAACTTGTTCTATATTCAACATAACATTTTTTAGGTAACTCTGTAGCTAGTCTTTAATCCTTTCTACATACTACTTCGTTTAAAATTGGAAATAATGGAAAAAGAAGAACACTGAAATAGAAGTATATTACGATATATAGCCCCCACCCTTCTATCCCTCTACCTTATCCCCTTCACCCCAAAAAAATTTATTGTGTAATAGATCTCCAATATCCCGTTTATCCCGGAAAAATTCTCATAATCCTATTAAAATGATACAATGGCCACTAACCCTTTCTACCTTCCCATTCGGACCCTAACAGTGAAAATAATTAAAAAGGTGTCCCTGCTCAGTATATAGCACCACTACACCAAACACTTTATTTTTGCACTCGACGCGCGTTTCGTTAACCATGTTAGGTTCATCAGAAGCGATGATTGACTAAAGCTAAACTACAAATCTACCCTATTTATACTTAGTCTAACCCTTGAATTACTCAGGCGGAACTAATGGCGTATGCGAGGCCATCACTTCCGGTCAAGTAACCAGTAGAGGGGACTATAACCTTTTCGGTATATATTAAGTACAGGGTAAGACAAATTGGACACTTTTAAAGGTAAACCCCTTTATCTAAAGGAGATAGACGAAAACTGATGTCGGTGTCTGAGGCTCAATTTTTATGATAAACTCAATGGTGAAAACCGCGTATCGATATCTAGTACCGTTTCAGATATACAGTAAATTCTGTAAAAAACATTCTCAAAGCACGTTTTCATGTGGATTTCAACAGTGTAAGTTACATTTTTTTACAACTAATATTTTAATAGTTATTAACGCAAAAATATATTTTTTAAATGAGATACCCTGTATATTTTTCGTTATCCGAATAGAGCTTTAAATTACCATTCTAAAATTATAGCTTACTTTACATTTTGCGTAAATCTACTTCAAAATATAAAGGTTTTCAGTTTTTTTTTTTACGCGAGATTTAAATGCACATTTTGTGAGGTAAGCTTTGGACGGAGCGGCCATATGGTTTTAAGTCAATTGTTTACTCGTAGTTGTCAAATTTTACTTCAGGATCAGTTATTGAATTGTCAAATAAATCGTAATGAAGTTCGAAAATTACGAAAAAAGGGATATGATAGTGTTTCATATAAACCAGAGAAAACTCGGAAGCGGCAAGTAATTTGGTTCCACGAACGGTATTCAGAGAGTTGCCCTTCAAGGACATATTCGCTCGATTGCGACGTAACCTAGTTAATAGTGGCCAGTTTGAAGGGAAACGGCCCAAAAATTATGCATCAAAGAGGAATAAGGAGTTAGAAGAAATAGTAGTTTTAGGAACTATCGGAAATAATCCCAACACTTCAGCCTGACAGTTAAAAGAATCCACTGGACTACCAAGAAATAACATAAGTCGTACTTTGAAGAAGCACAAATTCAGGCCATATAGGACAAGAAAAGTTCAGCACCTTAGAGACGGAGATTTTCAACGGCGTATGGATTTTTGCCAATGGTTTCTGGAGAATTGTAACCATGTTCCGAATTTTTCATTAAATTGCATTTGGACAGACATAGCTTATGTAAGCAATACAGGTATTTTTAACCATTACAATTCTTATACGTGGGCACAAGAAAATCCTCATTTAGTTGTGGAGCAAAGAAATCAAGGCAGATTTGGATTTAATGTGTGGACAGGAATTTTTAGAGGCAGGGTTATAGGTCCATTTATTTACGAAGGGACACTCACCTCTCAGAGATATTTAGAAATTTTAAGGCAACAACTCTTGTTGATGAACTGCCATTAATGGACCTTAAAAATATATTATTTCAACACGACGGTTCACCCCCTCATAACGCTGCAGTTATCAGTAATTTTTTTTTCGGCCAATTTCGACAATAACTGGATTGCCAACCAAGGTCCGAACCGTTGGCAGGCAAAGTCACCGGATTTAATACCCATGGACTTCTATCTCTGGGGAAGATTGGAAGGCCTAATTTTTAAATGCTGACAAACACCAGGCAAGAGTTAGAAGTCGAAGTGATACAAAGTTTTGCAGCTCTCACTCCTGTTGAACTAATCAACTCGGTAAGAGGTGTCCAGAAAAGGTACCGCCTATGTGAAAATGAAACTGGTCGACATTTCGAACATCTCTTATAGAAAATTGTTTTGTTTTAGTTTGCTTTACTAGGAATAAATTGTTTTGTTTTTGTTACTTAAAGTACTATAGCATTTAGTAAATCTCATTGTAGTTATGACTCTTAGAGTTACTTCTGGGAATTTTTTTTACGATTTGACTGCTATCGGTAAACAATTGATATTGCCGCTCTGTCCAAACCCTACTTCACAAAATATGCGTAAAAACTGAAAACCTTTATATTTTGAAGTATATTTAAGCAGAATATAAAGTGTGCTATATTATTAAAATATTAGTTGCAAAAAAATGTAACTTACACTGTTGGGATCCACGTAAAAAGTGCTTTGAGAATGTTTTTATAGAAATCAAAAATTTTCAATAGGAAAAGAATTACTCCTGGACAAAATTAACGTAACAATCTGAAAATTAATTTATCTTTTTCTTATGTCAGTTTTAAAGTTTATCGAGTATTTGAATAATAGGCTATACATATTTTGTTTCGTTGTTCATGACAGAAATCAAAACAATTCGTTTAGATTTACAGTTTTAAAGAATTTTTTAGAAGATAAACAATTTTCTGTAAAAATGCGATAGATTATCTTTAAAAGTAAGCTTATAAATTGTTCCCTTTTTCAAAGTAATACGTTTCTGTGGTAGACTGTTTTATTTTTGACCCCGAAGAATTAGAAAAATGAATCGAACAAGGAATTTAACTGAACACGAGGTAGTGCGAGCTTCAGTTTTATTAGACGAGGGATATTGTCAGAGTTATGTTGCCAATTTGTTAGGCAAACATCGTTCCACAATAAGTCGTATGGTAAGATGCTTGAATGAAGTAGGAACTTATTCTAGAAGGCTAGGGCAAGGGCGAAAACGATGCACTAGCGACCTAGATAAACATTTTATAAGACAATATGCTTTAAGAAACAGGACTATCACTAGTTCTATAATAAGAAACGAACTCGAAGCTGTTCTCAATGTCACAATGTCTTCTAAAACAATTAGAGAACGGTTAAATGAAGCTGGATTAAACAGTAGGGGACCAGCCACTGCGCCCTTGCTTACTAGAGAGAACAGAGTTGCCAGGTTACGTTTTGCTCGAAATCACGAAAACTGGTCTGTGGATGATTGGAAACAAGTTTTCTTCACAGATAAAACTAGGGTTAGTCTAAAACATCCAGATGGTCGTGAGCGAGTATGGCGAAGACCAGGAGAGAGGTTTGCTCCTTGCAATATCTCTGCAAGGATTCCATTTGGTGTTGGCTCTGTTATGTTCTAGGGTGGCATCTGCTTTGATGCTCGTACAGAGTTAGTTCCTGTCCGTACGAGATCCATGAATGCTGACTACTATCTTGAAAATATTGTAATAGAACATGTGATGCCTTTCGGTCCTTTTGTGGGGCCCAATTTCCTGTTTATGCAAGACAACGCTCGACCTCACGTGGCTAGGGAGGTACTCGATTATCTTAACCAAGTTGATATACCGATTATGCAATGGTCACCAAAAAAGTCCGGATCTGAATCCGATAGAACATGTATGGGATCACCTTAAGAAAAATGTGAAACGTCATATACCTGCACCTAGAAACCTGAGGGAACTTGAAAATGCAGTTATCACAGAATGGGAGCAAATTCCTCAAGATTTTATCCAAAATTTAATTAGAAGCATGCCTAGGCGCATAAACGCTGTCATCCGAAGTAGAGGAGGCAACATATGCTACTAGTGTCCCAGTTACACCATTAATTTTGCTACTAGGGTCCCAGTTTATTTTTTTTCATTATTACATAATTTCAACAATTTTGTTATTAGGTCTTAAGCATAATTTTAATACGAATCTTATAGAGAAATTTGGTAGCTAATTCACTTTTAAAGTATCCGAATAAGTTTTTTCTAACTTTTAGTGTAACCAATGTTCATAAAAAATTATTAAAATTAATTCATTATAGAGATTTGTTTGATTTAATATATTGTTGAGCTAATTTTGTCCAGGAGTGTATAAACCCTTTTCCAAAATGCAGATTTTTGGAAAACACCTGTATATCTGAAACGGTGCTAGATATCGATATACAGTTTTCACCATTGAGTTTATCATAAAAATTGAGCCTCAGACACCGACATCAGTTTTCGTCTATCTCCTTTAGATAAAGGGGTTTACCTTTAAAAGTGTCCAATTTGGACCACCCTGTACAAGGCGATATGCTTGTAGATTTTTATAAAGTTTAGTACATTTTCCGCTAAAAAATTCCTAAGATTGCTGCCGATGTTTTCATACCTCGTGGTGGGAAAAGTGATGGCAAGATGACGCTTCCAAGGGCAAAATATATCCGGTAAAATAGTTCCCTGTTATGACATGGGTCGATTCGCTAATAAATACATAATTAGTCTTATAGTAAGGACTACATGGAAGGGTATTCGAGTGACAATTTTCACTTAAATTCAAGTACTCGATGTAATAATCAAGTGGAGTCGATTTTTTTAATGTTCGAGTACTACAACGGTTTTTTATTTAAGTCATCTAAATACTAATTAAATAAAAATAAATTGAAAACAGTTATAATCATTTTATTGATTACAATATTCTACAGTAATAGAGGTATAAGATTCTAAAAAGAAATGTTAGAAATACACAAATTGGATACATATGCGTTTTCTAATAGTAATCTACAATTACGTTATGGAGGCATGTAGTAAACTGAATCTGTCAACAGAATTTGTCAGTTTGTATAACGGCTTTTGCTGCTACCTTGATGGCTGCCTACGTTGCCATTTCTAGTGCAAATCATTCGGATTCTTCTGGAAAAATAGAAGTCGATGCAGTAATCTAAATATTCAAGCGTTCAATTGAAAAATTTGGAGTGATGTACAGAAATTACATCGGACACGGTGACTCCAAAACGTACACGGGGGTTTGATAAGCTGCACCTTACGGTGATCAAGAAGTTGTGAAGAAAGAATGTATTGGACTCGTACAGAAGAGAATGGGCACGCGACTTTGAGATTGTGTAAAAAAAAATGTGGAAACAGTTGAAAAAGCAGATGGAAAAATACGACAAAAAAAACTCTTGGTGGAAAAGGCAAACTAATCGATAAATTGACAGTGTACTATGGCTTAGCAATTAGAAGACATTGTGATTCTGTTGTAAATATGTACAGTGCAATCTGGGTCACATTTTATCATTACTGCTCAACAGACGATAAACCTCAACACGAGAAATGCCCGACCGGGCCGGAGTCATGGTGCTGTTGGCAGCGAGCAGTAGCTGCGAATGAGTTATCAACTTTTAAGCATGATTATCAGCCATTACCACAGGATGTTGCTGAGGCTGTGTATCCAATTTATACAGATCTCAGCAATGAAAAATTATTAGACAGATGTGTGGGTGGTTTCACCCAAAACAACAATGAGAGCTATAACCAACTTATATGGAAAATATCTCCAAAAATAGTTCCGTCTGGTTCTAAAACTGTAGAAATGGCTGCATACATTGCTGCCAGCGTGTTCAATGAAGGTATAACATCCCTGTTGTATTACATGAATGCAATGGGGATTTCACTTGGGCCCAATGCGCATTCTTATGCAGAAAAAGAAGATGCACAGTGCGTGACGATCTCCGAACAAAGAGCGCATGAGAGCACACGAGAGGGAAGAATGGCCCGCAGACAACACCAACTGGAATTACTAGAAGCTGCCGAAGGAGCGGAGGGTTTATTATATGGCCCTGGAATAGACGACTCGATGTAAGTTGAAAAAAAAATATATTTTACTCTATGTAAAGTGCTTTTCAAACTTTAAACGCTTTTTTTTCAAAACCATGTTTTTATAGTCGGTGACCAAGATTTCTTGGAAACTGCTGAACCGATCAGTCTCAAATTTTAACACAAGCTTCTTAAGTATATTTTTTAGTAATTAATCTAAGGTTGTTTCTCACCAATAAATATATTTTTTTTTATAAACAATTTAAGGCCAAAAATCATTTTTTTATTTTTTTTGAGAAAGACGGTATTTTGGCAAAAAAATTTTATTTTGCTTATTCCTTCGATTAATAACTAGATTATACATTACTTTAACGATATCCGTTTGGTTTTTTCATTTTAGATGATCCAGTCCAGAGATATCGTGGTCACCGCAAGACGCCTTTTTTGAGAGGATCTCCTGGAGATCAGCTATAGCAGCCTTCAAAATTATTATTTTTACAATTAAAAAATGTTGAAATCCAGTTAAAAGTTACCAGAATATGTGTAAAAATTTTTCCATTAATAAATTGAAAAGTTTTCTCAGGAAAAATTCTAGAAAAATCTCTTTTTTTAGCCCTCCTGACTGTATATAACAATAAAATGTAATCTATAATATATATAAAATGCAACGTCTCTCTGTCTGTCTGTCTGTCTGTCTGTCTGTCCGTTAGTGCGCTTATCACTGGAGAACCACTTATCCGATTTACGTACTTTTTTTTTTAAAACATACATATGTTCTCTGGCCAGGTTATAGGCTATATTTTATTACGATAGGTAGTTTGCTCCCAGCGCGTTCCCTTGCAATACACAGCCTAAACCATTAAATATGGAACAATTTTATGTAACAGAGGATATCTATAATCTATAATATATATAAAATGCAATGTCTCTCTGTCTGTCTGTCTGTCCATTAGGGCGTTTATCACGCGAGAATCACTTAGCCGATTTACGTGTATTTTTTTAAATTCATACATATATTCTTTGGCCAGGTTATATAATAATAATAATAATCTATATCTATAATATATATAAAATGAAACGTTTCTCTGTTTGTCTGTCTGTCCGTTAGTGCGCTTATCCCTCGAGAACCACTTATCCCATTTACGTGATTTTTTAAATTCATACATATGTTCTCTGACCAGGTTATAGATATATATTTTATTACATCTATAATATATATAAAATGCAACGTATCTCTGTCTGTCTGTCTGTCTGTCCGTTAGTGCGCTTATCATTGGAGAACCACTTATCGGATTTACGTACTTTTTTTTTTAAAAACATACATATGTTCTCTGGCCAGGTTACAGGTTATATTTTATTACGATAGGTAGCATAAGGAACGAGCAGTGGCGATAATAGTGAATGAAGTCGGAAAAAAATTTGTCGCTAGCGCGTTCTCTTGCAATACACAGCCTAAACCATTAAATATGGAATAATATTATGTAGCAGAGAATATCTAGAATCTATAATATATATAAAATGCAATGTCTCTCTGTCTGTCCAATAGTGCGTTTATCATGCGAGAATCACTTATCCGATTTACGTGTCTTTTTTTAAATTCATACATATATTCTTTGGCCAGGTTATATAATAATATAAATCTATATCTATAATATCTCTCTGTCTGTCTGTCTGTCCGTTAGTGCGCTTATCACTGAAGAACCACTTATCCGATTTACGTGCTTTTTTTTTTAAACATACATATGTTCTCTGGCCAGGTTATATGCTATATATTTTATAACGTTAGATAACATGAGGAATAAGCAGTGACGATGATCGTGAATCAAATCGGAAAAAAGTTTGCCGCTAGCCCGTTCTCTTGCAATACACTGCCTAAACCACTAAATATGGAACAATATCATGTAGCAAAGGATATCTATAATATATATAAAATGCAACGTCTCTCTGTCTGTTTGTCCGTTTGTGCGTTGTGCAACTGGAGAACTACTTATCCGATTTACGTGCTTTTTTTTTAAACATGCTAAACCATTAAATATGGAACAATATAATGTAGCAAAGAATATCTATAATATATATAAAATGCAACGTTTCTCTGTTTGTCTGTCCGTTAGTGCGCTTATCACTTATCCAATTTATGTGCTTTTTTTAAATATACATATGTTCTCTGGCAAGGTTATAGGATATATTTTATTACGTTAGGTGACATAAGGAATAAGCAGTGACGATAATAGTGAATCAAGTCGGAGAAAAGTTTGCAGCTAGCGCGTTCTCTTGCAATACACTGCCTAAAGCATTAAATATGGAACAATATCATGTAGCAGGGAATATAATACATATAAAATGCAACGTCTCTCTGTCTGTCTGTCCGTTAGTGCTCTTATCACTCGAGAACCACTTATCCAATTTACGTGTTTTTATAAATTTATATATATGTTCTATACAATTCGATATAAGCCTAGATAATGGGAGTTATGGTGAGATAATGGGAGATAAGTAGAAATATTGCAAGATAAGTCGAGATAAGCCTAGATAATGGGAGATAAGGTGAGATAATGGGAGATAAGGAGAAATAATGGGAGATAAGCAGAGATAAGCCTAGGTAATGGAAATTATATAAAGATAATGAGAGATAAGGAGAAATAATGGTAGATAAGGGGAAATAATGGCAGATATTTTATTACATTAGGTAACATAAGTAATAAGCAGTGACGATAGTAGTAAGTCAAGTCCCTAATGTTAGCATTGCTAAGTGAACTGTTTCACAATGAAGCTGTATTAAAACCCAAAAGGTTTTATACGTAGAGCAACTTCTGTAACGTGCTAGAAGTTCTGATATATTTTTTTACCTTCTGTAGTTCCATGTCGGGCTGAAAGCCTATTGCGGTGCTCCTTCCATTATTTTTGTTGCTGATATTTGTATTTTTTAAAAAACTTAAATTAATTTGATTAAACCGTTGTGCCAGACTTTGTCAAAGATCTTGATTATATCAAAGAATATAACGTCTAAAGTAGTAGACTGTTGATGAGGTAATATATTTCTGGCCCTTATAATTGTATTTTATTGTATAATTATAAAATAAAATTTTCAGTAATTTTTCCCAGGTTGGATAGAACAGAAGACTATCGGATGGTAGCATAGCCAACCAAGGTCCAAACCGTTGGCCGGCAAGGTCACCGGATTTTACACCCATGGACTTCTATATCTGGGAAAGATTAAAAAACCTAATTTTTAAATTGCCGACAAACACCAGCCAAGAGTTAGAAGTCGCAGTGATACAAAGTTTTGCAGCTCTCACTTCTCGTGAACTAATCAACTCGGTAAGAGGTGTTCAGAAAAGGTACCGCTTATGTGTAAATGACACTGGTCGACATTTCGAACATTTCTTATAGAAAATTGTTTTGTTTTAGTTTGCTCTGCTCGGAATAAATTGTTTTGTTGTTTTGTTTTATTTTCTACATAATTTAAAGTACTGTAGCATTTAGTAAATTTTATTGTAGTTATGACTCATAGAGTTACTTCTGGGACTGACTGCTATCGGTAAACAATTGATATTGCCGCTCCGTCCAAAGCCTACTTCACAAAATGTACATTTAAAGCTCACGTAAAAACTGAAAACCTTTATATTTAAGCTCTATTCGGACAAGGAAAAATATACAGGGTATCTCATTTAAAAAATATATTTTTGCGTTAATAACTATTAAAATATTAGTTGTAAAAAAATGTAACTTACACTGTTGAAATCCACGTAAAAAAGTGCTTTGAGAATGTTTTTATAGAAATCAAAAATTTTCAATAGGAAAAGAATTATAGACATTTTTTTCACAATGCAGATTTTTGAATAACACCCTGTATATCTGAAACGGTACTAGATATCGATATGAAGTTTTCAGCATGGAGTTTATCATAAAAATTGGGCCTCAGACACCGACATCAGTTTTCGTCTATCTCCTTTAGATAAAGGAGTTTGTTTACCTTTAAAAGTGTCCAATTTGGACCACCCTGTACAAGGCGGTAGACTTGTAGATTTTTATAAAGTTTAGTGCATTTTTCGCTAAAAAAATCGTAAGACTGCTGCCGATGTTTCCATACCTCGTGGCGGGAAAAATGATGGCATGAGGACGCTTCCAAGGGCAAAAGATTCCGGTAAAATAGTTCCCTGTTATGACATGGGTTGATTCGCTAATAAATACATAATTAGTCTTATAGTAAGGACTACATGGAAGGGTATTCGAGTGACAATTTTCACTTAAATTCAAGTACTCCATGTAATAATCAAGTGAAGTCGATTTTTTTAATGTTCGAGTACTACAACGGTTTTTTATTTAAGTCATCTAAATACTAATTAAATAAAAATAAATTGAAAACAGTTATAATTATTTTATTGATTACAATATTTTACAGTAATATAGGTATAAGATTCTAAAAAGAAGTGTTAGAAATACACAAATTGGATACATATGCGTTTTCTAATAGTAATCTACAGTTACGTTATGGAGGCATGTAGTAAACTGAATCTGTCAACAGGATTTGTCAGTTTGTATAACGGCTTTTGCTGTTACCTTGATGGCCGCTTACGTTGCCACCCCCCCCCCCCCCCCCCCCCCCCCCCCCCCCCCCCCCCCCCCCCCCCCCCCCCCCCCCCCCCCCCCCCCCCCCCCCCCCCCCCCCCCCCCCCCCCCCCCCCCCCCCCCCCCCCCCCCCCCCCCCCCCTTTCTAGTGTAACTTTCAAATCAACGTACATTAGCAATATAACTTAAATATAAGCTGTAGATCACTTTTAGTAAGACTACATTAAAAATGAAGGAAAGGTAGTGAAGCGCAAGTTGAGCCTGTACACTGAGGGCTTCATGCCAATTTTTAATATTATATCGAAAAGGAAAGTTGTTTCCAAGTGAAAGTGTATCTACCTAAAATTTTAACAAACAAACACCTATATAAAATAGTTATTTCCATTTAGATTTCACGAAACTATACAGTTAGAATTTGCAAAAAATAGTTTTTTTTTATTTCATTTTCGTAATATATATATATATATATATATATATATATATATATATATATATATATATATATATATATATATATTTAAGTACACGCACAGAAAATTTTAAGTCAATCCGACGATTATTTTGGAAGTTACACGAATATTTGTAAAGACATCAGAGCGCTTGAAAAGAGGAGGCCGGAGCGGCAGTGCTTACCTAGAACGCCCTCTCCTTAATTTACCTGCCTATTGTAAATGTCCCTTCTATTGTATACAGGTACATAAATTGAAAGTATATTAGGGTTCTTTTTATACCTGCGAGGTAAATTTACATTTTTCTCTCCCCAAAATGGAAAATGTAAGAGTGTATTAGTCAGTCTAAACAGCGAAGCCAAACAGTAAACTTGTGAGCTCGTTTATATTTCCTTGTGTTCTTTTCGTGAAAATGAAGGGTTCCAGAGAACTGAGAAAATCTTCTAGCATACGTAAATCAAGAACAAAAAAGCGAAAAATGTTTTTAATCCAAAAACAACTGAAACTGATGAAAGTAGTTTTAGTGCCTCTGCGAAAAAATTCAAAACGCAAGAAGAGATCTTAGTTCCGCGTGATTTGTCTGTTGAGTATCGAATTTTAAACTTTGTAACAGTGTTTGCAGCAATTTCTGAATACGTAAAGTGTAAAATCTGTGACGGAAATGTTCAGTTTCAAACCGCTTCTGAACGAGGACTTGGTTTTAAACTTGTTTTGCTGTGTGATAAATGTTCAGTTCGTACCATAAATTCTAGTCCTTTTGTCGGGCACTCTTATGAGATAAATAGACGATTTTTATTTGTCATGAGAGTTCTCGGATTAGCGTTAAAAGGTGCAGCAAAATTTTGTGGATTAATGGATATGCCAGCTTTTATATCACAGCCTACTTACGATTTAATAATCAAAAATATACATTCCTGTGTAAAAACAGCCACCGAAAAACTTTTTCAACAAGCTTGTACTCAAGAAAAAAATTTGACTTTCGAAAACCAAGGTCAGGAAAATTCTACAGAATTAACTGTATCTGGCGATGGAACATGGAAAAAGCGAGGGCATACTTCCTTGTACGGCGTGACATCATTGATCGGATACTATTCTGGAAAAATCATTGATATTTTTGTGAAAAGTTCCTACTGTAAACAGTGTGAAACTTGGAGCAAGAAACTCAATACTGAAGAGTATAATGATTGGTATGAAGGTCATCAAGATGATTGCAGTGCAAATCATTCGGGTTCTTCTGGAAAAATGGAAGTCGATGCAGTAATCGAAATATTCAAGTGTTCAGTTGAAAAATTTGGAGTGATGTACAGAAATTACATCGGACACGGTGACTCCAAAACGTACGCGGGGGTTTTATAAGCTGCACCTTACGGTGATCAAGAAGTTGTGAAGAAAGAGTGTATTGGACTCGTATAGAAGAGAATGGGCACGCGACTTCGAGATTGTGTAAAAAAATGTGGAAACAGTTGAAAAAGCAGATGGAAAAATAAGACAAAAAAACTCTTGGTGGAAAAGGCAAACTTACAGGCAAACTAATCGATAAATTGACTGTGTACTATGGCTTAGCAATTAGAAGACATTGTGATTCTGTTGTAAATATGTACAATGCAATCTGGGCCACATTTTATCATTACTGCTCAACAGACGATAAACCTCAAAACGAGAAATGCCCGACTGGGCCGGAGTCATGGTGCTGTTGGCAGCGAGCAGTAGCTGCGAATGAGTTATCAACTTTTAAGCATGATTATCAGCCATTACCACAGGATGTTGCTGAGGCTGTGTATCCAATTTATACAGATGTCAGCAATGAAAAATTATTAGACAGATGTGTGGGTGGTTTCACCCAAAACAACAATGAGAGCTATAACCAACTTATATGGAAAATATCTCCAAAAATAGTTCCACCTGGTTCTAAAACTGTAGAAATGGCTGCATACATTACTGCCGGCGTGTTCAATCAAGGTATAACATCCCTGTTGTATTACATGAATGCAATGGGGATTTCACTTGGAAACAGTGCGCATTCTTATGTAGAAAAAGAAGATGCACAGTGCGTGACGATCTCCGAACAAAGAGCGCATGAGAGCACACGAGAGGGAAGAATGGCCCGCAGACAACACCAACTGGAATTACTAGAAGCTGCCGAAGGAGCGGAGGGTTTATTATATGGCCCTGGAATAGACGACTCGATGTAAGTTAAAAAAAATATATTTTACTCAATGTAAAGTGCTTTTCAACCTTTAAACGCATTTTTCTCAAAACCATGTTTTTATAGTCGGTGACCAAGATTTCTTGGAAACTGCTGAACCAATCAGTCTCAAATTTTAACACAAGATTCTTATTTAGTAATTAATCGAAAGTTTTTTCTCACCAATAAATATATTTTTTTTTATAAACAATTTAAGGCCAAAAATCATTTTTTTATTTTTTTTTTGGGAAGACGCTATTTTCGCAAAAAAATTTATTTTGCATATTCCTTCGATTAATAACTAGATTATACATTACTTTAACGATATCCGTTTGGTTTTTTCATTTTAGATGATCCAGTCCAGAGATATCGTGGTCACCGCAAGACGCCTTTTTTGAGAGGATCTCCTGGAGATCAGCTATAGCAGCCTTCAAAATTATTATTTTTACAATTAAAAAATGTTGAAATCCAGTTAAAAGTTACCAGAATATGTGTAAAAATTTTTACAATATAATAAATTTGAAAGTTTTCTCAGGAAAAATTCTAGAAAAAACCCCTTTTTTAGCCCTCCTGACTGTATATATCAATAAAATGTAATCTGTAATATATATAAAATGCAACGTCTCTCTGTCTGTCTGTCTGTCTGTCTGTCCGTCCGTTAGTGCGCTTATCACTGGAGAACCACTTATCCGATTTACGTACTTTTTTTTTAAAACATACATATGTTCTCTGGCCAGGTTATAGGCTATATTTTATTACGATAGGTAGCATAAGGAATGAGCAGTGACGATAATAGTGAATGAAGTCGGAAAAAAAGCTTGCTCCCAGCGCGTTC
Source organism: Pachyrhynchus sulphureomaculatus (assembly GCA_019049505.1). NCBI lineage: Eukaryota > Metazoa > Arthropoda > Insecta > Coleoptera > Curculionidae > Pachyrhynchus > Pachyrhynchus sulphureomaculatus. The sequence goes on from CM032448.1 coordinate 26,297,440, forward strand.
CCTTGCAATACACAGCCTAAACCATTAAATATGGAACAATTTTATGTAACAGAGGATATCTATAATATATATAAAATGCAATGTCTCTCTCTCTGTCTATCTGTCCATTAGGGCGTTTATCACGCGAGAATCACTTAGCCGATTTACGTGTATTTTTTTAAATTCATACATATATTCTTTGGCCAGGTTATATAATAATAATAATAATCTATATCTATAAATATATATAAAATGAAACGTTTCTCTGTCTGTCTGTCTGTCCGTTTGTGCGCTTATCCCTCGAGAACCACTTATCCCATTTACGTGATTTTTTAAATTCATACATATGTTCTCTGACCAGGTTATAGATATATATTTTATTACATCTATAATATATATAAAATGCAACGTATCTCTGTCTGTCTGTCCGTTAGTGCGCTTATCATTGGAGAACCACTTATCGGATTTACGTACTTTTTTTTTTAAAAACATACATATGTTCTCTGGCCAGGTTACAGGTTATATTTTATTACGATAGGTAGCATAAGGAACGAGCAGTGACGATAATAGTGAATGAAGTCGGAAAAAAATTTGTCGCTAGCGCGTTCTCTTGCAATACACAGCCTAAACCATTAAATATGGAATAATATTATGTAGCAGAGAATATCTATAATCTATAATATATATAAAATGCAATGTCTCTCTGTCTGTCTGTCTGTCCATTAGTGCGTTTATCATGCGAGAATCACTTATCCGATTTACGTGTCTTTTTTTAAATTCATACATATATTCTTTGGCCAGGTTATATAATAATATAAATCTATATCTATAATATCTCTCTGTCTGTCTGTCCGTTAGTGCGCTTATCACTGGAGAACCACTTATCCGATTTACGTGCTTTTTTTTTTAAACATACATATGTTCTCTGGCCAGGTTATATGCTATATTTTATAACGTTAGATAACATGAGGAATAAGCAGTGACGATAATCGTGAATCAAATCGGAAAAAAGTTTGCCGCTAGCCCGTTCTCTTGCAATACACTGCCTAAACCACTAAATATGGAACAATATCATGTAGCAAAGGATATCTATAATATATATAAAATGCAACGTCTCTCTGTCTGTTTGTCCGTTTGTGCGCTTATCACTGGAGAACTACTTATCCGATTTACGTGTTTTTTTTAAACATGCTAAACCATTAAATATGGAACAATATAATGTAGCAAAGAATATCTATAATATATATAAAATGCAACATTTCTCTGTCTGTCTGTCCGTTAGTGCGCTTAACACTTATCCAATTTACGTGCTTTTTTTTTAAATATATATATGTTCTCTGACCAGGTTATAGGATATATTTTATTACGTTAGGTGACATAAGGAATAAGCAGTGACGATAATAGTGAATCAAGTCGGAGAAAAGTTTGCCGCTAGCGCGTTCTTTTGCAATACACTGCCTAAAGCATTAAATATGGAACAATATCATGTAGCAAGGAATATAATACATATAAAATGCAACGTCTCTCTGTCTGTCTGTCCGTTAGTGCTCTTATCACTCGAGAACCACTTATCCAATTTACGTGTTTTTATAAATTTATACATATGTTCTATGTAATTCGATATAAGCCTAGATAATGGGAGTTATGGTGAAATAATGGGAGATAAGTAGAAATATTGCGAGATAAGTCGAGATAAGCCTAGATAATGGGAGATAAGGGGAAATAATGGCAGATATTTTATTACATTACGTAACATAAGGAATAAGCAGTGACGATAGTAGTAGGTCAAGTCCACGCGAGCAGAGCCGCGGGCACTGCTAGTCATAAATAAATTTAAATTACTCTTTTACACACATAACATCTAAAAATAATTGAAATATGTTGTTTCCATGTTTCCACTTACATAAGTATACATGTAAAAATGGATAATATCAGAGGCTTTCAATCGAAAATCTTTTAGAGACTACGTTCTCATTTCCAAGGAAACTTTATAGCCATATAGAGACCGTTATCCTGTTCTATCTTAACGTCCTTCACATCTTTATAGGATGTGTGAAATCTGTATTTTCTCAGGATTGTTGCAAAAAGGGTTTTCATAGACATCATAGCGTATTTTGAACCTAAAATAAGACTGCCATAAGACCCAGTATAGCCGCCATTTTTAAAGACCTAATGTTAGCATTGCTAAGTGAACTGTTTCACAATGAAGCTGTATTAAAACCCAAAAGGTTTTATACGTAGAGCAACTTCTGTAACGTGCTAGAAGTTCTGATATATTTTTTTACCTTCTGTAGTTCCATGTCAGGCTGAAAGCCTATTGCGGTGCTCCTTCCCTTAATTTTGTGGCTGATATTTGTATTTTTTAAAAAACTTAAATTAATTTGATTAAACCGTTGTGCCAGACTTTGTCAAAGATCTTGATTACATCAAAGAATATAACGTCGGTGTGATTATTTTCTTGTTTAAAGTAGTAGACTGTTGATGAGGTAATATATTTCTGGCCCTTATAATTGTATTTTATTGTATAATTATAAAATAAAATTTTCAGTAATTTTTCCCAGGTTGGATAGAACAGAAGACTATCGGATGGTGGCATAGCCAACCAAGGTCCAAACCGTTGGCCGGCAAGGTCACCGGATTTAACACCCATGGACTTCTATGTCTGGGAAAGATTAAAAAACCTAATTTTTAAATTACCGACAAACACCAGGCAAGAGTTAGAAGTCGCAGTGATACAAAGTTTTGCAGCTCTCACTCCTCTTGAACTAATCAACTGGGTAAGAGGTGTTCAGAAAAGGTACCGCTTATGTGTAAATGACACTGGTCGACATTTCGAATATTTCTTATAGAAAATTGTTTTGTTTTAGTTTGCTCTGCTATGGATACTAGGGTGACCGCAAAAAATCGATGTCGGAATTTTGTTCGTCTGGACCCCACAAAACGATTCCCCTTTCCAGATATTGAGATAGCCGAAATTTGAGCTCGATTAAACGACGTTATCCCGTGCCGCTCGTCGCTCAAAGTTTGAAAAAATCCAGATTTTTGGCCAAAAAGCTGACATATGGAGCCATAACTCCAGAACGGTAAATAATAGAAACACGCTTAATATCTCAAAAGAAAGCTAATGTTGTTCTTCAAAATTTATATTCTATACATAATTGTTGTTATTTTAAGTCAAACCGAGTTACAACAGCCTTTAGCCCCAAGAACGTGACCTGGTACCAGTAGGAGCCAGTTTGGGAGTATTCTAAGAATTTTACGGGTTTTTACATAATGTGTCTCGGAATTAACATTTTTTTGTTAAAAAGTATTTTGGAACTCAATTTTCAAACATAAAGAGCCTTTTGTTCAAATTTAATCTTTTATTATATGGGGATTACCTGACTAGTTTACCAAAGAAAGACCCGTTTGACAGGTAAAAATGAGGGTGAATCTAATTTCTATTTTAGGGATGGTGATTTTACTTCAGCGTACAACCGACCTTTTATTTATTCAGTTTAGTTTCTAAAGTGCCTTTGAGCTGGTTAGATCGAACAATTATCTAGTGAAGATATTTTAAGACACTGAAGAGGACAGCATCTACCAGGAACTTGAGAGCTTGGAGGAAATGGACATCCCTGAAGGAGCTGCGGAAGATCCAGGACCATCTGAGAGCAAGAGGATGAAAGTTTCATTTGCAAGGGGCGTTAAAGAGATTTTAAACATGAAATTGTCCATTTTATTAGATCGATGTAAGGTATCCGACAGAAATGCCACTAGAATATTAATAGCTACTCTAGAAGCACTAAACCTTGACCCTCTTGAGTACAAAGTCTCGAAAACTTTATTACATGATAGAAGGCAAATGTTCAGAGAACAATATAATAAAAAAATGTTTGATAAAGTAAACATTCCTGAAAAAGAGCCCGTGGTTGTTCATTGGGACGGTAAACTTTTACCGGGTGTTTTAAAAAATAAACAATGTGAGCGAATAGCTATAGCTATTTCATATGGCGAAAAGGAACAGCTACTGGGAGTTCCTGTAACCGCAAACAGCTCTGGAGAAGAGCAAGCCGTAGCCGTATATGAATGCCTACATGAATAGGGTCTTCTCAATACCGTCAAGGCGATGTGCTTCGACACTACAGCATCCAACACGGGAAGACTCAAAGGAACATGCGTCATATTGGAGCAAATGTTAGGAAGAGAATTGTTATACCTAGCTTGCCGTCACCATATCTTGGAAATTCTGTTAAGAGGCGTATTCGACACAAAAATGGGATCAACCACTGGACCTCGTCCAGACATTTTCAAGAGATTCCTCACTGCGTGGCCCAAGATAGACAAAGAAAAATACGACACAGGTATCAGTGACAATCTAATACAAAAGCGGTTAACTCCAGAAGTAATTGCAAATGTTACTGCTGAATTCGAGACCAAATTAACTGAGAGCCACCCCAGAGATGACTACAAGGAGCTATTGCAGTTGGTTCTCGTATTTGTTGGATCACTAGACGGCAATGTTGTGGGTTTTAGAACTCCAGGAGCCATTCATCACGCTAGGTGGATGGGAAAGGCTATTTACTGCTTAAAAATGTTCATTTTTCGTCGTCAATTTAAGACGTCTAAAGAAGAAGAAAGTTCTGTGCGTGCCATTTCTGTTTTCATAGTTAAAATTTATTGTAAAGCTTGGTTCAATGCTCCAAAAGCTCATCTTGCACCAAAGCAAGATCTAGGTATTTTGCATAGTCTGTTAGACTATAAAGAATGTGACAACGACATTGCAGAAATAGTCCTGACCAAATTTTCGAACCATTTGTGGTATTTGAATGCAAAGTTGGTGGCATTATCGTTTTTTGATCCCACCATTACAGACGATGAAAAGTTATTAATGGCTAATAAATTGCTCAGTAGCACAGATGAACCATCACAGCACGCTAGGGTTGTAAATCCAAAAGTTAGGAAAGAAAACTTAAAAGAGGTAGTTGATGGAGGATTGGTAAATTTACTTACCAAAGAAACGTTTACATTCTTTGACCAATTTAATATAAAAACAGATTTCCTAAGACAACATCCAAACACCTGGCCTCAAAATAATGACTTCCAAGGACTGAAAATTGTCAAAACATTAAAAGTAGTCAATAATATGGCTGAGCGTGGTGTTAAATTAATAACCGACTTTAACGACCTTCTGACAAAAGATGAAGACCAAAAGCAATATGTTCTGCAAGTTGTAAGTAAATGCCGAGCATTATATCCTGACGTTTCAAAAACTACTTTAACAAAAGCTCTAGAATAGATTAGATAACTATGTAAAATTATCAACTCATGTAGGTACTACGACTGTATCTTTTCTGTGTCTGTTTTGTATGTATTATATACCTAATTTTTATATTTTAAAATAAAAAATGTCATTAGACTTATCAGTATTACTTGTTTTTTTTATTATATTTCTACTTTAAACTCAAAAATATACCAAAAAAAAAGCAAAATTTATCACTTAATAACAAAATATACGAAGTATGCTCCTAGTAGTACCAGGTCACGTTTTTGGGGCTAAAGGCTGTTGTAACTCAGTTTGACTTAAAATAACAACAATTATGTATAGAATATAAATTTTGAAGAACAACATTAGCTTTCTTTTGAGATATTAAGCGTGTTTCTATTATTTACCGTTCTGGAGTTATGGCTCCATTGGCCAAAAATTTGGATTTTTTCAAACTTTGAGCGACGAGCGGCACGGGTTAGCGTCGTTTAATCGAGCTCAAATTTCGGCTATCTCAATATCTGGAAAGGGAATGGGTATTCGAGTGACAATTTTCACTTAAATTTAAGTACTCGATGTAATAATCAAGTGGAGTCGATTTTTTTAATGTTCGAGTACTACAACGGTTTTTTATTTAAGTCATCTAAATACTAATTAAATAAAAATAAATTGAAAACAGTTATAATTATTTTATTGATTACAATATTCTACAGTAATAGAGGTATAAGATTCTAAAAAGAAGTGTTAGAAATACACAAATTGGATACATATGCGTTTTCTAATAGTAATCAGTTACGTTATGGAGGCATGTAGTAAACTGAATCTGTCAACAGGATTTGTCAGTTTGTATAACGGCTTTTGCTGTTACCTTGATGGCCGCTTACGTTGCCATTTCTAGTGTAACTTTCAAATCAACGTACATTAGCAATATAACTTAATTATAAGCTGTAGATCACTCTTAGTAAGACTACATAAAAAATTAAGGAAAGTTAATGAAGCGCAAGTTGAACCTGTACACTGAGGGTTTCATACCTATTTTTAATATTATATTGAAAAGGAAAGTTGTTTCCAAGTGGACGTATATCTACCTAAAATTTTAACAAACAAACACCTATATAAAATAGTTATTTCCATTTAGATCCCACGAAACTTTTCTAATAAAATAAATAAATTTAAATTACTCTTTTACATATATAACATCTAAATGTAAAAATAATTGAAATATGTTGTTTCCATAGTTAAAGTACTACTTACATAAATATACATGTAAAAATAGATAATATCAGAGGCTTTCAATCGAAAATCTTTTAGAGACTACGTTCTCAATTCCAGCGAAACTTTATATCCATATACTGGACGTAATACTATATCCTGTACTATCTTAACGTCCTTCACATCTTTATAGGATGTGTGAAATCTGTATTTTCTCAGGATTGTTGCAAAAAGGGTTTTCATAGACATCATAGCGTATGTTGAACCTAAAACAAGACTGCCATAAGACAGATTGTTTTTATTGGCAGTATAGCTGCCATTTTTAAAGACCTAATGTTAGCATTGCTAAGTGAACTGTTTCACAATGAAACTGTATTAAAACCCAAAAGGTTTTATACCTAGAGCAACTTCTGCAACGTGCTAGAAGTTCTGATATATTTTTTCACCTTCTGTAGTTCCATGTCAGGCTGAAAGCCTATTGCGGTGTTTCTGCCCTTACTTTTGTGGCTGATATTTGTATTTTCTAAAAAACTTAAATTAACTTGATTAAACCGTTGTGCCAGACCTTGTCAAAGACCTTGATTACATCAAAGAATATAACGTCGGTGTGATTCTTTTCTTGTTTAAAATAGTAGACTGTCGATGAGCTAATATATTTCTGGCCCTTATAATTGCATTTTATTGTATAATTATAAAATAAAATTTTCAGTAATTTTTCCCAGGTTGGATAGAACAGAAGACTATCGGATGGTAAAGTAACTTCAAATTTGGTAATCTGGATTCTAAATTGACAAGAACATAAGAAAGTTAACTAAAGTTATGATGTTGTGCAGTACAGGGCCAGAATTCGTTTCTATTTATGATTAAATTGATAGAAATGGAATTGTGTTAAAATTCTAAGAACTGTTTTATTTGCTATGTGTTTAAGGTTTTCACTATGGAATTTTGCATTAATTCCTTATAAAAACGTTTATTTGGTGATATTTAATATAAAAAATAGATTATATTCAAACACAAAGGTCAACCAGTCGACGTGCTGAAGGCAGGTCCCCAAAGCGCTACAGGAGCGACACTTGTGCGGAAAAAGCGATTCACGTCGTTCTCGAATCGCTGTAAATCGTATTCGTTGGAGAACTCAGTCCTTGGCAAATTATTGCAAAGGGATGATGTTCTCCATATAAAAGACTGCTTGAAAAGCGTTGTACGAGGAGTAACAAGCTGAAACTCATACAGATGTAAAGTATTAGCGTGACGTGTACTTCTAATATGCACCGCTCTGGGAGGAATTAAGCGGGCTACATCCTTCGAACACTTTCCATGAAAATACTTGTAGAATAGGCTCAAGTCGCCAACCGTTCTTCGATGTTCCAGCGAATCAAGGCCGCTGGTCAGTTCCGGGTCTCCAATCAGACGAATAGCTCTCCTCTGAACAGAATTCAACAAATGCAGTGTATGTTTGGGAGCGGAGCCCCAAACATGAGAGCAGTATTCCATAGTTGGTCGAATTTGAGCTTTGTAAAGAATTAACAGTTGTTGTGGAGTGTAAAGCTTTCTGGTTCGAAATAATATTCCCAACTTTTGAGAAGCCCTCCTAGCTATGCCTGCAACAAGCTCATGCCTGGACATATTTGCTCCCAACTTAACGCTCAACAAATTGAGTGACGATGATAGAGGAATGAAGTGCCCCGCCATAATATGTCGAGTTCAGCAACGTCAACTTTTTTAGAAAAAACTGCCGCCTGGGTTTTTGTAGCGTTACTTGGTACAAGACAGAATTTTTTCCCGGTCTTTGTGAAGTTGAATGACTTCCTGCTGTCTGCGGATATTCGTCTGAGCAGCCGATGTCCGAGCGTTCAAAGTGAATGAAGAGATAAGCGTATTGTCATCTGCAAAGCTGTAGATTGGATTCCCGGTCTTTTTCAGCAGATCGTTATTGTAAATGAGAAAGAGTATGGCGCCTTGGGGAACACCGGCGTTGATAGTGAAGGTGTTAGAAAGAAATCCGTCGACTGTCACTCGTAAAGAACGCTCTCTGAGGAAGCACGAGAGCCACAAACAGAACTTTTCAGACATACTATAAGAGCGTAGCTTAGCCAACAGTCCATCGTGCCAAACACGGTCGAATGCCTTTGATAGGTCGAGAGCAACCGCTCGAGATCCTCCAGAGTGCTCAATTGAGCTGTGGCACATTTCCAGCAGGAAGGAAATATTCCCTTTCTGTAGGACAGGTTGAAAAGTCTACAAAAAATTGGTATTAGTTCCCTCGCACAGTTTTTGGGAACTATGGTAGGTATTCCGTTGGCGCCAGAAGCTTTTTTGGTCTCTAGCTTCATTAAGATACGCTTTATGATACGATGTCTGAAGACAATATCGGACATCTTTGACTGCACTATAGAAATAGTAGGTGGTGTTTTTCCTTGGAAATCGACAGTGGAATGTGAAGCAAAAAGTTCAGCTAAGAAGTTCGCTTTTTCAACAGGTGTCGTTGCAATAGAATTATCTGACATTGTGAGTGGTGGTATGGTGGATTTGGTGAAATTTTGACTAACTGCCTTAGCGACCGACCAAAAGGACCTGGAATTGTTGGGACAAGCGAGAATTTGTTTCTGATTCGTTGATCGTGTGGCTCCTTGGTTTCGTCGATAATTTCTTTGCATCTGTTCCGGGCATGAACAAAGGTGTTACCGTTTATGGTGTTAGAATTTTCAAACCATTGTTGGTAGGTAAGATGTTTAGAAGCAACAGCTTCTTTGCATTTTTGGTCAAACCAAGGCTTGCCGTTGGAAGGGCATTTCTTCGAAAAAGGGATGTAAGTTTCCATATCAGCCAAAATAACATCGGAAACCTCCCTAGCGCAGTCAGATGGGTCGTCGTATCGAAAACAGAAACCATACGTCTAACCTAGAGAAAATTCGAAAATATTCCATAAGATCTTCCCAGCTATCAGATTTGTAGTGCCAAATCTTGCGCGGTTTAGGCGCCTCTCTGTCACTGACTGGTAGGTTACTCGATGTCGAAAGCAATTTATGGTCGTATGAACCTAACGGCAGATTTACGGTGACCGTATAAATCTCCGGATTGGTGGTTAAAAACAGATCAAGAAGACTGGCGAAATCCCCGATCAGGGATCCGTGTTGGTTCGTCAATAAGCTGAGTTAAGCCACAATTGATTGAGAATGATTCGGCTTCACGACCTTATTCGTCGGTAGTATTTGATATTTAAGCCAGTTGATGTTGTGGATATTAAAGTCGCCCAGAATGGCAATTTCGGCATTTGGATAGTTAATTTGTAAATGAACGATTGTGTCTGCAAGAGGAGCGAAAAGTATTCTAAAGTTAGTATCACTTGGTGGTCAATAGGGGATACAGATGAACATTGTGGTTTATTGAGTCGTTATTTTTAACCACATAACATCAAAGTTTAGGCGCTCCAGAGCTCTTCTCGTTGGCATGAGAGGTCGCTTCTGACAAAAATACAGATTCCAAAGTTACGCCTAAATCGGAAATAGAAGTCGTACCCAGGATAAAGATAGTTGACTGTGCTGGTCGATGAAATGACCTTGGTTTCACTAAGATCGAGTACATGAGGTTTATTTGATTGCAGGTGTTGGGGCACTGAATTTATGTTCGAGTTTAAACCTCGTATCTTGCAAAAATCTATTTTAAAATTATAATCTCTGCATGTCGACGCCCCTGAATCAGCCCCCACCCGGAGATCCGAACGGGGGCTATTTTACCTCTGGAATTATTTGTATCCAGGTGCCTCATCATGTTATTTGGTCCCACAGTCCGGGACATCAGCACAGCCACGAAACGTTAAGCAACTTTACGCAGCCTAAGCCGATGCGATGGTATCACACCGGGCGATGCTGGTGGGATCTGGGCATCTACCATCTAGGTTTTTCTTTAAGTCACCTTCTACGACAGGCAAAACGTACCGAGGGAGATATTCTATCCCGCTCCCCCACGGGGCTAGATGTTTTAGATTCTACGGGAACCAGACGAACCCAAACTTTCGGATTTTTTCTACATTTATCTGAAAATATTTTAATACTAACCAACACAGCTTCTGGGTCCAAACGAAAAAGGCAGATAACAACCAGGGACTCTTTTAGCTATTTCTTCTGGTAGAAATCGATCTGGTTCAAATTTATAAGGATCAGGCCAATATTTTTCATTCCTATGGACTGCGATTACACCAAAACCTAGCCCAGCTCCTTTTCGAAGGACATGGTCACCTAAAACAAATTTAATTATGTTAACTAGATGTAGTAAAAATGCATATTAAAAAATCTTCTTCAAATCAGCCTTATATTGAGGTATATTTATGTCATCTATTTGGAAAAAGAATCTATAATAACCAGCAATGATGGGTTAGAAGTGTGAAATGTTGAAGTCCCTAATAATATTGACATATTACATTACATCAGTGATTCCCAAAGTGGTTCAGGTGGACCCCCAGGGGTCCACGGGAGACTCGACGGGGGTCTTCGTTGGCGTGAAAAAAAAAATGGGGGTTCACAAGTTGTAATTGGGGGTCCACGAAAATTTATCTGGTTTCGATAGTAAAGAACAAAAATGTTGGCTTGGCTTCACCTATCAATGTAGGCAGATAATACACTACTCAAAAAAATTAAGGGAGCAAAAATAAATCCAAATTTTTCGGTGATTTTCGTCAGGCTGTATTTCAGTGAAAAATGGTCGTATTGAGACTTTAAAAAAAGCATCTTGAAGCTTTAAGATTCTAATTTTCAGATTTTTTGGCTAAAATTTTTTATGAGCTACGGTTCTCATGCAATCCTAACAGATAGCGCGAAAAAATAATATTGCAAATATTTTGCTTTTTTTTTTGGTCCACCGGCTTGAAAAAAAAATTTTCAGTTAGGCCGGCATATGGATCAGATAGCCTGTTTATTTAGCATTAATTTCCTTGTTTTAAAACCTCCCTTAATTTTTTTGAGTAGTATATTTTAAGAAGGTCAGCGACTATTACTTGTAAAAACTTGCATATTCGATATTCAGTACAACGCGCGTCGAGACTTGCAAAGCGACGCCCGCCCACCCGCAACGCAACCCGTTCAGACGTGCAAAGGGACGAAATACGACTTGTGCTGTGCTTGCAAACTTGCATGATCTTGTTTGATTCTTCACCAATATAAAAAACGAATGCCAAGGACAAACGTTACTCATTTGTTTCCGGAATTTTGAAAAGAAAAATGTGAGTGAATCGATGTCAGTGTTTGTCAGTGCCGGAAAAAGTAAGTACCTGCCTATTTGTTATTCATACTTTTATTTTATATTGTAATAATATTATATTTGTTATGTTTGCGTGTAGTAGGTACGTAATAAAAATTAAATACTGAACAGGGCCATTATTCGATACTTCTATAAAAGAACAGAAAGCCGAGAAAGATTGAACTTTTAGTACTTTTTATTATAAAATTATTTATTTACCCGACTGTGGCGATTCACTAAAGGAGAGATATATGATTGACCTGCATGTTTGTACATATTTCAGTGCCCTCGTAGTTGCTAATGCTAAATGACTAAAAATATTTTCATAAATTGTACGTGTCTTTATGTACCACTCGTAACGTACATCAAAGTAATAAATAAATCATTAAAATCGCGGAGTTTTGATGTCAAAATATTCTTTAAAAGTATTTTCACTCGAATTTACAGAAATGTGTCGAAATATAATTAATCAAAAAATGTTTTATATTACATTAAAATAGGTTCAGCCGTTTTGTGAAAACCTCTATATGGGTCTTAGCAGTTTATTACTTTTAATAATTAAGATCAGTTTTGCCGCCGGCATTTTGGTTTTTTCATTGCAATAATTAATTAATCCTATTTTATTCTGTTAAAATAGCCATATCCTGTTAAAGTCGCCTTATGATTACTAAAACAAACATTTTTTTCTTTACAGGTAGGTAACTGATACGAAACATGGCTGAATCTAAGAAGAAATGTCGACAGTACAGTGTTGATTACTTGAAATTTGGTTTTCTTCCATCAAAGGCAGACAAACGATTGCCCATATGCCTTTTATGCAACAAAGTTTTGAGCAATGACTCTATGAAACCATCGAAGCTCGAAGATCATCTAAGAAGGTGTCATCCTGATAAAATAATTAAAGATTTAAGATATTTTTAGACATTGAAGGAAAAATATGAAAAGAGACCCACCGTGCACAGTATGTTCGCTTCAACGTCTCAAAGTAACGATGATGGCTTGCGGGCATCTTACAATATCTCATTGCTTATAGCGAAATCTGGAAAACCGCACACCATCGGAGAACAGTTGAAGAGGTTTTAAAAACTATTCTGCACGAACCTCCATTTAACGTACTCAAAAGAATTCCTTTAAGTAACAACACTGTACAAAGATGTATTGATGATTTGAGCTCTGGTATTGAAAGCTTCTTGTGTAATTATCTGCAAACAACTCATTTTTCTATTCAACTGGACGAGTCAACTTTACCTGGTAATGAAGCATTATTATTGGCATATGTCCGATTTGTTATGGACGAAGAAATCCATGAAGAGCTGCTATTCGCGAAAACTTTAGAGACGGACACTAAAGGCGAATCAATATTTAATGTCCTGAGCGATTTTTTAAGGAAAAATCGATTCCATTTACAAACATTATTTCGGTGGCAGCAGATAGAGCTCCTACCATCTTTGGGCGATATTGTGGGTTTATAGGCCATCTTAAAAGAATTATACCAGGAGTAACTGCAATTCACTGTGTCATCCACCGACAACACCTGGTAGCGAAAAATTTGAGTGATAGATTGCACCAATCGTTTCAATTTGTGATTAAAGCAGTTAACAAAATAACAAGCAATGCGTTGAATATCCGTTTATTTGCACAATTGTGCGACGAAAATGATGAAGACTTCCAGCGATTGCTCTTAGATACTGAAGTACGCTGGTTGTCGAAAGGTGCATGTTTAACAAGATTTTACTCACTTTTTGAATCAGTTTTAGAGTTTCTGGAAAGTAAAGATCCAGATTTAAAAGAAAATCTGTTCAAATTGAAAGTAGACATCGCGTATTTGACAGATTTGTTCAAAAAATTTAATGACATTAACTTGCAGTTACAAGGGGACAGCCTAAATTTAATAAAAACAAAGGGTGTAATTTCGGCTTTTCTTGGAAAATTGAAATTTATGAAGCAAAATATTAGTTGGCGCGAATTCTACCAGTTTTCAAACTTGTCACAAGCAGAATGTCTTGATGAGGATATTCAGACATACGTTCAACATTTAAATGCCCTGCATGATGACTTCAAAAATAGATTTGAAGATATTTTGACGATGGAAATACCACCATGGATCATAAATCCATTTGATGAAATGGAAGAGGAGCTACTCGAGCTTAGCACCAATGAGGAGCTGAAGGTGAAATTTAAAAAAGGCTATCAAACATTTTGGCTGCGGGCAGAAATACCCGAAAAATATCCTGGGCTGTGGGAAATTGCGAGAAAACTTTTAATAGCGTTTCCCTCATCATACCTTGTCGAAAAAAGTTTAAGTGTCGTTACAAACCTATTAACAAAAAAAAAGGGCAGATTGAACATCACAGAACGGGGAGATTTGCGGTTATTCCTTACAAAACTGAAGCCAAATATTGATAATTTCCTGTCAATCCATCAAGTACATCCCTCCCATTAAAATTACGACTATTTTTTTTAATTGTTGATTTGCATTGTTGAAGTTACGGTACGTTATTAATGTTTAATTTTAATTCTATTAAGTCTGTAATCACATTATTTTAATAAATAGAACACAAGAAAATATATTATTTTTCTTTTTATTTTTACCACTCCAAATTTAGGGTTGGAACTCAGCCACGTTAGATCTAATCTTCACGTTATTTGACGAGTTTTGGGAATATGGTAGAAATGTAGCAGCGGGGAGTCCACCGAAACCAGTAAAATTTTGGTAGTGGTCTACGAGAAAAAAAAGTTTGGGAACCTCTGTTGTAATGTTAATGTACTGCTCTTGTCATATTCAAAGGATTACGAGCCGATTATGTTCCGTGCTGACATTGTCACCCAAGCTGGTAGTTTCAGGGAATGTGGTGACCTTTGATGCTTAAATTTTGGATTTATTAAACTCATTAATGGAAATACTGTTCATTGACATGGCTGTTAAAGTGAAAATGTGCTATGTTTGATTATATTATATTATGTTAGCAAATGTTGAAAAACATTGTATAGTTTAACGAAGAACTGAACAATATCTAAATAATATCAAAATATGTAAGCATAGTAAAATATCATTATTATATTTGAATGCCAAGCTCTCTCTCTGACCTTCTCTCTTTAAAAGTCATCTGCTAATATTATAATTATTTATTTATTATGATCATGTGTGAATGTGACTGAAAAATATTTATTTAAAAAACTGAATAAACTGTTTTCTTTGCCATGGATTTACAGTAAGTCGATGTTGGAAAATGTTGAGAATAATTTTCATTATTATTTATAACAACATAGTTGTGCTAGATGAATGACCCAACAAGCAACTCTCTGTTATCCCTGACAGTCAAGTAAGGTTTAAACCAGCGCATGACAACATCACTTACACCAACCAGGCAAAATATATAACTTCGAAAACCCGATCTGTATTTGTATGTCATTCTTCAAATAATATGAACACAGAATAATATTTCCCATGAGTATTTTCTATTTATTTTCTTAATTAACAGAGTTTTGATAGTTTTATTAAAAAAATTAGTGGCAATAGGTAATCTGGTATATCGGTAGCTTCTGAGATCTACTTACCAATATCTATATCTTCATCCACTGTTCTGAACATAGAAGCTCCACTAGGAAACAATCTCAATGTTTCCTTAATAACTTGTTCCAAATATTTAAGTTTTGGTAAATCTGATAATTCTACGGCTCGGTCAGGTCCAACAACATCTAGAATTTCTGCTAAAACTTTGTCCTAAAATAAATAATTGGGTTATAATTCCATTTTTATTGATAAGATTGTTGCAAAATAGGTAATAAATGATTTGTTTCTACAGTACAATTTCTGGCTGTTATGTACAGCCTCTCCTGTATAAGGACGCCCAAAAGAGAGATTCTGTATGATAACCCGGAACAGGGAGATAAAAATCCAACTAAAATTATGATGCTGTGCTGTAGATGGCCAGAAAATTCGTTTCTGTTTATGATTAGATCAGTAGAAATGAAATTGTGTTATTCTACGTATATACGTGTAATGTAAACTGCAGATAAACACTAAACAATATTTGTAAATAAAGAAAATCAATATATATATATATATATATATATATATATATATATATATATATATATATATATATATATATATATGTATATATATATATATATATATATATATATATATATATATATATATATATATATATATATATATATACAACAGAAGAGTGAAGACAATAGTCCACCCAGATTACTTGCTTAAATCACAGGAAACACTCACAAACCTGTTCACAGAAAATGGTTATAACCGAAAACTCCTGCTAAAAACCAAGGATGAAGTTAACAAGCTCACTCATACTCATCATATCCCTCCAGAGCCCCCCTCCCTCACTCTGACCTACCCCTGCCCCTCCTCCTACCCACCCCAATCGAAACAAATTGGTCGTTGCTTTCTCTGCCTTTCATTCCTGGTCTTACAAATGAATTAGTTCATCTCTTACGTAGCATCCCTAATATTAAAATTGTCAAATACTACTTTTTCAAAAATAGACGTGTTTTCAGTAAGTTGAAGGCTCCTTTACCGGTTCTTTCTATGTCAGACGTAGTGTATTCAATCCCCTGCCTTAATTGTCCGTCAATCTATATCGGTCAGACTTCTCAATCTCTTAATCGTCGTATTACACTTCACAAAAGTGACACTAGATACCATCCGCAAAGATGTGCTTTGGCAATCCATTCTGTTGACAATGGATATTCCTTTAACTTCAATGAACCCAAAATACCTCATTTCTCAAAAAATCTTTTCAAGAGAGAATTCTTCGAAATGTGTTACATTAATGAAAATATCCACAATATGAACAAAAGGACTGATCTAGATGGTTTGAGTAACATATACGGTTTTCTCCTTTCTTGTGATATTTTAATGCCATGTGATAATTCCCTGTCGTCATTCGATTCATGATATTTTATCTCCAAAATAATAGTCCGTTATCTTAATAGGTAATTTCTAATATTCTATTTCTCTATTCCTTTCTCCGGTTTTCTGCAGGTCTTTGGTCCTGGGTTCTTTGGAATTGTTCTCCTTGCTTGGCTCGATTGATCATTCAAGGACGGGCGTTTTTCTGTCATCGCCACTGTCCAGTGATTTCCCCTTCCTTCCCTCTGTGAATTCTCATGCTTTAATACACCTTTTGGTGAACAAACCTCCTTTCTAAATTAATATTTCAATAATTTAATCAATAAATAAATGAATTAATAATTTAAAATAATATATTATCCTCCCTTCTCTTTTACTGGCTTTCTCGTTCCCCCTTTTTACCCAAAATTCACGGTTGTTTTTGATCCGAATTTCCATATCGGTTTTAAGGTCGTTCAATTGGTAAATTCTCCTTTTCTTTATTTGACCATTTATATATTTTTCAGTGGACCAGTTCTCTTTCCGGTTGTTTACAACTTTTCGGATTTAGGTTTTTTCAAAAAAGTCCCTTATCTCTGTCAGGAAGCTGTCTTCTGTCAGCTGTATGTCATTCATTTTGTGCATGATGCCGGTCACAGGTGGTTGTTTCGGGTGAATTAATTAAATTAAAAATGTTTTTCAGCATCCAGGGTTTTCAAACACATCCCCATTATAAATTCAGTCTTTTTAGCTTTATGTATTAGTTGATAGTGTTTACTTTAATAGATTATTAGTCGTTTCTATGTTATAAGCTAATTATGGTCATTCATGTTAACTCCACTTCTCACTATTCATGTGAGTGTTTTTTTGTCTTATATTACATTTTATTGTATTTTCTACATAAGTTTATTAATAATAATAATAATTTGAATAATTTAAAATTATTTAATTTAATTTTTTGCTCAAGTTTTCTCAGTTATTAGACTGACTCATTTTCCTTTTCAGTTTTTGCCCTGAAGAAGATCCCAACCAAGGACCGAAATATTGGCTTAATGAACATTGCGTGAACATTTATCATGCCTTTTGCCGAGCTCCCCAACAAATTTTATATTTAAGTATATATATGTATGTATATATATATATATATATATATATATATATATATATATATATATATATATATATATATATATATATATGTATATATATATATATATATATATATATATATATATATATATATATATACGTATATATATATATATATATATATATATATATATATATATATATATATATATATATATATATATATATATATATACATATATATATATATATATATATATATATATATATATATATATATATATATATATATATATATATATATTCTCTTAACATTTACAATTATTTCAATAGTAAATTAGTATTTACTGTTGAGGAGGAGACTGACTGTGCTGTTCCGTTTCTGAATACTAGGGTTGTACGCTCAAAAAATAATACAGTCAAACTGGACTGGTATAGGAAAAAATCAAGTTCTGGTAGATATATCCCATTCCATTCTTATCACCCTATGAAACAGACACTGAACATCATCAGAGGACTAAAGAACGGAATAGATAAGATTTGCCACCCCTCATTTAAAGAAAAAAATGTAAAACTGTTAGAAAACATTTTGTTGGACAATTACTATCCTAAAGCTCTAATTAAAAAGAATTTTCAAAGACCCCCCCTTCAAATTAATCCAACTGTCACCACTAATGTCGATATTAAGGTGGGAAAGTTACAATACATTGAAGGCCTTTCCCAGTCCTTGTCTCCTCTTTTTAAAAATACAAACATTAAAATTGCCAATTACAACATAAAAAGAATGAATTGTTTTTATACCAATTTAAAAGATAAAACCGATACTTTACAAAGATCTAATATAATCTATGGCATTCCCTGTCAATGTGGTTTGGTCTACGTTGGACAAACTTCACAAAAGCTCTCTAACAGATTAGCGTTACACAAAAGTGATTGTAAACACAAACCTAACGCAACTAGCTTGAGCTTACACGTAAATAAAACAGATCACAGAGTACAATATAACAACAGCTTCATTCTGGATGTTGAGACTAATTATTTCAGTTTCTTGGAAATGTGTTACATAAAAACCTGTAAAAATAATCTCAATCACAAAAAAGACATAGAAGG
The DNA here is from genome assembly GCA_019049505.1 of Pachyrhynchus sulphureomaculatus. NCBI lineage: Eukaryota > Metazoa > Arthropoda > Insecta > Coleoptera > Curculionidae > Pachyrhynchus > Pachyrhynchus sulphureomaculatus. Next base: position 26,316,174 of record CM032448.1, read on the forward strand.
ATTGAGCTCCATGTATACTTATTTACTAACACAAAACTGTACCAAACCAATAAAAAAGAACGATCTTTATGAAAAAATTAGTTTCTAGTAAAGTTGACGTTTCTTTTTTCTTTCTGTCATTTTGCTATTTATTACCAGTTACTTTTCTATGTCTTCTTGTTAAAATTATTATTATTATATCGGTTTCACAACGTTCTCCGACGTCTTCCGATATCCAGTCTCCATTCAGTGCGGTCATTCCACTGGCCTTCCTCCAGTCCTCTTTCTTGCATTTCTTTGTCAATGCCCTCTCTCCAGCTCATTCTTGGTCTACCTCTTCTTCTTCTTCCTGTAGGTGTCCAATCTAATATTTGTTTTGGGAGCCTCTCTGGTGTCATTCTTTGGACGTGTCCATACCATTTAAGTTGTTTCACCCTTATTTTTTCGACTATGGTCTTTTTTACACCCATAATTTCACGAATTCTCTCGTTCCTTATTCTTTCCAGCTTAGATCTTCCGGCTGCCCGTCTCCAGTAGTCCATTTCTGTGGCCTCTAGGGATTTAACGGATTTTTCTTTTAACTGCCATACCGTACTACCATATGTTACAATGCTTTTAACTATTGTGTTGTATATTCGGTGTTTTTTCTCTTTGTTTATTTTCTGGTCCCATAAAATACTGTTCAGAGACCTGATAGCTTTCCTGCGCTGAATATTCCTTTCTTTGATGGCGTCATCGAGAGTTCCGTTGTTGTTTATATTTAGACCCAAGTATTTATAGCTACTGCATGATTTAAGATTGTGTCCGTCTTCTGTCACCAAATCCTGTTGCGTACCCCCTATGCACATATATTCTGTCTTTGATAGATTTACTTGTAGACCCCATTTTTTGTATTCTTCAATAAGTTTCTTGGTCATATATTCCAAGTCTTCTTGTTCCTGGGCCACTACTATTTGGTCATCTGCAAAACTAAGAGTGTAGAGAACAGTATCGTTTAGCGGAATTTCCATATTTTTACATTTGAGTTTCCATTTAAGAAGCACCTTCTCAAGAAAAATCTTGAAAAGCGTTGGTGATAGGCAGCAGCCCTGTTTTAGACCTTTATTTGGGGAAAAACCCTTTGATATTTTATTGCCGATTTTTATTCGGATATGGCAATTTTGGTATAGATCTTGCACTGCTCTGATCAAATTAGTGTTTATGTTTGTTATTTTTAATGATTCCCATAGTTTTGTAAGTGGGACGCTATCGTAAGCTTGTTTCAAGTCCACATAGAGAATATGTAACTCCTTGTTCATCGCTGTCATCTTTTCTATGAGCTGAGTTAGACAAAAAAGGTGGTCTACGGTTGATCTTCCTGCTCTGAACCCGGCTTGTTCTTCTGCCTCGCTGTCCACATATTCTCGCTCTATTCTTGCTTTTATCACTTTTCCGTAGATTCTACTTATTGTCCCCATAACTGCAATACCTCGATAGTTATCGCAGCTCTCTTTGTTGCCCTTTTTATGTAGGGGTGTCAGAAAAGATAGTTTCCATTCCTATGGTATTTGTTCAGTGCTGAGGCATTTTTTGGAACAAATTGGTTAGATGTTCAAACAACTTTGGTGTGCCATATTTTATCAATTCTGCTGGTATATTTCCAGGTCCAGGAGCTTTTCTGTTTTTGAGTTTTGTGCACACCTCTTTTACTTCTCTGACTGTAATACGGATCGGTGATGCGGTCACTTTTATGGCGTCAATTTCCTCAGGTGGATCTCTGTATAGTTCTCGGTTTTCCGTAAGTAAGGAGCTGAAGTATTTATCCCAATTTGTTAAAGTGATGGGCGATATAATTTTCTTTTTGGTATTTTGGCGCAGTGATTTTATAAGTCTCCAACTTTCTGTACTTTTGGCTCCTCCTATGTACGTGTTTACTCTGTTACAGCATCTCTCCCAAGTTTCATTTTTCTTTTGTGTAATCATCCTACGTACATTAGCTTGAAGTTGTTTATACATTTCTTTGTTGTTTTCTGTTCGCATGCTGAGGTATCTTTTATGTGCTTCGTTCTTTTCTTTTATTTTTTCTTCTATATCCGAGTCCCACCAGTAAGGTTTTAGACGGCTTTCTCCTTCTTTGAGTCCTAGTGACTCTTTTGCTGCTTCGTGTAGACAGTTTTTAATGTGGTTGTAGTGCTCTGATGTGGTCGAAAAGTCTCTGGGTTGTAGTTTCTCATCTAGTCTCCTTCTGTACAGATTTTTGGTACTTCCTTGGTCTAAGCTTTCTAGGTTGTATTTACTAAATTCTATCTCTACATAGTCGTCACGTTTTTGAGTATGCGTGTGTGGCTTTTTACCAGTAAAGCTTATTTTTGCATTTAGGAGATGGTGGTCACTACCGCAAGTAGCTCCTCTATAAGCTCTGACGTCGTGGATTCTAAGGGTTGTTTTCTGACGGACAATCAGGTAATCAATTATGGATCGCTGGTTTCTAGATGGCTTAGTCCAGGTATATTTATGGATCCATTTGTGTGAGTAGAATCCATTAGTTATTCTTAGCTCATTTTGTTCGCACACTGTTATTAGTCTTTGGCCGTTATCATTTAGAATTTCCTCTCCATGTCTACCTACTACTTCGTCTTGAACTTTTTTCCTTATTCTAGCGTTCAGGTCTCCTAAGATTATTACTTCTCTGGTATCTCCAACGTTTACTATTTCTCTATTTAGTAGCTCAAAGAATTCGTTTTTCTGATTTACTAGGGCGTCATCATTTATTGCATATACTCCAAAGATTGTAACTTTATGTCCTTGCGCTGTTAAGTTCATTTTTATAATTCTTTCGCTGATTGGTTCCCATGATGTTATGCATTTTCTGAGTTTTTTAGGTATCAGGATGGACAAGCCTTGCTGGGCACGCTTATCTTTCGGTACATCGCTGTAAAAGTGGTCATACCTTCCTAAGTTTTCTGAGCCCTGTCCCTTTTTTTTTGTCTCTGTTAGTACCGCAAGGGAGACATCTGATTTTTGGAGCTCAAAAATTACTTCATTGGTCCTTGCACATTCCATGTTGCAAAATTCATTATCCGTTTTCGTAGCATTTGTCGTCTTCGTGTATTTTGTTCTTTATTCCGAGGCTGTTGACTATGTTTTTTTTAACAGAGACGTTTTTTTTTTTCGAGTATCGATGCCTCAACCCCCAACCTGGAGGGCCGGTCAATTTGTGGTCAAGGTTTTCTTCCTCTAGCCTTTGGCGAGTTCAACGTTGAACTTGTTAAAATTAAATAATTAAAAAAAAAATTAAATATGACAAATAATAAATAATGTCCGGTATTAATTTTCTCTTTCAAATTTTTAAATTTTTAAATTACTCTATGAATCTCTTGATTATAAAATTAAAGAATTAATATATTAATAATAAATAACTCGTCGAAGAGTAACATTCATCAAATTTACGTCCCCCTTTTTTATAAAATTAAAACTAAAAAATAGATATCATTAATAATAAATAATTTATCTAAAATTAGCATCCACCTAAAAAATTTACCACATCCCTAACTTCAATGCTTTTTATGGTTTTTTGTCGACCTGATGACGACATAGACTACCAAAAATATCCGGTTCGGACTTAAATATCACTAAATAGTTACTAAACTCGACGTCAAAAATTTTAAAATGGAGTACCATTTCAACATCATGGTGTTTCTTGCAGTTATGTTTCGGTGTTTTTAACTAATGTTTATTGACAAAGTTTTATTATTTTTAATATTTGTGTAACTCTCTAAGTGTCTTTTAATCATGTTTGTGTAATCATTCATATTACCTGGCCAACAAAAATGCAAATTTCATTGTCTTCACTAGAGATGAACTGACTGCTGACATTTTTGTAAGTAATTGCACATACAGTCGTACAATTCATTTAATCACATTTTAAAAAAACGAACGTTTTGGTTTATTTTCTGTACCTGGTTTGCATTTTTAGAATCCAGATTTATGGACTGTGATTGTTTGTTTAACAGTTTTTTACTACTCAGTTATTAGTTTATTTTGTATGCAGTGTTTTAAAAAAGTAATTGGATTATTTTCATTATGGGTAGAAAAGGCGATCTTTCACCACGTAAAAAAGCTGAAGTGAAGGCCCTTGTGATTGCGAAAACATTTACAAACCGAGAAATATCACGAAGACTGGAGGTTTCTGAAGCTAGTGTACGACGCATAAAAAAGAAAATTGAGTGAGGGAAGGAATTAAGCCCGAAAAGAAAGAAGAGATGCGGTAGAAAACCAATTTTCACTCCACGGTCAGAGAGATGTTTGAAGAAAATTTGTGTAGAAAACAGATTTGCTACCACAAAGGTAATAAAATCACAACTCCAGGATGCTAGCGTAAATGCTTCTGAGCGCACTGTTCGAAGAAAATTGAAAGAATTAGATTTTAAGGCCTGTCGCCCCGCCAGGAAGCCCAAGTTAACAGCTGCAATGAAAGCAAAGCGCTTGAAGTGGGCCAAACAATGGCAAGACAAAGATGTGGACTTCTGGAGATCGGTAAGATACAGCAATTTAATCAATAATTGATACATTATTATCATTTTCAGTTAAATAAAGCAAATAAACATGGAAGTTTATATATTTTTCCTATTTTTGACAGGTCTGCTTCAATGACGAAAGCACATTCGAAATTTTGCAGAATAAAGCTCAGTATGTGCGCCGTCGTCATGGAGAAAAGTTTCATCCTGATTGTGTCGTCCCGACGGTTAAACATCCCACCAAAGTGATGATTTGGTCAGTCATCAGCGGCAAGGGCACTGGACGTCTGTACGTCGTCAAAGGAATAATGAGGCAAGATCAGTACAAAGAAGTATTACAAAATCGGTTGATTCCGCAGCTCAGAGAATGGTTTCTAAATGGGGAACTATTCAATTTCATGCAAGATGGAGCTCCCTGCCACACTGCTCGGTCTGTTAAAGCTTTTTTGGCAGAAAAAAATATCCCTCTGTTGGATTGGCCGGGTAATAGCCCTGATATGAACCCCATTGAAAATGTGTGGGAGCTGATGAAAAGAGAAGTGGCTAAAGATGTGATTACCAACAAAACCCAGCTCCTAGAAAAGATTATTCATGTGTGGAATCATCATCCTCAAATGCAGGAGACAGTACAATCTTGCATTGATAGCATGCCGCGCAGAATTAAAGCTTTGATAGCGGCTAAAGGTGGCTCAACTAAATATTGACTTTTACTAACATTAATTTCACTTTTCTTTAAAACTTAATAAACTTATGCTTTTCTAAATTAATGCTGTTTTATTTATGTCAAATAAATAGGTAATTGATTGGATAATATAAAAATAAAAAACAAGTCAATTTAAAATAATAAAACGGTACAATATCACTCGGTAATTAATATTTTACATGAAATCTTGCAGTGCGTCTAATAATTTGGCCAGGGACTGTATATATATATATATATATATATATATATATATATATATATATATATATATATATATATATCAATTACGTGATAGTTAAAAGTGTTTATTTAAAGTTAGTGAAGCGAGGACACGAAAAGTACATTTCATTGATGGAGACATCAGCTTTAACAAGCATCCCTGAAAGTACAGTTTGGAAAATTGTAAATAATTCGATAGTATATTGATGTATTGATTTCTTTCAAGAAGACTTAATCCGCCGCAAAATTCTTGAAGTGTATGTAGAACAAAAAGTTCCTACGTTATTATCGTTTTCACGAAGGCTATCCGTTGATAGTTGTGACATAAAATGTTCCACTACAATTTTATGGCGTATTCTACGTCGTTTGGGGTTTTTGTTCAAAAAAATAGACAAAAGGCAAGTTATAATGGAATCACGGCGCTTACACAACAACTCAGAATGGAATAGCTTGAAAAAATAAATACAGCTAGATCGGAAAATTGAACGATAATCTACCTAGAGACAGTATTGAAACAATGATATTTAACAACCATAATAACAATAGTAATAATTGTCTATACTGGTATCGATACGTAGACGATATAATTGTATGCTTTACAGGTACGGACAGACAATTAACTTACTTTTTACAGTATATTAATTCTTTACATAGAAATATCAGTTTTACAATGGAAGAAAAAGTCGAAGGGAAAATCAATTTCCTGGACTTAACAATCAGTTAAGCCATGAAAAAACATGAATTTGCAATATATCACAAACCTTGTCATACAGATACCACATTACACAATAGTTTTCACCACCCTAACCATCATAAACTTGCAGCTTATCATAGTTTTACACATAGACTAACTAATATCCCCTTATCAGAAGAAAATTTTACTAAAGAATTAAACTACATAAAACAAGTAGCCATTAACAACGGTTATTCGGCTACTTTAATCAATAGTACCGTTAGGAATAAACTTAGAAACAAGGCAATCTCAGAAATATACCCACGTTTTAAGGACAGAAATACCACTTTTAAATGCTTAACCTATTTCGACAAACCAACGGAAAAACTGGGGAAATTTTTAAATCAAAAAAATATCAACATAGCTTACAAGACTAACAATATTATGGGGAAATATCTTAAAAACTACAAACCACAAATCAATAAAGACAATAAATCAGGGGTTTATCAATTAACATGTGGGTCATGTCCTAAAACATATATCGGACAAACTGAACGTACATTTAGACAAAGAATTACAGAACACGAAAAAAGTTTCATCCATAGAAAATCTAATTCAACATATGCTAATCATCTTTTAACAGAAAATCACACATTTAACAAGAATTTCAAAATTTTACACACCCAACAAAAAGGTTTTAAAACTAAACCTTTTAGAGACAATGCAAATAAATCGATTAAAGACTACAGGTACTTTACTCAACGACCAGGTAGATTTAAACAATTCACAATTATTGAATTTATTCTCCTAACTCCAAATCTGCGTGGCTTTTCCAATACTATCAATGTAATTTAATTAGGCGTAATATTATAATTAAGAAATTATATAAAACTGTGAATATTAAACCTAACTTGACAATGTAAAAATGTAGATCTGAAGAAGCTGCATCGACAGCGAAACGCGTCATCGCAATTTAAATAAACCAGTGGAAATTGACTAAAAACAGTCTTTTATTATATAAGGGTAAAAGAATAACTATGCAGCGTCAGAAGAAGGCTGGATACTAGAATGTCTATTTCTAGCAGCCAAGAATATTTTAGGTTCCAGCTTGGATTATCATTGTGATACAACCGCTGAAGTTTTTAAAGAATGGCTTCCAAACAAATTAATGCCGAATGTACTACCGGAGAGCTATATGGTGATGGATAATGCGTCCTATCATAGTCGCCAAATGAATAAGGTACTAAGTTCCACCAGTAGAAAAAGGGAAATACAAGAATTTTTGTGCTAACGTGACATATATTTCCATGAAAGTTATACAGTTAAAGAATTGTTCGAAGTTTTAAAAAATTACAATTTTTCAAAGGAATATGTTTGTGATAAAGTTGCAAAGAAAGCAGGACATCAAATAATTCGGCTTTCACCATATTGTTGTATCTTTAATGCAATCGAGTTAATATGGCATAAAATAAAGTCTAATAAACGTGCTCACAATAATACACCCACTTTAAACAGTAGTGTGATTGAGTTTATAAGGACACAATTCAAAAATGTAACCGTTGAAAACTGGAGAAACTGTATTCAACACGTCAAAAAAAATTGAAAACTTATACAGATGTATATACATAAATATAAATAATTTAGAATCTGTAAAAAAAATTATTATTGATTTGCAAGATAGTAGCGATAGCGAAATTGAACTAGATATTAATTAATAACTAAAATTGTAACGAATTTATGCGAGAACACTATACACTGTTTTAATATATTTGTGTAATTACTATATTGTGTATTATTCAGTACATAAAACGTTAAAACTCAACTGTCTTATCACTTATCAATAAAATTTTAAACCCAAAAAATATCAGGTATAGTGCGGCCCTGCATGATGCCTTGTCATTAAACAGCCATAAATTAATCACTTTCGAATCTTGTTGAATTTTGAATGGGCATAGGTGCCTATGTCACTTTCTTATATCGTGAAAAATACTATACACGCTCTTACCTGAATATCCTGATGCATTCCTAACATGGTGAAGGTAAAAGAGATTGTAGATGCAGTTGTATCGGAAGCCTATAAAATAAGAGAATAATATATATTATGACAAATATAATAAAAAATATTACTTTCAAAGATAGAACGTTTGTATTCATATACTAAACACCGCCGTATGAGAATTGAAGAATGTACAAAGTCGAAATTTTAGAAATTTGGGAAATGTTTCAAGAGATACTTAGCTCTAGAAGGTTATTTGTGCAGGAGGCTACATTTCTGCAACTTATTACTCACAAAGCAAGCCTGCGCGTATTCGCGCTAATTGTTTAGTGGGTTTTTTGATTTAACTTTAAACTAAAGAAAATGCTCATACTTGATGCTGAGCCTGTTACAGTAGCTTCTCTCATACTGTCGCCGGAATTTTCTCATGTTCTAATGGCGGAAGATACAATTTATAAGGTTTTTTTAAATTTATTTAAAGAAATATAGTATTAATAATTTATCACTCTGTATAATAATTGTAATCCAACCCTTGTTAGAAAATATAAAGGAGTAAGAAGGCCTAAAAAATACGTGGACCTAAGAACGTAGCATACTCTTTTTTTAAAATGTCTTGAAATAACATAAATAATAAAAAGTTTATGAACTTTAAAGTTTCCGGAAATTATACTTTTATAAACCGCGAGCGAACTAATGTCAGTCTTCTATAGACTTTTTAACCTATCCTACCGAAAGGGTATGTTTCCTTCTTGCTGGAAATGCGCTACAGTACAGCCTATATCCAAAAAAGGCAAGAAGACTTTGCCAAACATCTACTGACCAGTTGCACTACTTTCAATAAAATCCAAAGTTATGGAAATTAGCCTCTTCCAAAGAGACCCAGAACTCACCAGCATTCTTGATTCCTTGGAACATCGAAGAATGATTGGTGCCTTGAGTCTATTCTACAAGTATTTTCATGGAAAACGTTCGATGGATGTAGCTCGTTGAATTCCTCTCAGAGCGGTGCATGCTAGTGAATACACGTCGCGCTAATATATCTCATCCATATGAAATTCAGCTTGTTACTCCTCGTTCAATCCTTTTCAAGCAGTCTTTTATATGGAGAATCTCTTCTTTCCCTAGCCATTCTCTATCGTTGGGATATAGGCATCTGTCATGTGCTTCCATGTGTTCCTGTTTTGAGCAATTTGATACCAGTTGATCCCCGCTAATTTTGTTAATATCGTCATATCAACGTCGTTGAGGTCTGCCAATATTTCTTCCCCCCTCCCATGGTCTCGATCTGGTCACTTTTCCGCTCCAGTTATCAATATTTCTGGTTACATGGCCCGTACAGTTCCACTTGAGGGAAGATATTTTTTCAGTTATGTAGTAGATGCTTGTTTTTTTTCCTGATCTAATCGTTTGGTTTGCAGTCCCTAGGTACAACTGCTCTCTGGTGAACTTGCAATTTTGTAATAACTTTCCGTGTCAGAACACAAGTTCCGCTACCATATGTTGTTACTGGTAGAATGCATTCATTATATACTTTACTTTTAAGTTTTCAAGGCAGTTTGGACTGAAAGACTTGCTTCCTTTTTCCGTAAGCCACCTATCTCAGGCGTATCCTTCGATTGACGGCCAGTTCTTGATTCGCTTTTCCGATTGTAACTTCCTGTTCCAAATATATATGAATCCACCCTTTCCACTTGTTGCCCGTGTATGGATATTGCATTAATGGTTGTTCGTTCGTCATGAATTTGGTTTTTGTGATGTTCATCTCTAAACCGACCTTTTTTACTTCAGTTTGTAATTCTTGGACCATTTCTTCCTCCGATTTCGTTTTCGGCAAAAAGTTCGATGTCATTAGCAAATCGTAAGTTAGGAATAAAAATTTAAACAAATGTTTAAGACCACCACTTATGTTTATTATTGCTGACAATTGTTTCGACACATTGTGTCTTCTTCTGGAGCACGATGTAAATTAACTAACAAAGTATGTTTTAGATTACATAGCTTACCTAATTACAAGTACTAAATTCATTAACAATATTTACCTTAATACCTAGAACAAGTTCAATAAAGGAGACTCTCCCCCATCTAATGGATCGTTGAGTAATAGACCTGAGGATTTTTCTGATTAATTTCTACCTGTTCTAAACAATTCAGTAATTTTCCTTTCTTTCCGTTATGCAAAATTTTGAAATCTTCATTGAATGTATGATTTTCCTCTGTTAAATGTTTGGCGTAATGAGAATTGTTATTTTTCATTCTGAAGCTATGTTTATGTTCATTTATTCTTTTATAAAAATGTCTGCCTGTTTGTCCTATATACGTTTTATTGCAAGTGCCACACCATAATTCATAAACCCCCGTTTTATTTTCTTTTTTAGTTTTACTTTTATTATTTTTTAATTTGTCGAGATAATGTGTTATTTGTACGGAAAGCGATATTTACGTGATTTCTATGGAAAAAATTTTGAATTTTATTAGTTAATTTTCCGGTATAGGTGAGTGTATGAAATTTTTCTTTGTTTAGTTGTTTGTACGGATTCACCAGTCCTATTGCTTTTTTAAATTGTTTTTTTCATTAAAATATTAACTACGAAATCGCTACTGTATCCATTGTTTATACTAATTTGTTTTATAATATGTAATTCTTTCTGAAAATTTTCTTCCGTTAATGGTGTATTTAGTAGTCTATGGATGAAACTATTTTAAGCCGAGATTTTATGTGTGAACGGGTGGTTAGAATTAGCGTGTATAGTTATATCTGAGTATCTTGGTTTATGGAAGATTTCAAAATCGTGTTTATTCATTTTGTTTGATATTTTTTAAATCTAAGAAATTAATCGATTTATTTTTTTTCTATTTCTGTTGTAAAAGTAATATTATTATGAAGTTGGTTAATATAGAGTTGACTGAGTGGTCCGTTACTTTGTGACAGTACATTTTAAAAATAAAATTACTTAATTACTTTGTTAACTGTCACTAAATATATTTGTAAAGATTTTACAATTGCGTTATCGCGATTTCGTAGTACAACTACATTGTCAAACGCTTAACTAAGACTAAAACAGATTCTTGGTATTTTATGTTTATATGATGAACAGATGTGGGTCTATTACATGTTAAAAAAGTTTGAACAAAAGAGAATTTGCTACGTCTAATTGACTATTCAGTAAATTTATATTATGGTCCTTTGAATGTCTGTAAGTTTCTATAGATTCTAAGAAGTTGAGTTTTGACCCTTTAGGTGCCATATGAAGTATTTGTAAACAATCGATACTGGGAAAAGTATGGCCTGTTTCTAAGAAGTGTTTAGCAAAGTATGATTTTTCATTTTTTAGCCTATAAGAGGCATTGTGTTCTGCGAATCTTGTCTTGAAATTCCGTCCAGTTTGGCCTACGTAACAGCTATTGCACTCTTGACAATTAAGTTTATAAACTCCTGATTTCTTGTATTTATTAGTTTTATCTTTGGCATTAAAAAATATATTGGATAATTTTTGAGCGGGTTTTAAAGCTATTCTTGTTTTTTTCGGTAGTGAGAACTTGGGATATTTTATCCGAGATGGGGCCAAAATATGTCAGAGGTATGAATGTTTTCTTTTCTCGGTATTCTTTTACGGGGTAGATTAAGCTGAGAGTGATTTGTTTTCGTTTACGGCTTATTAAGGTATTAATTGTTTTAGGTTGGAAGCCGTTACTGAGTGCTATATTTTTGATTGTGTCTAGTTCTTTTTTTAAATTATTTTTACTAAGAGGGATATTGAAGGCTCTATGGATCATAGATCTATAGGCTGCCAGTTTATGGGGGTTAGGGTGTATTGAGTCAGCTGGGATGGCAAAATTGTAATATCTAAGAAATTTATTTTATTATCGGTTTCCTTTTCAAGTGTGAATTTTATGTTGGGGTGTAAATTATTTAGCTGATTTAAAGTGGAATTTAGTTCAGTATCATTTCCAAGGAAACATACTAAGATGTCGTCCACATATCTAAACCAAAAGAGAATATTTTTTGCGTGTTGAGTTTTTAGAAAACTGTTTTCCAATTCTGACATAAAGATTTCGGCTAGCAAAGGACTAAGTGGAGACCCCATGGCAAGTCCATCTGTTTGTTTGAAAAATTGATTATTGAACTGAAAATAATTTCCGGATATACAAAATTCGAACAGTTTCAATATATCTTATTGTATTGTTATATTGACGTTGTTTTTTTTGTAACATAGTTTTTATAATTTCTAAACAATCTTTATTTGGGATATTGGAGAACATATTTGTTACATCGAATGAAACTAGAAGGGCGTTATTTGGGATGGAGATATTTTTAAGTTTATTTGTAAGGTCTATAGAGTTTTTTGTGTTGTATTTTGGATTGAATTGTATAATTTCTTTGACGATGGTGTTGAGATGTGTTGCCAGATTTTTTAGGGGGGTGTTGCTGTACGATACTACTGGTCTTATTGGCGAATTTTCTTTATGTATTTTTATCAGGCCATAAAGTTTTGGTGATGTAGGATTTTGGTTTATTATTTTAAGCTTTTCTCTTTCATCCACAATGCTCAGGGTTTCATTTAGCAGGGTCTTGAGTTGTTTTTGAATTTTATCCGTTGGATCTTTTTTTAGTTTTACTGGACCATTACATTCAAAAAGTAAATGATTTTTTGAAAAAAGAAAATTTCACTTTAAATCAGCTAAATAATTTACACCCCAACATAAAATTCACACTTGAAAACGAAACCGATAATAAAATAAATTTCTTAGATATTACAATTTTGAAAAACAGAAATAGACTAGAATTCGATATCTTCCGCAAACCGACCTTTTCAGATGTCACCATCCCAGCTGACTCAATACACCCTAACTCCCATGAACTGGCAGCCTATAGATCTATGATCCATAGAGCCTTCAATATCCCTCTTAGTAAAATTAATTTAAAAAAAGAACTAGACGCAATCAAAAATATAGCACTCAATAACGGCTTCCAACCTAAAACAATTAATACCTTAATAAGCCGTAAACGAAAACAAATCACTCTCAGCTTAATCTACCCCGTAAAAGAATACCGAGAAAAGAAAACATTCATACCTCTGACATATTTTGGCCCCATCTCGGATAAAATATCACTACCGAAAAAACAAGAATAGCTTTAAAACCCGCTCAAAAATTATCCAATATATTTTTTAATGCCAAAGATAAAACTAATAAATACAATAAATCAGGAGTTTATAAACTTAATTGTCAAGAGTGCAATAGCTGTTACGTAGGCCAAACTGGACGGAATTTCAAGACAAGATTCGCAGAACACAATGCCTCTTATAGGCTAAAAAATGAAAAATCACAATTTGCTAAACACTTCTTAGAAATAGGCCATACTTTTCCCAGTATCGATTGTTTTACAAATACTTCATATGGCACCTAAAGGGTCAAAACTTAACTTCTTAGAATCTATAGAAATTTACAGACATTCAAAGGACCATAATATAAATTTACTGAATAGTCAATTAGACGTAGCAAATTCTCTTTTGTTCAAACTTTTTAACATGTAATAGACCCACATCTGTTCATCATATAAACATAAAATACCAAAATCTGTTTTAGTCTTAGTTAAGCGTTTGACAATGTAGTTGTACTACGAAATCGCGATAACGCAATTGTAAAATCTTTACAAATATATTTAGTGACAGTTAACAAAGTAATTAAGTAGTTTTATTGTTGGTTAATATAATCTAGAAAAAGTTTTAATTGTCGATCTGTACCTGTAAAGCAAGTCAATATATCATCTACATACCGGTACCAATAAAGAAAATTTTTAAAAAGATGAGAATTACTGATTTGTTCTTCTAAATGGTCCATAAAAATTTCTGATAAAATTGGACTAAAGGGGTTTCCCATTATTAAACCTTTCTTACTTATGTAAATGTTATCGTTAAATTCAAAATAATTCTGATCTAAGCACAATGTTAAGATATCTAATATTTCTTGTTTAATTATTGGGTTAACATTATTTTTATTGAGTAATCTTTGGACCAAATTTATAGCGTCTAATGGTGGTATACGAGGAAAAAGATTTTGTACATCAAACGATATAAATCTGGAGTTACTTGGTATAATTAACGGCTTAATTTTTGCTATCAACTCATTACTATTTTTAATACTATATTTAGGTGTGAATTTACAATATTTTGTCGAAACCTCAATCAATTTATTTGATAAAGAAAAAGCTGGCGCTGGTGGTTCCATACATAACAGCGCCAGCTTTTTCTTTATCAAATAAATTGATTGAAGTTGTGACAAAATATTGTAAATTCACACTTAAATATAGTATTAAAAATAGTGTGGTTTGGTAATTTTCAAACTTCTTGTCTAATCAGTTTGTGATTACTCTAATGAATAGTTCGTATATTTGCGATAGAAGATCTCCTCTTTTGTATATCAATCTTTTGGTACCCCTCCTTCTATTAGACATTTATTGAAGAGTTTTTTAAGCTCTTTGATTAATGGCGGTTCTCCCTCTTTTAGCACCTTCGGTAGGATGTCGTCTTCTCCTGCTGTTTTTCCATTCTTAACTTGGTTAATGGTTTTTTTCAATTTCTTCCACTTCGATGTCTGGTAGATCTTCGAAACCGATATAAAGTATCCTTCGGTTATCCTCTCTTGATCTTCTCAGTGTTTCCTCATCGGCTTTCGACCTGTATAGGTCTGCATAGAATGTTTCTGTCACTTTAAATATTTGTGGCCTGGACCACAGGGAGAACCTCAAGAAGAAGAAAATATACAATAAAACTCTAGCCTTAAACAGGTATTTTTATGGCAACAGATGATGACAAACCGTGAAAATAAATAAAATATGTTTCCAAGCCATTTTCTCATATAGTATAGAATAACCGGTCAAGTGCAAGTTGAACTTGCGCAATTAGTGTTCCGTACGTTGATTGCTTTTAAAATAAAAAATGTTGTAACGGAAGTATAAAATGATCGGTGACTTCACAAAACACACCCCAAATGAGTTTTCAATAAAGTTTATTTCCAATCTTTACTGAAAATTGATGACCTTGAAATTTCTGTTTTTTTATATACCAGATAAATTATTACAGGTGATGCATTCGTGATAATTTTCGTTCAATCTGCACTCCGTGGAGAATATATCAGAATTTTTTCAAAATTTTTTGATAAGTACTTTTCGAGATAAGGTGGGTGGACAGGGATTTTTCGCGATTTTTTAAAAATGCGCGCAAGTATTATATTATATATATATATATATATATATATATATATATATATATATATATATATATATATATATATATATATATATATATATATATATATATATATATATATATATATATATATATGTATGTATATATATATATGTATATATATATATATATATATATATATATATATATATATATATATATATATATGTATGTATATATATATATGTATATATATATATATATATATATATATATATATATATATATATATATATATATATATATATAATCCTAAGTTTAACCACTGGGAAACGCCCTTATAAGGAGAAGAGATGAGCAATCAAAGATCTAAAGGCTCTAGTATCTGCTTTTTCTTTTTATTATCGAGCTTTCGCTGCCTAATGGTAGCTTCTTCTGGATTCTAAAAATGCAAACCAGGTACAGAAAATAAACCAAAACGTTCGTTTTTTAAAATGTGATTAAATGAATTGTACGACTGTATGTGAAAATTACTTACAAAAATGTCAGCAGTTAGTTCATCTCTGGTGAAGACAATGAAATTTGCATTTTTGTTGGCCAGGTAGTATGAATGATTACACAAACATGATTAAAAGACATATAGAGAGTTACACAAATATTAAAAATAAAGCTTTGTCAATAAACATTCTAATAGAAATATTCGTCAGTTTCTTTGAGATGCCAATTTTCTATTGGTATTATCATACAAATTTCCCCTTCTTTTTCAATATGTAGATGACTTGTTAGTCGCTTAACCGGCCGGAAGTGTACAGGACACTCTTAACATTTACAATTCTTTCAATCATAAATTAGTATTTACTGTTGAGGAGGAGACTGACGGTGCTGTTTCGTTTCTGGATACTAGGGTTGTACGCTCAGAAAATAATACAGTCAAACTGGACTGGTATAGGAAAAAATCAAGTTCTATATCCCATTCCATTCTTATCAACCTATGAAACAGAAACTGAACATCATCAGAGGACTAAAGAACAGAATAGACAAGATTTATCACCCCTCATTTAAAGAAAATAATGTAAAACTGTTAGAAAACATTTTGTTGGACAATTACTATCCTAAAGCTCTAATTAAAAAGAATTTTCAAAGACCCCCCCTTCAAATTAATCCAACTATCACCACTAATGTCGATATTAAAGTAGGAAAGTTACAATACATTGAAGGCCTTTCCCAGTCCTTGTCTTCTCTTTTTAAAAATACAAACATTAAAATTGCTAATTAAAACATAAAAAGAATGAATTGTTTTTATACCAATTTAAAAGATAAAACCGATACTCTACAAAGATCTAATATAATCTATGGCATTCCCTGTCAATGTGGTTTGGTCTACGTTGGACAAACTTCACAAAAGCTCTCTAAAAGATTAGCGCTACAGAAAACTGATAGTAAACACAAACCTAACGCAACTAGCTTGAGCTTACACGTAAATAATACAGATCACAGAGTACAATATAACAACAGCTTCATTCTGGATGTTGAGACTAATTATTTCAGAAGAAGTTTCTTGGAAATGTGTTACATAAAAACCTGTAAAAATAATCTCAATCACAAAAAAGACATAGAAGGATTGAGCTCCATGTATACTTATTTACTAACACAAAACTATACCAAACCAATAAAAAAGAACGATCTTTATGAAAAAATTAGTTTCTAGTAAAGTTGACGTTTCTTTTTTTGTTTTTCTCTTTCTGTCATTTTTGCTATTTATTATCAGTTACTTTTCTATGTCTTCTTGTTAAAATAAATAATTCAAAAAAATTAAATATGAAAAATAATAAATAAAGTCCAGTATTAATTTTCTCTTTCAAATTTTTAAATTAGTCTATGAATCTCTTGATTATAAAATTAAAGAATTAATATAATTAATAATAAATAACTCGTCGAAGAGTAACATTCATCAAATTTAAGTCCCCCCCTTTTTTAAAAAATTAAAACTAAAAAATAGATATCAATAACATTAATAATTAATAATTTATCTAAAATTAGCATCCACCTAAAAAATTTACCACATCCCTAACTTCAATGCTTTTTATGGTTTTTTGTCGACCTGATGACGACATAGACTACCAACAATATCCGTCTCGGACTTAAATATCACTAAATAGTTACTAAACTCGACGTCAAAAATTTTAAAATGGAGTACCATTTCAACATCATGGTGTTTCTTGCAGTTATATTTCGGTCTTCAAAAAGTGTTTTTAACTAATGTTTATTGACAAAGTTTTATTTTTAATATTTGTGTAACTCTCTAAATGTCTTTTAATCATGTTTGTGTAATCATTCATACTACCTGGCCAACAAAAATGCAAATTTCATTGTCTTCACTAGAGATGAACTAACTGCTGACATTTTTGTAAGTAATTTTCACATACAGTCGTACAATTCATTAAATCACATTTTAAAAAACGAACGTTTTGGTTTATTTTCTGTACCTGGTTTGCATTTTTAGAATCCAGAAGAAGCTACCATTAGGCAGCGAAAGCTCGATAATAAAAAAAGAAAAAGCAGATACTAGAGCCTTTAGATCTTTGATTGCTCATCTCTTCTCCTTATAAGGGCGTTTCCCAGTGGTTAAACTTAGGATTGTTTGTTGCCAGTGCCCTGTTACTGTCCTTCCTCTTTCTTATATATATATATATATATATATATATATATATATATATATATATATATATATATATATATATATATATATATATATATATATATATATATATATATATATATATATATATATATATATATATTTATATATATATTTTACTCGTGTTTTCACAGGCTTTCATTTGGCACCACACTCGATTACCTAGTAAAAGAATTTTTTTTTTCACTTCCGATTTTCCCTTAAGTCAAAATTTAACTTTCAAAACTACATGGTCCTGATGGGCCATGTAGCCATCAATTCCTATATTATTACCAAATTTCAACTTTCTATGACAAATAGTATCGGAGAAAATGGTGTGTGACAGACGGACGGACAGACAGACGGACAGACGGACGGACAGACAGACAGACAGACGGACAGACAGACACCGGAGTGATCTTATAAGTGTTCCGTACGGAACACTAAAAATTAGAGGAAGAGTAGAAAATTTTCCATATATGACTGGGATAGTTCCGTTACTCACGTCAAAGATGTAAAAAGAAATTCGAAGGTGTTTTTATCCTCATATCCCACTAAAAAATTGAGAAAAGACTCGAGAAAATAGGATTATATTTTTTTTTCAAACACTCTTTGGATTCTCGTAGTATAAGGTTTTAATTGGGTTTTCATCGAATATATAAATTTGGAAGTAAATTTAGTACAGAAGGACAATTCGGTAACATAGAAACAGTTATAATTTAATACCTTATGGAACTTTAAGAAGTAAGAGGAAACAAATACATAAGAGGGGTTGTTTTATGAATGACATTCTTATTTCGATTCGCTAAAGGGTAATTCTGTATACGGTTAACCACTAAGAAAGGTAGAAATGGGTGGTACTGAAGAAGAGTTTAGCCATTGGAAAATCTTAAGAATGCAGTCTCGTTTTAGATCTGTTTCAGTTTTGTCGATTTTTGCTTAGTGCGTTTGAAGTGTTTTCAAAGGTTTTTGCTAAATTAAATGATTTTCTTTCTACTTTTAATATCTTTCTCTTCAATTACTTTATTCCTTTCAAATTACGATATATACTGTAATTTTGCCATTACTTTTAATTCTTCGAAATGTAAGTATTAGGTCATTTCTTTTTTGTACCTTTTTGAGGACGCCGAGTTATATATAACACATATAGGGAGTATCCAAGGTTTCGTTAATGGCGGTCTGCTTACATTCGAATCGAAAAAAACAGGAGATTACCACGAGGATACGAATTCTGATGTATTTGAAGAATGGTTTACGCAGATGATAGATTTGATTCCCCGAAGCTTAATAATCGTCATGGATAATGCAAGTTACCGTTCCAAACAAATTGAACGTGTTCCCATGATAGGATGGTTTAAACGAGATATACAGTCTTGGTTAACTCAGCGAAATATATTATTCTAAGATGACAATGTTAAACGCGTGATAATACAATTAGTCAAACATGAAGTTTTAATAAACAAAGATAAGTACAATAAGTACGTTATCGACGAATTTGCCAAAACTCGGGTATAGCTCTTCTTCGCTTGCCACCATACCACTGTGAGCTTAATCCTATAGAGCTTATTTAGGCTCAAATAAAAAGCGAAGTGGCAAACATGAATGTGACCTACAAATTATATATATATATATATATATATATATATATATATATATATATATATATATATATATATATATATATTAGGGTGACCGCAAAAAATCGATGTCGGAATTTTGTTCGTCTGGACCCCACAAAACGATTCCCCTTTCCAGATATTGAGATAGCCGAAATTTGAGCTCGATTAAACTACGTTAACCCATGCCGCTCGTCGCTCAAAGTTTGAAAAAATCCAAATTTTTGGCCAAAAAGCTGACATATGGAGCCATAACTCCAGAACGGTAAATAATAGAAACACGCTTATATCTCAAAAGAAAGCTAATGTTGTTCTGCAAAATTTATATTCTATACATAATTGTTGTTATTTTAAGTCAAACCGAGTTACAACAGCCTTTAGCCCCAAAAACGTGACCTGGTACCAGTAGGAGCCAGTTTGGGAGTATTCTAAGAATTTTACGGGTTTTTTACATAATGTGTCTCGGAATTAACATTTTTTTGTTAAAAAGTATTTTGGAACTCAATTTTCAAACATAAAGAGCCTTTTGTTCAAATTTAATCTTTTATTATATGGGGATTACCTGACTAGTTTACCAAAGAAAGACCCGTTTGACAGGTAAAAAGGAGGGTGAATCTAATTTCTATTTTAGGGATGGTGATTTTACTTCAGCGTAAAACCGACCTTTTATTTATTCAGTTTAGTTTCTAAAGTGCCTTTGAGCTGGTTAGATCGAAAATTTATCTAGCGAAGATATTTTAAGACACTGAAAAGGACAGCATCTACCAGGAACTTGAGAGCTTGGAGGAAATGGACATCCCTGAAGACGCTGCAGAAGATCCAGGATCATCTGAGAGCAAGAGGATGAAAGTTTCATTTGCAAGGGGCGTTAAAGAGATTTTAAACATGAAATTGACCATTTTATTAGATCGATGTAAGGTATCCGACAGAAATGCCACGAGAATTTAATAGCTACTCTAGAAGCACTAAATCTTGACCCTTGAGTACAAAGTCTCGAAAACTTTATTACATGATAGAAGGCAAATGTTCAGAGAACAATATAATAAAAAAAATTTTGATAAAGTAAACATTCCTGAAAAAGAGCCCGTGGTTGTCCATTGGGACGGTAAACTTTTACCGGGTGTTTTAAAAAATGAACAATGTGAGCGAATAGCTATAGCTATTTCATATGGCGAAAAGGAACAGCTGCTGGGAGTTCCTGTAACAGCAAACAGCTCTGGAGAGGAGCAAGCCGTAGCCGTATATGAATGCCTACATGAATGGGGTCTTCTCAACACCGTCAAGGCGATGTGCTTCGACACTACAGCATCCAACACGGGAAGACTCAAAGGAGCATGCGTCATATTGGAGCAAATGTTAGGAAGATAATTGTTATACCTAGCTTGCCGTCACCATATCTTGGAAATTCTGTTAAGAGGCGTATTCGACACAAAAATGGGATCAACCACTGGACCTCATCCAGACATTTTCAAGAGATTCCTCACTGCGTGGCCCAAGATAGACAAAGGAAAATACGACACAGGTATCAGTGACAATCTAATACAAAAGCAGCTAACTCCAGAAGTAATTGCAAATGTTACTGCTGAATTCGAGACCAAATTAACTGAGAGCCACCCTAGAGATGACTACAAGGAGCTATTGCAGTTGGTTCTCGTATTTGTTGGATCACTAGACGGCAATGTTGTGGGTTTTAGAACTCCAGGAGCCATTCATCACGCTAGGTGGATGGCAAAGGCTATTTACTGCTTAAAAATGTTCATTTTTCGTCGTCAATTTAAGATATCTAAAGAAGAAGAAAGTTCTGTGCGTGCCATTTCTGTTTTCCTAGTTAAAATTTATTGTAAAGCTTGGTTCAATGCTTCAAAAGCTCATCTTGCACCAAAGCAAGATTTAGGTATTTTGCATAGTCTGTTAGACTATAAAGGATGTGACAACGACATTGCAGAAATAGCCCTGACCAAATTTTCGAACCATTTGTGGTATTTGAATGCAAAGTTGGTGGGATTATCGTTTTTTGATCCCACCATTACAGACGATGAAAAGTTGTTAATGGCTAATAAATTGCTAAGTAGCACAGATGAACCATCACAGCACGCTAGGGTTGTAATTCCAAAAGTTAGGAAGGAAAACTTAAAAGAGGTAGTTGATGGAGGATTGGTAAATTTACTTACCAAAGAAACGTTTACATTCTTTGACCAATTTAATATAAAAACAGATTTCCTAAGACAACATCCAAACACCTGGCCTCAAAATAATGACTTCCAAGAAGGATTGAAAATTGTCAAAACATTAAAAGTAGTTAATGATATGGCTGAGCGTGGTGTTAAATTAATAACCGACTTTAACGACCTTCTGACAAAAGATGAAGACCAAAAGCAATATGTCCTGCAAGTTGTAAGTAAATGCCGAGCGTTATATCCTGACGTTTTAAAAACTACTTTAACAAAAGCTTTAGAATAGATTAGATAACTCTGTAAAATTATCAACTCATGTAGGTACTACGTCTGTATCTTTTCTGTGTGTATGTATTATATACCTAATTTTTATATTTTAAAATAAAAAATGTCATTAGATTTATCAGTATTACTTGTTTTTTTAGTAAATTTCTACTTTAAACTCAAAAATATACCAAAAAAAAAGCAAAATTTATCACTTAAGAACAAAATATACGAAGTATGCTCCTAGTGGTACCAGGTCACGTTTTTGGGGCTAAAGGCTGTTGTAACTCGGTTTGACTTAAAATAACAATTATGTATAGAATATAAATTTTGAAGAACAACATTAGCTTTCTTTTGAGATATTAAGCGTGTTTCTATTATTTACCGTTCTGGAGTTATGGCTCCATATGTCAGCTTTTTGGCCAAAAATTTGGATTTTTTTTCAAACTTTGAGCGACGAGCGGCACGGGTTAACGTCGTTTAATCGAGCTCAAATTTCAGCTATCTCAATATCTGGAAAGGGGAATCGCTTTGTGGGGTCCAGACGAACAAGATTCCGACATTTTTTTCCCCCTCTATGAGATCCGGTCACTCTAATATATATATATATATATATATATATATATATATATATATATATATATATATATATATATATATATATATATATATCAATCGGTTTTATAACGTCTTCCGATGCCTAATTTCCACTCCTCCCGGTTTCTCCATCCCTCCTCCTCCAGATCTCTCTCTATTACTTCCTTGTTGATTCCTGCTCTCCAGCTTTGGCGTGGTCTTCCTCGCTTTCTTTTTCCATGAGGGTTAAAATTTAAAATCTTTTTAGGTAGTCGGTCTTGTGACATTCTCTGTACATGTCCGTACCATACCAACTGTTGGATTCTGATTTCGACCACTATATCGTGCTTTATTTCTAAAGCTCGCCTTATCGTGTCATTTGGTATGCGGTCTTTTCTGGATTTTCTGATGATATCTCATTTTTCGTTTAAAATTGCCTTACCTATCCAAAAATAAGCATACCGAAAATAAAGATGCAAAACACAGCCGTGGTAACATTTTTTCAATCAGTAAATATGAGTACTTACAGATTTGGCTTTGTGACATGGAGCAGAACGAAGTCTTCACAGTGTGAAAGATGGTTTCTCTGTGAGGAAATTAAACTCTCTACTATAAGGTATATTTGGCCGATTCCAAAGTAAGAAAAACACCCCCAGATCATTACACTTACCGCATGTTTCACTGTTTTTAATGTCCTTCTTCTTTTCATATATATATATATATATATATATATATATATATATATATATATATATATATATATATATATATATCGATCGGTTTTATTAACGTCTTACGTCTTCCGTCTTCCGATGCCTAATTTCCACTCCTCCCGGTTTCTCCATCCCTCCTCCTCTAGATCTCTCTCTAGTACTTCCTTGTTGATTCCTGCTCTTCAGCTTTGGCGTGGTCTTCCTCGCTTCCTTCTTCCATGAGGGTTCCAATTTAAAATCTTTTTAGGTAGTCGGTCTTGTGACATTCTCTGTACATACCAACTGTTGGGTTCTGATTTCGTCAACTATATCGTGCTTTATTTCTAAAGCTCGCCTTATCATGTCATTTGGTATGCAGTCTTTTCTGGCTGCTCGTCTCCAGAAATCCATTTCTGTAGCCTTTAGTATTTTTTCTGTTCTTTCCTTCAATGGCCACACCTGGGAGCTGTAAGTTATTATACTTTTCACTATTGAGTTGTAAATTCTCTTCTTATTTTCAATGGTTATGTTTTTGTCCCATAGTATAATATTAAGCATTGCAATCGCTTTTCTCCCTTGGATATTCCTCTCGAATATTGCTTCTTCCAGTGTTCCGTCCCTAGATATTCTCGTTCCCAAATACTTATAACTGGCACAGTGTTTGATGGTGTGTCCTGTGGCCAGTTTCAAGTCCTGCTATTGTCCTCCGACGCACATGTACTCGCTCTTTTTAATATTGACTTCTAGGCCCCATTTTTCATATTCCTCCATAAGTTTTCGTGTCATGTATTCCATCTCATCGATGTCCTGAGCGACTACTACCTGGTCATCTGCGAATGATAGCGTGTACAATGTAGTATCGTCATCCAGTGGTAATCCCATACTGCTGCATTTCCTTTTCCAGTTCTTCCGTGCACTCTCCAAATAGATTTTAAATAGCGTTGGGGATATACAGCAGCCCTGTTTAAGACCCTTTGTGACCGGGAACCCTGTTGTTATACCATATTTGGTTTTCACACTACTTCTTGCGTCTTGGTATAAGGATTTTACGGCTTTAATTATTTCGGTGCTTACATTACTCTGTTGTAGTGTTTCCCACAATCTCATTAGGGGCACGCTGTCGTAGGCCTTTTTTAAATCAACAAACTAGACATGGACTTCCTGATCAAATGCGGTTTTCTTTTCTAGGATTTGCCTGGAAAGCCTGCCTGTTCTTCAGCTTCTACGTCCACGTATTCCGTTTCTATTCTATTTTTAAGTATTTTTCCGTATATTCTGCTAATAGATCCTGTAACCGTTACACCCCTATAGCTATCGCAATTATTTTTGTCTCCTTTCTTATGAATTGTTGATATGTATGATATTTTCCATTCCTCAGGTACTTCTGATGTGTTAATGCATCTTTGGAATAAGTTCCTCAAAGCGCTAAATAGCTTTTCAGTTCCGTATTTTACTATCTCTCCTGGGATGTTTCCTGGTCCTGGAGCTCTACCATTTTTTTAGCGTTTTACATATTTCTTTAACTACTGATGTTGTTATCCTTATTGGGGATCCTCGTATAACTATATTTGGGTTTCCTTGTTGGGTACTTTTGAACTCTGGTCTATCTTCTGTTAGCATATTTGTAAAATATTGGTTCCATTTTTCTGGTGTTATTGGTGAGAACAAATTAACAGATCTTAAAAATCTATTTGCAAAAGCAATATGTAATGTCACTCTAGAAAACCTGCAAAAATGTGTTGAACACGTAATTAAAGAAGATAAAATGTGGACACTACTTTCATCAATGGACCAAACTGTAGAATCATTAGTTATAGCATTAGGTACAGATGATGCTATGTCAGATTTTACTTCGGATATATCTACCATTTTGCCATTAGTTTTAATTCTTCGTAATGTAAGTATTAGGCCATTTCTTTTTTGTTCCTAATTTTTTAAAATTTCTTTTTTTTTTATTAATTTTTTGTAACAAATAGTTTAACTGTTGGTAAAAAGTTAGTTGTATTATTTCTCTATTTAAGAGATTAGAAAAAGCGCCTTTCCAGAAATTTTGCGTTTATAAGGCATTGCGTTTAGCACTAGCTACAAAAGGGTTCTAGACAGCCAGCAAAAGATTTAGTATTTTGAAAAAGTCCGGTTTGCGCAGCAACGGTAGTAGAATAAAATTTACTAACCCATTTTCAGATTCAACAGTAAACCTCAACGTAAAATGCTTCTGTCTACACTAACATGTTACTTAGTTCTCCTAGAAAAGCTAAATATATAATTGTGGCAATACCTTTAGAGTCACACGCGCTGCCAGTGTCAAAGACTAGAATTTTTAGAAACACAACTTTGAACTGTAAATGTATTCTCTCAGATAGAAAGCTGGAAAAATTAACTCGAATTTGTTTCGATAACGGAGCTTGATTACTGCACTATTCAGTTATTTTAAAAATATAGAAACACTCTAGTTTCAATTTCCAATTTATTTATTTTAACAACCTAACAATTGTTTCAACACACAGTTTCTTCTTCAGAAGTGTATAAGAGTAACTAAACTTTTTTAAATGGTAATGTAAGTAATATGTTCCTTAAACTATAATTTATACCTGGTTTGGGTTAATGATTTTATTAAATTATGTACAGGGTGAGTCAACGATAGAGTAAAGTCCATTATTTCATTTGTTTTGGGAATGACGAAAAAATGTTAAATACAATAGTTTTAGGGAATATTAAGGTCCACAGTTTTAAATTTATTTTGGAGTATACAAGGTACTTCAAAAAAGTGTGGCGATATAACATATATTTTTTTAAACAGAATATCCTATTTTCTAATTTATTTTTAAATTCTGCGTAAAATTTTATAACTTTTTTATTGATAATGTTATATACCTAAACCTAGTAGTTTTTCTAATATTTCAATTAAAAAAAAAATACAAGTTTTCAGTTTTGTAAAAAATTGCCAGTAGCGCCATTTTTTTTTCGAAAGTGGAATACTCATAATCGGCACGAGCATTCTACAGAGATGAAAAAAAAGATATATGTAAAGAAATTTGAGTTGGATGCTACAGTGTGTTCAAAATAAATTTATACATTTCGACTATTTTAAATTGAACAATCTCAATTTTATTAATTTCCACACCCTGTATATTATTATTTTTTCTGATAGATTTTGCAAAACCCTCCAACTTTTGTTAAGTATGTCATATACCTATGTCTAATAATTTTCGACTTATTTTGAATTTTTCAATTTTTACCCTTGTTTTTAATACACTTACGCTGTAACATCATAGTTGCCAAGACAAAACAAAAATGTAGGCATTGTCAAATTTTGACATGTCTATTAGGCAAGTAAAAATAGTTTAATTTGTTGTAGTAAGTGACCTATAAAGGTAATAGTTATGGATTTTCCTAAAAATGAATTAATTGATATGGTTTATATACTGGGCGAGGCGGGAAAAAATTGTATTAATTTTACTAAGTGTAAATCTATGATAGAATTTCTAAAAACTAATATAAATTGAGTAAGGGAGAATGATTTAAGTCTACTTGTTCGTTTAATAGCTGGTTGGAATTTTTAATTTTTAGTTTTATTAATTTCTCTCTAATTCATCATTGAAATTAAATGAACCATCAAGTACATGGGTTTCATAATGTGAGTTGCTATTGTTTTTTAAATAACCGTGTTTGTGTTCTTTAATACGGGTTTCAAATGGTCTACCAGTTTGTCCAATATAGTTTTTGGTACAAGATCCACAATTCAATAAATATACGCCTGATTTTTTAATTTTATTAGAATTAGATTTGTTAGAGGAGATCAGGGGAGGACTTTATCTATAAAAAAAAATGTATTCAGAGAGAAGGTAGAAATAACTACTGAAAAATTTTGAACATCATTTAATTGTTTGTGGTTTATATAATTAATTGCCATATTTTATATTTAGTTAATCTTAAAATATAAGTTAGTTTACAGTTTTAATAGCTTATTTTTAATACTTTATTTATATTTCTGGATTCATATTTATGTGTAGATTTTTTAGAATTTTAGAGACTTTCTTTAATAGTAAGTAACTTACCCCTATTATAAACGTTATCGTTTCATACATCAAGTCCTCATCTGTAAAATGATGATGTCCTTCTGTGTCATAGTTCATTTCTATTAGATAGTCTAAAAATGCTTTTCTCTTAGAAGTTTCTAAAAAATGTTTTTTTTTTAATAAGCTATAGTAAACGAACACATTTTAATGAATTGGACAAAAAATATTAAATACACAATTAAGAAAACGAAGAATATGAAATTAATATATGTTCTTAAACTGTATATGCATTCTTTTTAGTTAGTTTACTATATTTGTTAGTATCGCTTCTAATGATTTATTACCATCTTCGACGAATATATCTTCTTTGTTTTCTAATTTTTTTCTTATATTCAATTTTCTTTTCGGCTATAATCTAAAAAAAATCATTACTATTATCATTATTTGCTTAGAGTAATTTTAGTTTTCACTGTTAGGTATTACTGAAATTTATAACACAGTTTTAAAGTTATTTTCAAAATTCAATCAACAAAAATTAGTCGCAAAAACATCCAATATAATATGTAAATATGTAAATATGTAAATATGTAAATATGTAAATATGTAAATATGTAAATATGTAAATATGTAAATATGTAAATATGTAAATATGTAAATATGTAAATATGTAAATATGTAAATATGTAAATATGTAAATATGTAAATATGTAATATGTAAATATGTAAATATGTAAATATGTAAATATGTAAATATGTAAATATGTAAATATGTAAATATGTAAATATGTAAATATGTAAATATGTAAATATGTAAATATGTAAATATGTAAATATGTAAATATGTAAATATGTAAATATGCAAATATGTAAATATGTAAATATGTAAATATGTAAATATGTAAATATGTAAATATGTAAATATGTAAATATGTAAATATGTAAATATGTAAATATGTAAATATGTAAATATGTAAATATGTAAATATGTAAATATGTAAATATGTAAATATGTAAATATGTAAATATGTAAATATGTAAATATGTAAATATGTAAATATGTAAATATGTAAATATGTAAATATGTAAATATGTAAATATGTAAATATGTAAATATGTAAATATGTAAATATGTAAATATGTAAATATGTAAATATGTAAATATGTAAATATGTAAATATGTAAATATGTAAATATGTAAATATGTAAATATGTAAATATGTAAATATGTAAATATGTAAATATGTAAATATGTAAATATGTAAATATGTAAATATGTAAATATGTAAATATGTAAATATGTAAATATGTAAATATGTAAATATGTAAATATGTAAATATGTAAATTTGTAAATATGTAAATATGTAAATATGTAAATATGTAAATGTGTAAATGTGTAAATGTGTAAATATGTAAATATGTAAATATGTAAATATGTAAATATGTAAATATGTAAATATGTAAATATGTAAATATGTAAATATGTAAATATGTAAATATGTAAATATGTAAATATGTAAATATGTAAATATGTAAATATGTAAATATGTAAATATGTAAATATGTAAATATGTAAATATGTAAATATGTAAATATGTAAATATGTAAATATGTAAATATGTAAATATGTAAATATGTAAATATGTAAATATGTAAATATGTAAATATGTAAATATGTAAATATGTAAATATGTAAATATGTAAATATGTAAATATTAAATATGTAAATATGTAAATATGTAAATATGTAAATATGTAAATATGTAAATATGTAAATATGTAAATATGTAAATATGTAAATATGTAAATATGTAAATATGTAAATATGTAAATAGGTAAATAGGTAAATACGTAAATACGTAAATACGTAAATACGTAAATACGTAAATACGTAAATACGTAAATACGTAAATACGTAAATACGTAAATACGTAAATACGTAAATACGTAAATACGTAAATACGTAAATACGTAAATACGTAAATACGTAAATACGTAAGTACGTAAATACGTAAATACGTAAATACGTAAATACGTAAATACGTAAATACGTAAATACGTAAATACGTAAAAATACGTAAATACGTAAATACGTAAATACGTAAATACGTAAATACGTAAATACGTAAATACGTAAATACGTAAATACGTAAATACGTAAATACGTAAATACGTAAATACGTAAATACGTAAATACGTAAATACGTAAATACGTAAATACGTAAATACGTAAATACGTAAATACGTAAATACGTAAATACGTAAATACGTAAATACGTAAATACGTAAATACGTAAATACGTAAATACGTAAATACGTAAATACGTAAATACGTAAATACGTAAATACGTAAATACGTAAATACGTAAATACGTAAATACGTAAATACGTAAATACGTAAATACGTAAATACGTAAATACGTAAATACGTAAATACGTAAATACGTAAATACGTAAATACGTAAATACGTAAAAATACGTAAATACGTAAATACGTAAATACGTAAATACGTAAATACGTAAATACGTAAATACGTAAATACGTAAATACGTAAATACGTAAATACGTAAATACGTAAATACGTAAATACGTAAATACGTAAATACGTAAATAAATACGTAAATACGTAAATACGTAAATACGTAAATACGTAAATACGTAAATACGTAAATACGTAAATAGGTAAATACGTAAATACGTAAATACGTAAATACGTAAATATGTAAATATGTAAATATGTAAATATGTAAATATGTAAATATGTAAATATGTAAATATGTAAATATGTAAATATGTAAATATGTAAATATGTAAATATGTAAATATGTAAATATGTAAATATGTATGTAAATATGTAAATATGTAAATATGTAAATATGTAAATATGTAAATATGTAAATATGTAAATATGTAAATATGCAAATATGCAAATATGCAAATATGCAAATATGCAAATATGCAAATATGCAAATATGCAAATATGCAAATATGCAAATATGTAAATATGTAGATATGTAGATATGTAAATATGTAAATATGTAAATATGTAAATATGTAAATATGTAATATGTAAATATGTAAATATGTAAATATGTAAATATGTAAATATGTAAATATGTAAATATGTAAATATGTAAATATGTAAATATGTAAATATGTAAATATGTAAATATGTAAATATGTAAATATGTAAATATGTAAATATGTAAATATGTAAATATGTAAATACGTAAATATTCAAATATGCAAATATGCAAATATGCAAATATGTAAATATGTAAATATGTAAATATGTAAATATGTAAATATGTAAATATGTAAATACGTAAATATGTAAATACGAGTATATATATATATATATATATATATATATATATATATATATATATATATATACATTTTAAGGGTACATGGTAAAAAAAATAATTCTCCAAACTTTGTGAGAATGTTGCCCTAGTACCTGCGAGTATTTGGGTAAAATTTTAGATTTTTAGATATTAATGGTTCCGATGTACATCAGTTCAAAGTTGGCCAAAAACGTGATCTGTTAAAATCGTGTTTTTTCAACTCCAAATTGAGCGAAAATAAAGCAAAAATGAAAAAAAAAACTCAAGAAACTTTTTTTAAACGAATTTTCCGTTCTTTTTAAAAAAATTATTATTTTGACCTTTTATGACCTTTTAGATAACTTTTTGACCATTTTAAGTTGTCAAATTGGGTGCCGCCATTCTTTTTTAAGTACGAAATATAGATTCCTCGCTCAAAAATCTATAGGCTCCTAAATTTTTAGAGTGAAATCATAAAAACCCTTAAAATCTACCTTCTTTTAATTTTAAACGAAAAAAAGTCATTTTTAAACTATATATATTTCATTATATATCATTTATTATGTTACTTTATTAAGTTATAAAAAAAATAATATAACACGTAGGCTGAAAAGTTTTGGGTTTAGCTACTTAAAACACATTTTTTTTGCAAAGTTCGACTTTATTCATCAATATGTCCAACGCTTTTCTAACACTTCGATATCTTTCTTGTAGAAGGATTTGTCTTTGCCTTCAAAATAGGCCTCAGTTTCGGCGATAAATTCTTCACTGGAGCCAAATCTCTTTCCCGCGAGCATTTCTTTGAGGTCTACGAATAGATAATAGTTTCTGGGGGCCAAATCTGGAGAATACGGGGGATGAGGAAGCAATTTAAACTTCAACTCATGCAATTTTGCCATCATAGTCATTAACTTGTGACACCGTGCATTGTCTTGATTCTTGGTCATTTGGGGCTGTTTCCTTGCAATTTTTTCCTTCAAACGCACCAATAACTTTATATAATATTCGTTATTGATGGTTTTTCCCATCGTCGATGAAAATTATTTCATACGCATCCCAAAATACAGAGACCAAAACCTTCCCAGCTGACTGTTGTCTCTTTGGTCGCTTTGGGCGGATTTCACCGGCTGCTATCTACTCAGCTGACTGCCAATTTGATTCCGATGTGTAGTGGTGGATCCATGTGTTATCCATTATCACATATCGCATAAAAGAGTCCTTTTTATTGCGCTTAAACAGGTTCAAACAGCGCTCAGAATCATCAACGCGTTGTTGTTTTTGGTCCACTCTGATCAAACGCGGTACCCATTTCGAACAGAGCTTTCTCATGCCCAAATGTTCATGCAAAATATGATCAACACGTTCTTTTGATATCTTTGGGACGTTAGCTATCTCACGCAATTCCACTTTACGGTCATCCAAAACAATTTTGCGCATTTTGTTGATGTTTTCCAGTGTAACCACCTCATTTGGGCATCCAGAGCGTTCAGCATCATTAGTGTCTGTATGACGGCGTTAAAACTCAGCATACTAGTAAATGATGAGCGATTTTCCAAGAACAGAGTCCCCGTAACACTTATCAAGTCATTTCTTTGCTTAAACGATATTTTTTCCAATCAAAAATCACTGTTTAATCGACACACGAAATTCGATTTTTTCCATTGTTTTAAAAAATATCAAAAGCATCGTCACTAAAGCAAGTGTAGCTTGTAAACTAGTCGTCGAAATGCCATCAAATTTTGACACGTATCGTTTGAAGGTTGGTACTTCCTAAAAATCATATGGATTTTTTTAAAAGGGTGACAATTATGTGTCTGACCAAAAACTTTTCAGCCTACGTGTTATATACCTACACATAGGTTTACTTACTTAATTTCTCGAAAACAAGAACATTAAACAACAAAAATAATGAAGTACAGTAGAACCCCGGTTATCCGAGGTAACGTGGGGGGGCACCCTCCTCGGATAACTGAAAACTCGGATAATCCGGATTTGTTTTTTATTCATTCAAAAAAATAAATACCAATACTTTAAACCGATGTATTAACGTTTTTAGGTAGGTAGATAGGTAAATAGGTACATACATTATAAAACAGTGAAATAGGTATCTATGCGCTTCTGTTTTATATTGCATCTTCTTTTTTTCGCTGCAATGTTTCTCCATCTATTAAGAAGAAGCAAATCCGCTGGGGTTGTCTCTGGTTGTTGTTCGATATACCTCAAAGCTTTTTCCAAAGAAGCAAAACCTTCATGATGAGAGATCTTAGTGGGAGACTGTTCATCCACCGCTACTTCGTCATCGTCATCGTCATCGTCATCTGATTTTTCGATTTCCTGAAAGGCATTCGTTATTTCTTCAATACTCATTTCTTCTTCTAAATCATCTGCTGTAATCATTCAACAACATCTTCTCTTGTCACATTTTCGCAACCTTTTAATTTTTGCCTTAATTCAAATAAACTTTTTTCTTTTTCTTCTATCTCGCTGTCAAAATTTGAACAGAACATTTCTCCATGGCTTCTCAATTTCAAAGCTAATTCATTTAATGGAGTATCATCTTCACTGTCATTATAGTCCCCAAAATCAATAACTTTTGACCAAGATTTTTGAATAGTGGTAGTACGCACAGAATCCCAAGCTTGACTTACCCAGTAAATAACATTTTTCAGTGTAACCTTTCTCATCCCATTGATAATATCCTCCTTTTCTGTGTATTCTAATAGATGTTCAAGATATAAACGCCTATTAAGTTTTTTTAATGTTTCGAGGTTGCATTATGCTGGTTACATTTGGAGGAAAAAATTTTACAACAATTTCGCCCACATGAAGTCCTTCTCCAGGGTGAGAGGGGGCATTATCCATTAACAAAATTGCTTTAATAGGAAGACGGTTTCTGTTAAAAAATGTAGTCACAGATGGCACGAACTCTTCCACAAACCAGTTAGTAAATAAGGTCGCATCCATCCATACGCTCCCCTGACTTTTGTAATAGACTGGTAGGGCTTTGGGTGAGATGTCTTTTAAAGCTCTTGGACGTGCAGACTTACCAATCACCATCAGTAGGATTTTGTGCTTGCCAGATGCATTGGAACATACCATTATAGTTAATCTTTCCTTACTTCGTTTATGCCCAGGAGCTGATTTTTCCTGTCGCGATGCCAATGTTTTTAATGGAAGTATTTTATAATTCAGACCAGTTTCGTCACAGTTGTAAATTTGATCACATGTGTTTCCACAATCTTCGATTTGCTTTTTACAGTTCTGCTTAAACTTCTCAATTGATGACACATCAGCGAAAAGTTTTTCACCACATACAGTCAGTTGTCGTATACCGTACCGTTTTTTCTAGAGGTCAAGCCATCCAGAACTGGCGCTAAACTGATTTATCTCTGGGAATTGCCTACTAATCATTATTGTTTTCTGTTGTAAAATTCGACCTGACAGAGGCACACCTTTTGATCTCTGTTGGTTAAACCACATGAATAAAGCTTCGTTAACCTTTTCATAGTGGCCGGTTTTCATTGATTTTCTTCCTGAGGACGAGGAGGCTTGATTTATACACCACTCTTCTATTTTTGTGCGGTTTCTTTTCAAATCTCCAACTGTTACCTCACCTACTCCATAATTTCGTACAACAACTTTAATTGTCCCTCATACTTCAGTTCTTCTGATGGCTTTTAATTTTTCTTCAATAGGAACGACGATTCTTTTACGCTTATTTTGCTCCATTATAATACGACAAACAAAAATTCAAACAAAGCAGTTCGTATTAATTACACTTAACTACCAGAACTCCAACCAAATAGATTATGTGAGTATACTGGTACTTCTCCGTAGTAAACGCTACAACGCACTGCATTCACGCAAATTTACAGGCTGAAAGAGTCCAAAAACATAAATGGGGAACCCTTCACACAGGTCAGGGGGGTTCCCCGAAGGCCCCGACGATTTCAAATGGAAATATTTATATACATATTTTAGAAGCTCGGTTAATACGCAGCATAGACGCGCGTACCTCGGATAATCAGGTTCTTAGATTGGCTCGATTAATCGGGAGCTCGGATAATCGCGACTCGGTTTAATCGGGGTTCTACAGTATTTTGTAATATGTTATTTATTTATACTTCGAATTATGCAACATTTACATCAAAAATAATTATATTTAGTATAACTAAGTAGAATTATTTTAATTCATATATAATTGGAAGTTCAAGAAACACTTCTTCGATAGAATTTGAATACATTTTGATTTCTCGGTGCTTACAAAATGAAAATTTAGTTATAACTAGATTTAGCCAATTTTTTTTCGACCAATCCTGTACTAAAAAGTATAACAAATTTTTGTTAAATTTTTCTAATTACTGTGTTTTATAATTTGAACACTATTATTTTTAGTTATAGGTTTTCATATTTTTGAATATATATATATATATATATATATATATATATATATATATATATATATATATATATATATATACATATATACATATATATATATATATATATATATATATATATATATATATATATATATATATATATATATATATATATATATATATATATATATATATATATATATATATATATATATATATATATATAAACTCCTGGACAAAATTAACGCAACAATCTGAAAATTAATTTATCTTTTTCTTATGTCAGTTTTAAAGTTTATCGAGTATTTGAATAGTAGGCTATGCATATTTTGTTTCGTTGTTCATGACAGAAATCAAAACAATTCGTTTAGATTTACAGTTTTAAAGAATTT
>CM032448.1:26356543-26518204 GCA_019049505.1 Pachyrhynchus sulphureomaculatus
TATCTTGGAAGTATAATAACAGATGACTTGGATCCCGACGTAGAGATAAGATGCAGAACTGAAACAGCTTGTACAACTTTCAGAAAAATGAGCACTCTTCTATGCAATGACAATTTGAACCTCAAACTGAGGCAACGGATGGCCAAATGCTATATCTGGTCAGGGTTGTTGTATGGAGTGGAGTGCTGGACCATAAAAATAAGCACATTGAACCGACTGGAAGCTTTTGAAATGTGGATCCACCGTAGAATGCTTCGAATACCGTGGACTGACTTGCTGACAAATGAGGAAGTCTTGCGTAGAGCAAACTCTGAAAGACTGTTGATCAATACTATAAAGTGTCTCAAAATTGCTTATCTCGGACATATACTACGTACGTACGTAGTACGGTCTTCTCCAGCTCATCAGGAAAGGAAAAATTGAGGAAGGCGCGGAGTTGGTAGAAAACAAATGTCCTGGCTAAAGAACATCAGAGAGTGGACAGGAATCCAAAGCGCTGGAGATCTTTTTAGATTAGCCGAAGACAGACAGGCACTCTCCATAGTGATCGCCAACGTCCGGGCGACCGGATATGGCACATGAAGAAGAAGAAGTCAACTGTTTCTAATTTTACCTTACATTCTGGTCGTCAAGATTAATGCAGTAGTAAAAAAGAACATAGAATAAGAAATAGGGGAAGAAACATATTTTAAAGTCTGAAAAGTATATTAAAATTCATTAGGTCATTTTGGAACTGTAAACATTTTAAAATGGTGCCCTATTTCTTTTGACAATTTTCTTGTAATAAAATAGTTTACCTTTTTGGTAAATGTTTTTAGTTTGCTATTCAAATTATTAAATTCCTTTCCTAATGGAGAATTATTGAATATAAAGTCAACCAAGTAAAAAAAGTTGAGAGTTCTGATCATGATAATTTCCAGTATTCTAAAAAATAAAATAATTAGAGTATACAATACCTAAAAAATTTAAATTCAAAAGAATATATTAATTATTTACCGACCTATCAATCCAGTGCGGAATTTCAGAATTGGTAAGCTGTGCTTGTATCCGACAGCCAAAAGCAGTTTCTACAAAACAAACACATGCCCATGATTTGCAATTATTGTTAAAGCCCTCTACATTTTTTTACTGAGATTAAAATCGTATATCGCAGCGTTCTTAGACTTTCAATTTGTCTGTATGATTTTTTTTTTAATAATTAACAATTACCGAAACTAATGTATACCAGGTGTACAAGTATGAAATGCGGATTTTTTTTCTAAAAAACCATGTTAAATTCGGAAGAATGATAAAATATGTTTTATTTAAAGTATGGTCCATTACTTGTTATACATTTTTCTCATCTTTCGGACAATTTGTGAATACCACACCAGTAAAAATCTTCCCCTTTTGCTGCGAAAAATTCATCGAGCCATTTTTTCACATCTTCGTACGAACCAAAGCGCTGCTCAGCAAATGCGTGACCCATTGATGCAAACAAGCGATAATCGGAAGGAGCCAAGTCTGGTGAGTAAGCCGCATGGGGTAACACTTCCCAGCTGAATGCTTTCAACGTGTCGCGAGCTGGTTTTGCCGTATGTAATGGAGCATTATCATGAAGAAAAATGACTTTGTGTTGCCTCTTTCGGTATTCTGGCCTTTTTTCAAGCAGCGAACGGTTCAAATCGGTTACTTGTTATTGGTAACGTTTAGTAACCGTTTCCCCAGGTTTTAACAGCTCATAATTGACCACGCCCCTCTGGTCCCACCAAACACAGAGCATCGTCTTTCTGTCAAAGCGATTCAGTCTTGCGGTCGATGTGGATGGTGCGCCTGGGTCTATCCATGATTTTTTGGGCTTGGGAATCTCAAAATAAATCCACTTTTCATCTCCTGTAACTATACGATGCAAAAACAACTTCCTTTTGTACCAAGCGAGCAAAATGTCACACGTGTTTTTGCGCTTTTCCATTTGCCTATTGTTCAACTCATGTGGACCCATCTACCGGTCTTCTAAATCTTTCCCCTTTCGTAGCCGATTGGAAACAGCTTGTTGACTAACGCCCAATTGCTAGGCGAATTGTTTTTGTGTTTGTGAATCATCTTCGTCAAACAATGCTTGCAATTCCACATCTTCGTATTTTTTTTTTGGCGGTTTTCCACGTTCTTTGTCTGCAACATCGAAGTCACCACTTGTGAAAAGCCGAAACCATCGGTCACACGTATCTTGCGATGGAGCATGTTCACCATAAGCTTCTCGAAGTAATCGGTACGATTCAACAGCAGTTTTCTTCAAATGAAAACAAAAAATTAATGCTGTCCGCGAATGATCTTTGTTCGGTATAAATTTCGACATATTGAACACAACAATACAACACTATGCACACACTTTTCCAATTTATCACTCATGCGCATCTGACACTTGTTGATGACACAACAAAATGGCGCAGTGTCAAATCTTTATAGCACAAACTGCATAGGTGCACCATCTGTTGTCTGAAATCTACATTTCATACTTGTACACCTGGTACAACATATGTCTGCAATTATCATTATTATTGTTTTCCTTTCTATCGAGTCTTGAGAAGGGCGTTGCCTTACATTACGAGTCATCAGTCGAGCTGATTGTACAGAGAGAAGGTAGAAATACAAAAATTTCCATACCAATTCATGGTATGTACTTTAGCTACCAAAGGCTTATGGGAGGTTTCAGCAAAGAAGAGGACAGGTATACTATTAACATTAGGTTTACATTATCCAGCGATATAATTTACTGTATCTTACTGTTGATATTTTTTTTTGTATAGTCTGCGCCTTGAATTCCTCTTAATGGTTAGGAATCTCAGAGGTTGAAAATATTGAATTTCATGTTAATTTTTTTACTTGCAAATATCTTTTAACTAGTTTACAGGCCATATATATATCTTACCAAACACAAAGTCCAAAGTACATCGACTAATCATTTGAAGAAGGTCTATTTCACCTTTTCCAATATGGTTTTTCATAACTTTATTAAGCACTTCGGATTGTTCAACAAAAACTCCCATAAACTGATCCAAATTTTTTTTGCAGAAGGTAGGCATTATAAGTTTTCTATTTCTCTTCCATCTGGCAACTTAAAATTAAAAAAAAAAGTGAAATTAATTTACTGAGAACTTCTTTTGCAAATACAAAGTGTAAAAAATGTGGAATCTGAGTGAGTCACAGTTAAAAATAATCATTAGAGCCCGATATTTTAGAGACGAAAATGATATCTTATGGTGAGACATAAATCACGAAGTATTGGAGTCTATTCCTGCGACAAAACCATATTGCTAATATGTACGTAAAGTAGTTACATTTAAAATTATGTATTATTTCTAAATAAAATCAAGTAAAAAGTGGAATTTGTAGTGACCTTTTTAGGCTACTCTTAATAATATTTTCATTTTTTTTACATATTATTTCTCGTAGGTTCTTGAATTCGACACTGAGTAGAGTATATAATACAATAAATATGGAATATCAACTCTAGTTCCCTTTCCAGTCTATTAACAATCGACTATAAACAATTGAAATTATTTGAAAATAACACAATTTTCCGATTTTTCTACTCCTAGAACCTTGAAAAAAATGTATATGACGAAATATACGAAGCAAACGTTTTAACCCCCACATCCCTTCGAGTTTATTATACTTGACTAAAAATATTTGAAAATAATTTTAAAATACCACATGGAAAATGGCAGAATTACAGATTTTCTTTAACAAAATACTCACAGCCAAGATTATACCATCCGAATGGAAAGAAAGCATCTTGATACCAATTTTCAAAAAACTAGAAAGGACAGATCCAAAAAACTATCGAGGTATCAGCTTAATGAGTGCGGTTCTAAAATTGTTCACTAAAATTTTAGTAGAAGAAATAATGTTAACCGGAATCTGTGAAGAACAGCAAGTACCAGAAAAGCCATAGAGTTTAATAAGATAGCCTTTATGTGTCTCATTGATCTTACTCAGGCATTCGATAGGGTACGGTTAACTGATGTCATAACCCTACTACAAAAAAGGGGAATTCACCCGAATATAATAAAAACTATCGAAGAGTTGAATATCAACAACCACACATATGTAAGTGTGGCAAATAAATTAAGCAATAAAACACCTATGACAACCGGAATCAGACAAGGTGATAGCCTAAGCCCAATCTTATTTAACATCATAATGGATGAAACAATAAACGAAATAAAGAAAACTGGAAGAGGATATCGATTGGGAGACAAAGAAATAAAAATAATATGCTACGCCGATGATGCAGTAATCATATCAGAAGATGAAGATAACTTACAGAGACTCCTACATAAGTTCCAACAAACAGCAAAAGTGTGTAATATGCAAATATCTGTAAAGAAAACAAAATCCCTTACAATATCTAAAGAACCGAAAAGATGCAAACTCGCGATTTATGATCAGAGTGTAGAACAAGTGATGTCCTTCAGATATCTAGGGGCAAACATAACAAGTACCAGGAACCTTAAGGAGGAAATAAAAACTCAAACAACAAAGGCATCATTAATATCAGGATACTTAAGAGATATAATTTGGAGAAACAAATATATGAGCACCAGGAGCAAAGTAAAAATAC
This sequence comes from Pachyrhynchus sulphureomaculatus, assembly GCA_019049505.1. NCBI lineage: Eukaryota > Metazoa > Arthropoda > Insecta > Coleoptera > Curculionidae > Pachyrhynchus > Pachyrhynchus sulphureomaculatus. The sequence continues at coordinate 26,361,147 of CM032448.1, forward strand.
ACAAAATATGCGTAAGACCGATCATGACGTACGCGATAGAAACCAGAGCGGAGAACACAATAACAAAACGACTCCTAAGAACAACAGAAATGCGAACACTTAGATCGATAACAGGACATACCTTATTTGACCGGAAGAGATGTGAAGAAATAAGGGAAATGTGCGAAATACAGGATGTGGTGAGATGGGCAAGGAATAGGAGAAGAGAATGGAGAGACCATGTGGACAGAATGCCAAATGACCGGTTTGCTAAGGTTGCAAAAGAGAAGCGACCAAACACACCTCGACCGCTTGGAAGACCACCAATAAGATGGTATAAGAGCTGGTCTTCATCATCGCAATTGGTTCTGGGAAACCTTTGAAGTGAACACAGGACATGGTCCTAACGTAGGAAGAAGAAGAAGAAGAAGAAGAAAATGGCTTTCGGTAGATTTGGACAAAATTAGGGAAAATGTAATTTATGCCATGCTGAACAGAATATCTCATGGCCCCAACTTTAACCTATGTCCCGTTTGCATTCTAGGAAATCTTATAAGTGAAATAAAAATTGCCGTTCCGATCTTTGCGCTATCCAGGATCGACGACGTGGACGTGACGGAGTGTGTGGGGTGGGTGAGTGAGTGTGTGTTTGAGTATGTAAAGTGTGACGTATGAGTGTGATTGAGTGTTTTTGTTTCTATTAATGAGCAAGTGTGCGGATATGTGTGTATGTATGAAGTGGACTGTGAATGAGTGTAAATGTGTATGTATGTATGTATATGTGTAAGTATATACATGTGTGTGTTTGTAGTTGTATTTGTGTTTGTGTTTTTGTGTTTGTTTGTGTATCTTCGTGTGTTTGTTTTTGTGTGTTGTCGTTCGTGTTCTTTTTTTGGTTCGTGTTCGTCTTGTGGTTCGTGTTTGTTTTGTGGTTCGTGTTCGTTTTGTGGTTTGCGTTCATTTTGTAGTTGGTCTTCGATTTGTGGTTCGTGTCCGTTCTATGGTTCGTGTTCGTTTTGTGGTTCGTCATCGTTTTGTGGTTCGTGTTCGTTTTGTGGTTCGTGTTCGATTTGTGATTCGTGTTCGTTTTGCGGCGTGCGTTCGTTTTGCAGTTCGTGTTCGTTTTGTGGTGCGTGTTCGTTTTGTGGTTCATGTTCGTTTTGTGGTTTCTATTCATTTTGTGGTTCCTGTTCGATTTGTGATTCGTGTTCGTTTTACGGATCGTGTTTGTTTTGCAGTTCGAGTTCGTTTTGTGGTGCGTCTTCGTTTTGTGGAGAGTGTTTTATTTTAATGGAAGGGCCCAACGCGGAACTCACAAAGAAATTATTGACCAAGGCACAGGATGTCAATGTTGTCCAAGCGCTAGTTGAAATAGAAAATCTTCAAGTTAAAGATGGTCGATGGGTCCAACTGAATCAGCACCAAGTCTCGTTTTCCTCAATTAACTTTGGATTATTTGCAAAATTTAATCGTCGGGGTCTATCAAGTTAATCTTGCTCGTTCATATGTTCAGGTCCAACTCGACAGAGAGAAGATGAAGTATTTGATATAGACCTTCATCATGAACTACCAGGTTTATTAAGAGTTTTCTCTCGCTTTCAAATCACAAGGCAATGAAATTAAGAACATGAATATTGACGATGATAAATACATAATGGATTATTATTGTACTTGCCAGTCCAACGCTAGAACAATTAGCGAGTATACTGTGTTTTTTTTTTGATATTCCAGGTATGAACAAAGTATAAGGTATCCATCGGATGCACTCTTGAACCATGTATTAGTTGAGCGAGGAAGACCAACACCATTAAATTTAATGCAGCGTTTCTCAACCTTTAAGTATTTGCAACCCAATTTTCAAACATAATTTTCATCGCGCCTTCCCCCCCTCTCATACAATAACAATGCATGCAATAATAATGTATTTTTAGTATTTTGATACTAAAGATACACTATGACCTTAATAACAAACCTTAAAAACTACCAAGAATAAGTAAATTTATTTATATTTGGTAATACATATCTGCTGCGTTGACAAAACTAGAATCGATGCCTCTCTATTGCTCGCTATCACGTCCACCATATCGGTAGCGGCTTCGCGAGAAGTTCCGAGTTGTCTCGAATATTCGGAAAGTCTGGCCAAAAGTGTACATCCTTCTACTGCTATCTGCTTTATCGTGAATGTGTATGTTGTAATTTACGTGTTAATGGAAATTCAAGGTATTAAGTATTCACGGCAGTAAATTTATACAGAATCATGGATAAATTTTTAAGTGGGCGTAAGCGAGCATTAGACGATAGTGAAGCACCAATAAGTGCACAGGCGAGCGTGGTTCCGAAAATAAAATCAAGAAAATATTCTCAAGAATACTTAAATTTAGGGTTTACCAGTACTGAAGTAAATGAAGAAGAAAGGCCCCCATGTGTTATTTGCTCAAAAATCTTGGTAGCAGACAGCATGGAACCAAATAAACTTAAACGACATTTGCAAACGCTTCATAGTGAGCACCTTAACAAACCCCGAGAATTCTCCGAATTAAAATTTAAACCATATGTAAAGCAGAAATCATTTTTTAAAAAAACTTTGTCTGTGAATGAAAAAGCTTTACTTGCCTATTACAAAATTTCATATAAAATAGCCAGATGTAAAAAGCCTCACACAATTGGTGAAGAGCTTGTTTTGCCAGCAGCAATTGAGATTGTAGAAACTATGTTGGGAGATAATTTTGCCAAACCATTGCTATCCATACCTATATCAAATGATACTGTTGCCGTCGAATTTGTGATATAGCTAAAGATGTAAAGCATGAGCTTTTCGGGAAGTTGCGTTACAAATTATTTTCAATTCAGCTTGATCAGGCAACAGATAGCAATAAAGATGCTCATTTCATTGCCTATCTTCAATTTTGTGATGGTATGTCAGCAGTAGAAGAACTATTTTTCTGCAAACCAATAGAACTCAAACAAAAACATCACTCGCATTATTTGCTATCCTAAATGATTTTATAAACGAGGCAAACACGGAGTGGAAAAATTGCATCGGAATATGTACCGATGGTGCTCATTCAATGTCTGGAAGATTTCAAAGTATACAAGCATTTGTGAAACAAAAATCTCCACTGTGTGTGTGGACACATTGTATAATCCACAGAGAAGCTCTGGCTTCCAAAGAAATGAGTCTTGCTCTGAATATTGGGCTCACTACAGTTGTAACCGTAGTAAATTATATTAAAGTGAAACCCCTAAAATCTAGAATTTTTTTTGCACTTTGTAAAGACATGGGTGCTGAATATTCAGCGTTACTATTTTATTGCAATGTGTTTATGAATTAAGAAATGAAATCGTCATTTTTCTGAAAGAGGAAAACCGACCGGAAGCCGAGAAGTTTCAATATAGTTTATTTGTGATGAAATTGAGCTACTTGGTCGATATATTCGAGAAACTAAATACCTTAAATCTTCAACTCCAAGGAACAAATATACATATATTCGATACAAGTGATAAAATTAATGCTTTTTGAAGAAAACTGGAATTGTGGAGCAGAAATGTAAAGCAAAAAGACCTAGAAATGTTTGCAAATGTGGGTGAATGTGTTAAAACATACAAGGCTGAAGAACAATATGTGAAAGTTGTTGTAGTAACCATTAAAAATCATCTAGCCAAGTTGACAAAGAATTTTAAAAGGTATTTTCTTACTGACAACAACTCGTAGCAAGTTACGAGTGAGTTAGGGATCCATTTCAAAATACTCCCGAAAGGTTCTCAACTTCCGAAGAAGAAATCTTCATAGACTTCACGGCAAGTGGCAAAATCAAAGGACAATTTAATAACAAATCACTATTTGAATTTTGGACAGTGATGAATGATGAGTTTTCTGCACTGAAAACAAGAGCATTTCATATACTATTACCATTTTCAATATCCTACCTTTTCGAAACCAAATTTTCTGCGGTGGCTGCTTTGAAAACAAAATATAGATCTCAACTAAATAATTACTACTAACTAATTATTAAACTTGTTTTTAATTTAGTATTATTGATATGTTAATTATTAGGTTTCCTGTTTATAAGTGTATTATATCAGTGTAAATGTGTATTTTATTTTTTATTATGTCAGAATGTATTTTGTTTTGTTTTTCTTTCAATAAATTATATTAAATATTTTTAATGAATGTTTTTAATAATAATTTCTTTTCGATACGCTCGCGCCCCCCCAATAGTGTAATCGCGCCCCGCTAGTGGGGCACGCCCCACAGGTTGAGAAACGCTGCCTTAGTATATACTGTAATATCTGAATGGCCATGGTTTTATATTTTAGCTTATTAAAGATTTTAAATAAAACACTGAAACGTCGTGGAACAAATAGAGAATATTTTACTGCCATCCTCAACTCACGACCTTCTAACACCTATATCCACGTTAAGAACGCTATTCACCATGAATAAACTGTAACCCCCCCGTAGCGTTTTATTAAAAATTGTCATTGTTGTGACATTATCAAATCAATATTTGTGCCAAAATTGTTTAAATTAGTATTTAAAATATTACTGTTATTACTAGAAAGTTTACTGTTTCGTTTTCCCCGTACAAATTGCGGGGGTGATTTTTCAGACACCGCTGCTTCTTAGAGATTCCCAGGATGCTTAGGACAAATAGGATTATTTTCTGAGTTTGTACAAAGAGGTGAACGTAGGGTGTTGTTTCCATCTCCGTTTAATAGATACTCAAAACTGATATGATTTTGCAGACATTTAAGACACTCTGACACATTTAAGTGAGATTTTTCTTTGATTTAGATTTCTGAGATTCACCTCTAATTGGAATGTTGTCAAATTTGTTGAGATTGAATATATTTTTTTATAAAATAACAATGACTTCTGGCATGAGTGCCCCATTTTTATGATGCCATCTTATTGTTTTGGATTGTGTGAAGCCAGCACATTTCAGATCACTTCAATTTTTTTCTTGGGGCCAGTTTCCAAGAACGTCCCTTAATATGACTTGATTTTTTTTTGTCTGTTCGTCTAGGAGCTATTCATACGAATAAAATTTTATTCTCATGTAACATACGTAACTTATATTTAAAGTATTAAGTTAGAAAGTGTTTATAAGATCTGATAAATCTGGATGATTGCTGTCTAACTACAACCTTTTTGTTTTATTGCCTACTTAATTTGGAGCAGCTGAAAACTTTAAGATAATTGAGTTAACGGTTAAATCAGGTGAATACAAAAGTTTCAGAGTTGATGTTAGACCTGAACTAGAAGATGACCTGCTTAATCCACTAAACTGGTCCAAGGAAATTATAATAAAAAAGTTTAAGTTTTTTCGGCAGTCACGGTACCCAAAACATGAAGGGTTTTACAACCACCAGACCAGACGTTATCAGCGTGGTACACGAGCCTAGAGTTTCCTGCTCTATTTCTGGTAGAGATGAACTCTTGTTTAGTGATGTAGTTTATACCAATATCCAGAGCTTTGTAACTAATAAGGATAATATTATTTCTAATGTTTTTCATTTTAAACCTAATATATTACTATTTAGTAAAATTAGAATCACGCAAGATGTTTTGGACTTTGAAATTGAAATGAAAAACTGACGCTTGATCTGGATGCCCTTATGAAGGCCTCGAGTGCACACTGCTTGGAAATAAATCCAACTAAATCACGGATTCTGTTATTTGGACGGACTCAGTCTCAGATTCGGCACCAGAATCTACTACAATTGAATAATATAGTGCTGATGCCAAAAACTTGGGTCTAGTAATGGACTCCGATCTGAGATTCACGGGACATATAAATTAATCTATTATAAGAGCATTTGCTAACCTTAAATTAATTTTCAATCAACGCGCTCTTCTTACCGAGAATCTTAGAAAGATGTGTGACTCCATTGTTCTATCGCACTTTAGCTACTGTGATGTGGTGTACGGGCCCTGCCTTTTAGACTGTGACGCTAAGAGACTTATGCAAAATTCGTGCGTTCGTTTTATTGGCGGTATTCAAGGCCGTACGAGAGGTGTTAGTCCAAAATTGCATGACATAAAGTGGTTCAGAATGAATGAAAGACGGGTGCTACACAGTTTGGTGTAGCACGTATACAATAGGATTATTTGTAATAGGTGGCCTGGCTACTTATATAGCAAAATTAAATTTAGATAAAATGCACATAACCTGGATCTAAGGCATAAATTCACCTTGACTTCGCCCATGCACTTGACTTCATTGTATGAGCGTTCTTTCAGTTACCAAATAGCTAAATTGTTCAATAAATTGCCTATTGATCTGAGGGATGCGTCAGGTCACAGGTTTAAAAAAGCAGTAAAAACCATTGTTCATAGCTTATGCTGACTCCTTCCTCCGGCAGCTCGTACAATGGTCACCTCAATCGACCTTTGTAATGTTACATATATAGCAGTAGCCATACCTTCAGCCACCCACAGTATTAATATTAACTTCTATCATAGTGGAACATTGTGCATTGATTACTATATTTTGTATTTGATATGCAATCGACCTCTTTAATGTTACATATTAGTAGTAGCCATACCCTTAGCCACCCACAGTATTAATATTATCTTTTATTATGATAGTATATTGTATATTAATTATTATATTTTGTATTTTATATGCAATACTAGTTTCTAAATGTTGCTTATACAATATGTATTCACATTTCATGGTTGAGATAGGGTGTGTAACGTCAATTCCGCTAATTGTAATCCTACCATTTAATTGCAATAAACACATTTTATTATTATTATTATTATACAAAAAAGTTCTTCTTTCTCACATTTAGTCAATGTGGTTTCATCTTTGACTGACGGGCCCAAGCCAAGTCAGCACAAACGCTATTACCATTGTGTATTAAGGAATGACCTGACAATGTTACATGTTTTCAAAATCACTGACTTCTGAATGTTTTTGTGTGTGTTTGTGTTGAGTCCCAATTGTACCAAGTGTAGTGTGAATGTTATTGGTGTAAGGCCTGTGGCTGATATAATGAGGGGGACAATGATGACTTTTTCTTGCTTCCATAGCCTTTTTATTTCCGTTGCAAGGTCTGTGTATTTGGAAATTTTTTCTGTGTATTTCGTTTGGATGTTTGTGTCGTTGGGGACAGCTATGTCAATTAGATAGGTGACGTTTTCTTTTTTGCACTGAAAAGTAATATCGGGTCTATTGACGGAGACTGTTTTATCTGTATGGATACTGATGTCCCAGTAGAGTTTGTAATCTTTATTTTCAAGTACGGATGTTGGTGTGTATTTGTAGTAGGGATCTGTGTTTTCTATGAGCTTGTATGTTGTGGCTAGTGGTAAGCTGTTGTTGTTGGTAAACTAATTTTGCCGCTGAGTCATGCCTGGCTGTGTATTCCGTTCCGGCTAATATTTTACATCCGCTTGTTATGTGTTCGACCGTTTCTTTCTACTGGTGGCATTTCCTGCATCTGTCTTCTGTAATAGTTGGGTCTTTGATGATATGCTTCTGGTAGTTTCTGGTTAATATGACTTTATCCTGGATAGCAAGTAAGAAGCATTCTGTTTCAGGGAGTAGCTGCCCATCTTGTAACCAGGTGTATAATTGTTTTTTATTTACGTGGTCTTGCTCTATGTGGTATCGGTGTTTTCCGTGGAGTGTTTTCTCTGACCACGTTTTCATCTTTTCCTGTTGTAATTGGGTGTTATTATTATTCATACAAAAAGTTCTTCTTTCTCACATTTGATCAATGTGGTTCCATGTTTGGCTGACGGGCCAAAACCAAGTCAGCACAAACGCTATTACCATTCCGTATTAAGGAATGACCTGACAGTGTTACATGTTTTCAAAATCACTGACTTCTGAATGTTTCTGTGTATGTCCGTGTTGAGTCCCAATTGCACTAAATGTGTTGTGAATGTTATTGGTGTAAGGCCTGTGGCTGTTATAATGAGGGGGACAATGATGACTTTTTCCTGTCTCCATAGCCTTTTTAATTCCGTTGCAAGGTCTGTGTATTTGGAAATTTTTTCTGTGTATTTCGCTTGGATGTTTGTGTCGTTGGGGACAGCTATGTCAATCAGATAGGTGACTTTTCCTTTTTTGCACTGAAAAGTAATATCGGGTCTATTGGCGGAGACTGTTTTATCTGTATGGACACCGATATCCCAGTAGAGCTTGTAATCTTCATTTTCAAGTATAGATGTTGGCATGTATTTGTAGTAGGGATCTGTGTTTTCTATGAGTCTGTATGTTGTGGCTAGTGCTTGGTGAACCACTTTGGCAGCTGAATCATGCCTGGCTGTGTACTCCGTTCCGGCCAATATTTTACATCCGCTCGTTATGTGTTCGATCGTTTCTTTCTGCTGGTGGCATTTCCTGCATCTGTCGTCTGCAATAGTCGGGTCTTTGATGATATGCTTTTGGTAGTTTCTGGTTAATATGACTTTATCCTGGATGGCAAGTAAGAAGCCTTCAGTCTCAGGGAATAGCTGCCCATCCCGTAACCAGGTGTATGATTGTTTTTTATTTACGTGGTCTTGTTCTATGTGGTATCTGTGTTTTCCGTGGAGTGTTTTCTCTGACCACGCTTTCATCTTTTCCTGTTGTAATTGGGTGTGACTGTGTGTGTCTGCTGAGTGGTCTGCCCGGGCTAAGTCGAGAGGTGTGTAGTTTTTGTCTGCTTTCACTGTCGCTGTGTGGAGGCTGGTTTGCTTGCTGTGAAAGAATTTCCTCAGTGTTTGTATTTGTTTTGTGTGTAATGATCTGATGTCTATAATTCCTCTTCCTCCTGCCTTCCTCTCGATGGTAAGTCTTTTTTTGCATGCGTTGGGGTGTAATTTCCTGTATTTAGTGAATTGAGATCGTATAAGGATGTGAATATTTTCTATGTCTGTTTGTGACCATTTGATGATACCAAATGAATATGTGAGTATAGGTATAGCGAACGTGTTGATGGCTTTAGTGAGATTCTTAGAGTTGAGTTTTGTTTGCAAAAGTTTCGTCAGTCTGTTTTTGAATTCGGTTCTGAGCTCTGTTGTGATGTGAGTGTGGTTGAGTTTGGTGCTTTGTTGGAAGCCTAGATATTTGTATGTTTCTTTGTCGAACATGTTATCGAGTGTTTCATTGTAAATGGTTTCTGTCTCATGGTGGCACTTCCATTGGCCTTTGTTGATGTGGAGCACTTTGCATTTACTTATACCAAATTCCATATTGACATCTGAGGTGAATATTTCTGTGATTTTGAGGAGTTCTTTCAGCTGTGTTTGTGTGGCAGCGTAGAGTTTTATGTCGTCCATATATAGGAGGTTTATTATTATTATTATTATTATAAATTTCTTTATAGGTTTACTCTGTTATAAGATGCGATTCTGATAGTCGCCACACGAGCAGTGTTTTAATTTTCATGAAAAATAATATAAACTATTCTCTTATCAAAACAATTATTTTGCCCAATAAGGTGTGTTGGTGCACATTAGTACATATTAAAGACCCTAATAATTCCTTTTTCCCCGGTGTTTTATCTCATTCTCATAAAATTTTTTGGAAACTATTTGTGAAGATTTGGTGTCACAAAATAAAAAATACTGCTTATAGAAGACTTTAACCTTAATTGCATGATCCCAATAATTTCCATGCAAATTATCTAAAGCATATTATTACTACTTTAGGGCTATCCCAATTAATTTATTAATCAATCCACAAGAGGAATTAACTATAGGAGTTCTCGAATTAATTTAGCAATATCTAACTTTGATTTAAAATATAGAATCCATCATGCTCAAAAATAAGTGAACATTCCATTATTTCATTTAACTTAATGCTTCCTAAGCGTACTAACAATATAATACTAAGTTGGGAATGTGGCTTTTGGCACAATGATACTACTCAGTATATATCACCACTACACAAAACACTTTATTTTTGCACTTGACGCGCGTTTCGCTAACCATGTTAGCTTCATCAGGAGCGATCATCGCTCCTGATGAAGCTAACATGGTTAGCGAAACGCGCGTCGAGTGCAAAAATAAAGTGTTTGGTGTAGTGGTGATATATACTGAGTAGTAACAATATAATAGTAAAGAAAACTCGCAGTATGTCTAATGAAAGTATGGAAAAAATTAATCTTCGTCTGATAGAAACTGACTGGACGTTACTGCTGAACTCTGCTGATGTTGAATTTATTTTTGATTTTTTTCGCAACTAAATGTAATGAGATCATTAATGATATCTCTCCCCTAAAAGAAATTAAGGTACGGCAAAATGATCTTCCTTGGTATGATTGGGAAATAAGAGAGATGACAAAACAAAAAAAATAGGGTTTATAAGGAATTCTCTCAAAAGTCTGATATTAATGAGAAAACAAAATATTGGTCTACTTTTAAAATCTTAGAAATGATATTGTAAACAAACTTAAAAGGAAAAAAGAAACTTACTATTACAAGAATATAGATATGAATAAAAATAATAGAATTTCAATTTAAAACAATAAATTTTCCTTCAAATACTGTTGCTTTGAGAGAACGTGTAATTGCGGAGAACTTTAATTCATACTTTGTTGATAGCATCTCTGAGGTTACTAATACTATACCTCTTACTCATAACTGGTCTTCTGGAGATTTGCCATTGATACCTTCTGGATTTACCCGTTTTCCATCCCTCTCAATGGCTACTTGAGAGGCATTATTGCCTCTCTTGGTAACAAGGGTAACTGTGAGGATTTATTAAACGGTAAAACAATAAAAAATTATTTTTGGTACAGTTGGTCATGTTTTTCTCAAACTCATTAATACTTGTTTAGAAACAGGTGAATTTCCATCCAGCCTTTAAACCACTACTGTAATTCCACTTCCTAAAGTTTCTAACAATAATGATGCTTCTTCCTTTCGTCCTGTTCACACACTTCCAGCCTTAGAGAAGGTCCTCGAGTTGGCCGTTTATAATCAATTGTATGAATATTTTGTTATCAACAACATTCTTTTTATAAACCAATCTGGCTTCAGGAAGAAGCACTCATGTGAATCTGCCATACAACTAACAATGACTACATGGAACAAAACTCATTGACAGCAATAACTATATTGCGGCTGCTTTTCTAGATTTTCACCATACTTTTGAAACTTTTGACCATAACATTTTGATTTATAAACTAAAGTAATACGGTGTTGGTGGTGTCGTTCTGCACTGGTTTATGAATTACTTAATAAGTCGTAAACAGATGACTAAGATTAATAGTTGCAAATCAATAAAAATTCCAAATAACTTTGGTGTCCCACAGAGGAGCGTCCTTGGACCACTTCTTTTTGTGGTATATCTAAATGTATTAGTCATTTTATCGACTCTGAATTCATAAGCCTTTTTGCAGATGACACTTTAATTTCTACTAGTGACAAACTATTAAATGTAGCTATCTGCAAACTCAATTTGCAGCTAAGAAAAATTCAATCATACTTAAATGCCAATAGTTTAAAACTAAATGTCAATATAACTGAACCGATGATTCTAACTACTAAATATCGATTTTCACAAATTAATTTGAAAAATGTGAATATTTTATTAACCTCTTCACGACCGAATTTATTTAGGAAAGTAGGACCAAAATGCCCGATTTTTTTTATGGTATGTGTTAAATCTGCAAATAGGACTTACCAAATATGTTTTTTCAAAGTTTCAAAAAAACAAGTGTTTTCACAAAAAATAAAACATTTTAATTCTGTTCTTGACATCATCCGAATTAACTCGGGCGTTCAAAGAAATGCTAATTTGAAACAAAATTTGAGCCAAATAACAAAAAAGTGGCTTATCTTATCAACTAAATAGTACTAACTGTATGATATACTCTAAAGCAGGGGTGTAACACAGAGCGGTACGTCACAAATAGGGCAGTAGTAGCGTGTTTCCTTTCGAACTTTTTTGCCGCGGGCATCACGCACTCTACAGCATACACCACATTGCCGAGTTGGAAATTGTTTTTTTTTCGGTTGCCGGGATACACTCAGGGAAATGACGACCTGTCAGTTTAAGTGGTGTAGGTTGGCTTGAAGGTCGTCCTTTTCTAGAAGAAAATTCCGTGCGGTGATATTTTTCCATGATCTGTTTGATTAGATCCAACCTATAAACTAGTGCTGACTTTGTTCCTCCAGTTTTTCGATATAACACAAAAGAGTTCCACAGTGCCAAATCTAATAAATGAAAAAATATTTTTTTGTAATACTTTTTTCCACGCTTTCTTGGAAGGTTGTAGTCTGCTAAGTGTTGATCCACCCGATCAACACCGCCCATGGTGTCGTTATAATCGATGACAACTTTCAGCTTTATTATAATCTCTCTTGGTTTTTCTACCTCTACACAGGTGTTCGTATGAATGGTTGAAATCAAAGAAACATCTTTCTTGTCTTTCCACTTTAGGACACAAACTTTACCTCTTTGAAAGGCTACAACTTCTCCTTTTTTCAGCTTCTTTTTTTTAGCTCTGAAGGAACTTCTTTCCGTGTTAATTTTAGTGTTCCATAAACGTCGGTTTTCTTTGTAATAAGTAAATCCGCAAGCTGGGGGGAGTTATAAAAATTATCCATCGTTATGCAATAGCCCTTCTCTAACAATGGCTTAGACAGCGTCATGACAACTTGCGCGACGAAATTGGTAGATTTTCATAGTCTTTGTCAAGATTGGTTTGTTTTCCAGTGTAGATGATGAAATTCCATACATAACCACTTTTAGATTCACACAGTAAATAGGTTTTTTATAGCAAATCGAGCTCTTTTTAGTGGAATGTATTGGATCCAACCAAGTCTACCCTTATATAAAAGGAGACTTTCGTCAATAGACAGGTTTTTTTCAGGTACGACCAGTTCTTGAAACTTGCTAACCAATTTTTCGTATACTGGCCATATTTTATTAAGTTTTGGGTTTGGATGAGTTACTTCATCAAATTCATCATTATTAGAAAAATGGATGTTTTGATGGATAGCCTCAAATCTATTTCTGCTCATACAACTGGCAAAAAAGGGCGTCACCAAAAGAGGATCGGTTGACCAGTATTGACGCAATTCTGGTTTTTTTATAACGCTTTGTAAAATTGTCAATCCTAAAAAGACTCTAATTTCTTCGCTAGTCACAGGGTACCACATTTTTCCTCTTTTTTTTTGCTCAGCATACCTGTTAGTTTCTGTTACTATATGGCCAACCAGATCGTCGTCAACGAACTGTTCAAAAAAATCCAACATGTTCCAATCATTGCAGAATACACAATTTATAGACGGTACAGCCGTAAAAGGGAATGATGGTGGGGCTGGGGAACCAGGTTGCAATTCAAACCAATCACGTGCTTCAAGTAAATCCGCCGAATTCTATGAATTCGAGCTACTACTTGAAATATTGCCGTAAGATGTATCAGAGCCACTGTCGTCTATTGGTTCGTCAACTTCTGACTCATCTGACAGATCATAATCGTGCCCGTCCCTGATATACTAAGTACTTGGGTTTCAGCTACTAAAATGTAAATAACAGGTATAATAAATATATTTACTTATTGTAGACAAAAACTCACGTAAAATTTTATTCACAGAAGCAGCGCAACAAAACTTATCAAGTCGCAACACAAACTAAATTTACCCGCTGGCAGCTTATTTTGCCTCAAGATCAAATTAACAGTCGCAAAAATCCGACAAGACCCGAGGGGTTTGAGTTAAATGTGTAAAAATGCGTATTCCCGCTTTTCACGAGACAGTTCGGGTGATGGCGCATAACATCCATAAAAATTAGAGATGCCCGAGTTAGGCCCGGGCATAGGAAAATCGAAACGTTGACCGTGCCCGAGTTATCTCGGGTACAGTCGTTAAGCGGTTAATAACTAAAAACTAGGAGTCCTTTCAGAAATACAATACTTAGACTTTTTTATTGAATCATATAAACAACATACTTTTCATGTATTTAAAGGAAAATTGCGACAAAACTTTTCTTCTTTTCACGAGTATCCAATTACCTTTCTTTTCATTCAAGGCTGGCCGTTTATCAAAGGACTATACAGCCTCACTTTACTTACTGCGCAAGCCTCTTATATTTTCTTGATAATAATAGTAAATCTGCCTTACAAAAATTGCAAAATAGGAGTATGAGAATTATCTTAAAGTGCGATAGATATACGCCAATAGCTTTAATGCAGTATTGTTTAAATTGGCGACCACTTGATCTTCACTTTAAATACTTCGCCATGATACTCAATTTAAAAAAAAGTAAGTAATCTGTTACCTACATAAGTATATTAAATATTCATATGAAATACATGATTGATAATCACGAAATGATTTCTACATAGTACGAACAAATTACAAAAAAACCATGAACTCACTATTTTTTAAAGGGCTGAATGACTTTAATAACTTGCCTATACATATTAAGGAGTGTACAAGTTTAAGAGGTTTCAAAAATAATCTCAATAACTTTAAGAAAAACAGTTTATAACACTGCGTTACAAATTTTTAAAAAAATTAAGTACCCACTTAAATTTTTCCTGTTTATTGATTCATACACACCACTTATTAAGAATACATAAGTACTTTTTGTCTATCACGTACTGTTTTTTAGGTATGATAGTTTACAATTTTAAGTAAAATAATTAAGGAGTAAAGTACAGTGTACACGTAGCTTCATTAAATTTTCCAATAATTCGAATAAAACTGCTAAAAAAAAACTTATTAATAATACATTTGGACAAAACTAAATATAAAATATATGGTAAAAAGTTTATACTGTACATTAAAAGTTAAAAATATTTAACTTTTTCTCTTATGTTGGGAAATATCTTCTCGTTTTAAAAGCCAGCAGTAATCTCCCAACATAGCTACATCCCAACGACCTTGAAACCGTTGCTCAAGCCTTTTCACATCCTGATGAAATCGTTCCCCTTGTTCATCACTCACTGCTCCACGATTTGATGGAAAAAAAAGAGAAATGGGAATGGAGGAAATGAATTTTTAATGACATTCGGCAACCCATCTTTTTGTATGCTCTTAACAAATCGTTCACTAAGAGTTCTGCATTCTCGGCTCTATGATTTCCTAAAAAACCTTTTATCACGGCTTTTAATGATGTCCATGCGCATAGTTCTTCGTCATTTAGTGTTTGATCAAATTTGTTGTTTTTCATTAATAGGCGTATTTGTGGACCAATAAAAATGCCTTCTTTCAACTTTGCGTCACTTAATCTTGGAAAAATAGATTTTAAATATAAAAATCCTTCGCCATTTTTATCCATCGCTTTCACAAAATTCTTCATTAAGCCGAGTTTTATGTGTAAAGGAGGTAAAATGACGTCTTTCGGGTTGATTAAAGGCAAGTATTTTTCATTTGACTTCCCACACACAAATTCCGTTCGTTTTGGCCAGTCTTTGATCAAATAGTTCTTATTAGTAGCTCTTCTGTCCCACATGCAAAGAAAGCAGCAGTACTTAGTAAATTCACCTTGCAAACCAAGTAACATAGCTATTACTTTGAGGTCAGCGCACACTTTCCCCTTAAAATTTTTGTATTTAATTAAATCCAATATTGATTTCATATTTTCGTATGTCTCATTTAAAACAGTTGAATAAGTATTGACGGATATTTATTACCATTATGAAGTAAACCTGCCTTCAGACTTGTTTTCGAGCCATCAATAAAAAGACGCCATTCATTTGTATCATAGGGAATTTCTAACTCACCCATCAAAGATACAATGTCATTACAAAAACGTATGTTTTTCTGAACTAGAATAAAAAGTTGCCATTTCTTTACTTCGTTTTCGTTGTACAGATATTTTTGTATCTGGTGCCAACAAGTGCCATTCCTGTAGTCTTGATCCAAGTAATTCGGCTTGTCTAACAGACAAATTCAAGTCCCGTATCAAATCATTTAATTCCCGTTGTTGAATTAAATGCGGTTGGCATAGATCACTTGAAGAGGGTAAAAAGTCTGGATCTTGGTTGTCAACTTCCATGTCTTGTCCATCGTTATTTTCATCGCTTGGTATATCTAACTCTTCAGTTTGACTTTTCTTAGGAGGCAAAGGAGGAGTCATGTCTTCACTATATGGTATTGGTTTTGATACAGAATTCGCAGAAGGGTACTCGATATTATGCTTAATTTTCTTTGAAAATCCTCGTACATCAGTCATGCAGAAGTAGCAATCGTTAAAATGATTACTAGGTTCGTACCACACAGTCGGTACTACAAATGGCATAGATGTTTTGTTTCCGTTCAACCACGATAGGACAGTAGCATAACATGATACACAAAACAGTTACGGAATCCAGGGTTTATCTTGATGTACAGTGCGTCCAAAATATAGAAAATATGCAGTACATACTTTTTCAGATATTTTTTTTCCTTGAGACTTGAGAATATATTGTCCACACACGTAACAAAACTTGTTTGGTGAAGTTTTGCATTGACGGTGACTACTTTTTTCAGTATTCATCTTTAAAACTGTATTATTACACTCTGAATCAGGTAATCTCAGAGAAACTAACAAGAAATGAACATATCCTCTCAATAGATTATCTAGCGATTACATTTATTAATATGAACAACATGAGGGTAGGTTAAGAAAAGGTTAACGGTGTGTACCTTAAAAATAAGACGTGATAGAAATAAAAGACATCCACTGCTTACATACTATAACGAATAGGAAACTATAATAGCAATCAGTTTTTTCGGGTACCCAAATCATGTCAAAAACTTTATCGTGCCAATAGACAGATAGAGTGGCGTCCCTTGAAGATCATGCTTTCTTGTGATCTTGGTTTTCTCAAAGAAAAAAGAAATGCAATAATCCCAGGATGTGTTTTTTTCTCGAATACAATACTTTTGTTAGCAGGGAAGTGAAAATGATTTTAACTACATTAGAAACATTTTATCTGTAAAAAAAGTAAAGATGTTTGCATACCTGGAGCAGTAAAAAGTCCCAAGCCGAAAGTAGGTTCTATTAGGGTGTATACAACGTCTTTCCCCAAGGCATGTGGACTAGTCAATAAAATCTCAATATATTTTGGTTTCGTTACAAGATAATATAATCTTTGACCAAACCATACTCTCAATATGTCAGGGTAGTCATTAAATAGACGCATACCCTTCTCAAAATTATCTGAAATGTTATTAAAAGAAATGGTTAGTACAGTTTCTTTTTAGAAATTTTGAATTGTCGTGACTGTTACTTAACATATATATATATATATATATATATATATATATATATATATATATATATATATATATATATATATATATATATATATATATATATATATGCATACATACATACATACATACATACATACATACATACGTACATACATGTGACAATAGGGGTTTTCATGGATGGTAGAATGTAATACATTAAAATTCCTGGTTTCAATCCATTCGTCTGTCAATGAATTTGCACGACGTTTCGCCAAAATCTCATTTAGCAGTTTCGAGTGCTCTTGCTGCTGCTGCTGCTACTCGATGCTGTAATCTTGCAACTGTTGCCGCTCGAAGAATTCAAGTTCATGCAAAGTCGTTGTTAAACAAACGGATTGAAATTCGGAATTTTATATATACATATATGTTATGGTAAAAGAATAACATATGCTGTGAAATACATATTCCCTTTGTCAAAATTACGCCTTTTATTTATTAAGCGTTGCCCGTATTTCGAAAAGAATAAAGAGGCAAAGCACTCAGCACAACTTACGCTTCGGATAATAATCAGGAAAAGGGAAGTTTTTCTGTTCAATCACCAGTTTTCAAAACCTGGCCCTAATTTAGCTTTTGAATTTTTACTTGGATCTTTTAAAACTAGTAATACTTTTTAATGTTCCATACGGAACACTTATAAGATTACTTCTTTGTCTGTCCGTCTACCTGTTTGTCCGTCTGGCTGTCTGTCTGTCTGTCTGTCCCGATTTTCTCCGAAACTATTTGACATAGAAAGTTGAAATTTGGCACTAATATAGGAATTAATGGCCTAATCAGAGCTGTGAAAGTTTAATTTTGACTTAATGGATCAGTTCTTGGGGGTGAAATCGGAAGTGAAAAAAAATTGTTTACAGGTCATCGAGTGGATATCAAATGAAGGCTTCGAAAAACACGAGTTCAAATATATATCTGTCTGCGCCAGGGAGGTTTCCGATGTTATTTTGGGTATGGAGGCTAACATCCCTTTTTCGAAGAAATGCCCTTCCAACGGCAAGCCTTAGTTTGACCGAAAATGCAAAGAAGCTGTTGCTTCTAAACATCTTGCATACCGACAATGGCGTGAAAATCCTAACACCATAAATCGTAACAGTCAAGGGTGCCTAATATTGTCTTCAGACAGCGTATCATAAAACGTATTTTGATAAAGTGTGCCACAGTTTAGCCAATACCTAAAAAAGGCAAGAAGGCCTTGCCAAATATAACTACCGACCAATCGCACTGCTTCCAATAATATCGAAAGTCATGGAAAAGGCTATCAATCAGCATCTTCTAAAATATCTTGAAAGATTCAACATTATTAGCTTTCGTAAAAATAGATTCAGGAGATTTTCTGACTTATGTAACACATGTTTGGAACAACGCAATTGAACACTTTTGGAGAATCTCAAGCGGTTGCTCTTACTATATCCAAGGCATTCGACCGTGTTTGGCACGATGGGCTGTTGGCTAAGCTACGTTCTTATGGTATGTCTGAAAAGTTCTGTTTGTGGCTCTCATGTTTCCTCAGAGAGCGTTCTCTTTACGAGTGGCAGTCGACGGATTTTTTTATATCACCTTCACTATCAACGCCGGTGTACCCCAAAGCTCCATACTGTCTCGTACTTTCTTTCTCATTTATATTAACGATCTGCTGGAAAAGACCGGGAATCCAATCTACAGCTTTGCAAATGACAGTACACTTATCTCTTCATTCACTCTGAACGTTCGGACATCGGCTACTCAGACGAATATCCGCAAACAGCAGGAAGTCATTCAACTTAACAAAGACCTGGAAGAAATTCTATCTTGGGGTGACAGTAACCAAGTGGAATTTAACGCTACAAAACCCAGGCGGCAGTTTTTTCTAAAAAAGTTAACGTTGCTGAACCCGACATAGTTATGTCGGTGCACTCCATTCCTCTAACATCGCTACTCAATTTGATGGGCGTTATTTTGGGAGCAAATATGTCCTGGCATGAACATGTTGCAGGGATAGCAAGGAGAGCTTCTCAAAAGTTGGGAATATTATTTCGAACCAGAAAGCTTTGCACTCCACAACAATTGTTAATTCTTTACAAAGCGCAAATTCGACGAACTATGGAATACTGCTCCCACGTTTGGAGCTCCGCTCCCAAACATATACTGCATTTGTTGGATTCTATTCAGAGAAGAGCTGTTCGGCTGATTGGAGACCCGGAACTGACCGGCGGCCTTGATTCGTTGAAACATCGAAGAACGGTTGGCGACTTGAGCCTATTCTACAAGTATTTTGATGGAAAGTGTTCGAAGGATGTGGCCCGCTTAATTCCTCCCAGAGCGGTACATGTTAGAAGTACACGTCGCGCTAATCCGTATGAGATTCAGTTTGTTACTCCTCGTACAAGGCTTCGCTTTCTCCGCACACGTGTCGCTCCTGTGGCGCTTTAGGGACTTCCCTGTAGCACGTGTGCTAGACCATAAAAAATATATATACATATACATATATATATATATATATATAATATATATATATATATATATATATATATATATATATATATATATATATATCTAACATCAAACCAACGACTGAGTTTTATAATAGGTCCTCAAATTCTGTTCCCCTTAGGAGCATGGCTTCAGACAAGGTAGATAATTTATCTGTCTATTATCAAAATGTCCGTGGTATAAATACAAAAATTAAGGAGATTTACAATGCCGCTGGCTCTGGAAATTATCAAATTGTTGCCCTTACAGAAAACATGGCTCAATGATAGTGTGATTGATTCTGAAATTTTTCCTCCAAATTTTATAATATTCCGAAGTGATAGAAAGTTCCCTTTGGTTGACATGCAGAGGGGTGGTGGTGTTGTTCTAGCCCTCGGATCTGAATTTTCCGTATTTCCATTAGATATGTCTATGTTTGACCGTCTAGAGATTATTGATATAATTGGCGTAAAAGTCTTTTTAAATAACGTAACTCTGTATATCTTTGTTTTGTATATTCCTCCAAGAGTATTGGTCCAGATATACGAAATATTATTTGAGACTTTATTGTCTTTACCGTTTGTTATGAATAATAAAGTGCTAATTATGGGTGACTTTAATATACCCAATTTTAATGTACTTGAGAATACATTGCGTAACAGTAGTAAAACAATAATTGAAAATTTTCTAAACTTTTCCGGTCTATCTCAAATTAACGTCATAGAAAATTCCTCTGATAGACTTCTTGATCTCGTGCTCACAAATAACGATGGCAGTGTTGAGAGAGCCATGGATATTTTAACAGCGGAAGATAATCACCATCCTGCTTTAGATATTTTTTTAAAAGTACAGTGTGAATCCAAGAAACATAAGCAAAAGAATTATTCAAACTATTATAATTTCAAAAGAGGGAATTTAGTAAACCTATATCTTAACTTTTCATATATTAACTGGGACTTTCTGTCTCAATTTACAGACGTAAATAAAGCCTGCGAAAGATTTTATCAAACAATTTACACTACTTTAGATATACATGTTCCTAAGACACAAACAACAAATAAATATTATCCGCCTTGGTTTACTAGTGAAATTTATACAAAATATCAGAACTAAATACAGCTCTTGGAAAAAATTCAAAAGAACGGGAAATTTATTCGAACTAGAAAAGTTTAAAAATCTGAGGCGAATCATTAAAAATGACACAAAAGCTTCCTACAAAACATACTCTTTAAATATTGAAAACAACATAAAAAATGATCCTAAAAAATTCTGGCGCTATATTAATGACAAGAAGAACTCTCATGTTATACCAACCAAAATGTCTTATAATAACAACATCCTTAATAATCCCAGACATATAGCTGAAAGTTTTGCATCCTTTTTTCAAGACTCTTATGTAATGTCTTCTCAGAAACAAAGAAACGTGGAGAATAATTTATTCCCATCACAGAATCCTATTAACATGGAGAAAATAACGGAACAACTTGTTTTTAAAAGTATTAAAAAAAAGTTAAAACCTACAGCTACTGTTGGTCCAGATAGAATTCCTGCCTTCTTGTTAAAAGACTGCGCCTCTGTTTTTGCTCATCCTCTTACAATATTATTCAATTTATCGCTTGACACATCTATGTTTCCAGACACATGGAAAACATCACGCATTACGCCTGTTTTCAAAAAAGGTGACAAGAGTTGTGTAACAAACTATAGACCGATAAGCATTATTAATAACTTTTCAAAAGTCTTCGAAATCATATTACATGATTATTTATATAATTCAATTGGCACGCAGATATCACTGCAACAGCACGGTTTCGTGAGAGGCCGTTCGACGGTTTCAAATTTATTTTGTTTTACGCAAGACCTTGCCGAATCACTTGATGGGGGTGAGCAGACCGATGTGATTTACACTGATTGCTCTAAGGCCTTTGATCGGCTGGATCATGGGATTCTGTTGGACAAGTTGTTCTCAATTGGCTTTTCGAGTAAGTTATTATCTTTTTTTAAATCATACTTGATAAATCGCTCGCAGTTTGTACAGTGTCTTGGTCAGAATTCTTCTAGCTTTGTTGCCACATCGGGAGTGCCGCAGGGATCACATTTGGGACCACTCCTTTTTAATATATTTATAAATGATCTTACTCAGAGAGCGGGTGTTGAATACCTACTTTATGCTGATGACGTGAAGCTATACTGCAGAATCAGAGACCTGAATGACTGCATAAGACTACAGGATGGCTTTAATCTTGTAAACAATTGGTGTAGTAACAACAAACTCCTTTTGAATGTATCCAAGTGCAATGTAATTACCTTTACAAAAAAACATACCCCATACAATTCAATTACAGTATGAATGGTCAGGTCCTAGAGCGATGTCAGTCGGTGTCTGATTTGGGTGTTTTGCTGGATACTGCCTTGTCTTTTCGTGGCCATATTGCAAAGATTACGGTGGAGAGTTTTAAACTATTGGGTTTCATCATACGTAGTAGTGCCGACTTTGTTGAATATGATACTCTAAAATTGCTTTTTAATAGTTTCGTGAGATCACGGCTTGAATACTCAGTTGTTGTTTGGTGCCCCTTTTATCAAGCGCACATTCAAAATATCGAAAAAATTCAAAAGCGTTTTTTAAAGTACGCTAGTTTTAAACTCGATGGAGATATCCCAAAATAGGTTATCCCTATGAAAGTCTCTTGGATAGATTTTCGATGAAAAGTTTAGAGGCACGCCGAAACAAAGCCCAAATTATATTTTTACATAAGATAATATCAAACAAAATTGATGCAAACAAAATCTTGCAGTGTCTGCCTTTTCATGTACCTAGAACCGCGGCACGTAGTGTGCAAACTTTTAATTTACCAATCCCAAGAACAAATGTCCTAAAATTTTCTCCCCTTTTTCAAATTTGCGAGAAATACAATCAAATGCAGAACCAGCTTGATATTTTCAATTGCAGCGTGACAAAAATAAAAAAAAATGTAGTTTTTAAAATATGTTGTTAATAAGCTCTAATATAATTTTAATTAGGTTTAGTACATTTCATTATGTTATTTTCCCATTCTGTAATTGGAATACTGTAGAATGTGGTGAATAAATAAATAAATAAATATATATATATATATATATATATATATATATATATATATATATATATATATATATATACAGTCGACATTCTATATAGTGAAAGACCAAAATGTTGACCGAAATTTCACTATAGAAAGTTTTTCACTATATAAAGAAAAAATCCGTATATATTGCTATGTATGTATATCTTGAAAAAATTGCACTATAAAGAGTTTTTCACTATATAGAGTTTCACTATAAACAGTGTCGACTGTATATATATATATATATAATATATATATATATATATATATATATATATATATATATATATATATATATATATTTATATATATATATATATATATATATATATATATATATATATATATTTATATATATATATATATATATATATATATATATATATATATATATATATATATATATATATAATGTAATACTTGCGCATACTTTTCCTTGTATTATTTTTTAAAAATCGCGGCTCCCGCCTTATCTCGAAAATTACTGCTCAACAAATTTTGACAGACAGACAGAGAGACGTTGCATTTTATATATATTATAGAAGAGCTAATTACATATTAATTACATTTGTCGCGGTTTTCGTTTAGAGAATAACAGCTGAAATTTCTTTTGGTAATTATATTTTTTTATAAGCAGGAATGTATTAACTTTTTAAAATTAAGAGAATATAACAGTGTATACTCTTTACTACTAGTAAAACTTACCATAATTTGTTCCCATCAAATAAATAGCAGACCCCACAATCGGTAAAGAAAAGGGACCTGGTAATTTACTGGCAGACCAATATAACCCTCTTCTTCTCCACAAATATCGCAAGTACTTTACTAGAAAGATACAGACTACCAATGATACTAAGAGTTCCGTTAGAGAATTCTTTTTTATATTTAGTTGTGCTTGATAATCTATGTTTTGTTCCACTGACATCCTAAAATAGGTGGTATATTTCAATTTCATCGGTTTTACTCAAAAGTCAGCAAAGGATTATCTTAAAATCCTTTGGCCTAATTATAGAAACTTCTGTACTTAAATGTAAGAATTATGCCATACTAAAAATTTCAATTTTGGTGAGGCCCTTAGCGCAGTGGGTAGAGTAACTTAATGTTGTCATGAGGGTCAGCGGCTCGATTCCGCCTGTTTGCTTGGGGTGTTGTGTTTGTCTTAGATTAAGTTAGGTTTAAGGTTTATTATGTTGGATTACTTTATAAATAAACTCATGTCTGAATGGGATTTTTCTCAAGGCCAAAAAAAATTTAAAAAAAAAGATTCAATTTTTAATTCAGAATTTTATTAGTTCAACTATACTCCCCCCCCCTCTTAAGTTGTCAAATAATAGTATTAACGAAGAAGCATGCCAACTTGTTAACTGAACTACTTTCCGGTATGCTGACATAAACTCGAATAAGTAATTTGTGCAGTAACTCGCTTGCAAACACGTAAATCTAGAATAAGTACTGATTTTGACTGTTTCACATTAAAAAGTAACTTATTCTAAGCACTACAATTTCATATTTTAAATGATAGGTACTTTACGGTACCAGAAAAAGGTGAGCAATATCAACTCTTTCGAGTTACTTACCTCAAACCTGATATTTCCTTCTACATAAATATGATTTCTGTTAAAATAATGAAAAAATAACACGATGTTCATATTGTTCGATTTTAAGAATTCTACGACCGATAAATAATATGATATATACTAAGGAAGGCCTGTAACCTCCTTCTATACCTTATTAACTCAATATTTGTTTGTCCATAAATAATTTAAATTGAATTAAAATATTTTTTTATATTAAAACACACAGAAGCCCCTGTTACCATCTCTTATACATTTAACCTCTTATGCGCATGACTATAAATAATTATTCTTGAGACTTTATTCTAACGAAAAATCCAGAAGAATCCCCTAATTATGTCCACATTTATGTCCACTTCAGGTAGTGCAAGTATATTTATACCAAATTTAAAATCGATATCTTATTTCGTTGGAAAGTTGTCGTGTCAACAAACAGACAGATCGACACACTGAGGAAAACGAAGGTTTTTGTGGTCAGTAGGTTATATGTGGGATTCTCTTAAATTACTTAGTTATTCCTCTTTCTTAATTATCGCCTTTGTCTTCTTCTTCCAATAAACCTTAGTTAATCTTCCTTTTTTGTCCAGTCACATTAACGGTTTCACTTCGGAATGAGAGATAATAAGCTGTAAACTTGTATAAACCTTTATTTTGGCATTCTAAAAGTTGTCTCAAAAGTCTCATAAAATCTCGTGTCCGCGTCTTAAGATATTCAAGGCCCAAGGTCACAAAAATCAGTTTTTCACAAATATCTCGCTTCCTATGATTTCAATGATATTTACAGCTGTTAAAAAAAGAGCATAAAATTCTCTACAAATTTTGTTCTAAACATTTTTTATATGCTTTAACCGTTTTTGAGATAGAGCGCGCAGCTCTCAGCCATACATAGCATAATGCAAGGTGAACCGTGAGTCCCGGTAAATAATACGTCGTATAAAGTTAATTAATCACTAAAAATCCATAATTATGAATAATTTGCATTATTTATTAATTAATACATTATATTTAATAGTATAATTTATCAAATATATTCGTTTAATAATACTTACCTACTTCATGTAATTAAAAAATTATTAAGTTGAATACTTTATGTATATTTTAATTATATTCTAATATATCTAAATTAGATTTTAAGTAGAAAAACAGTAGAGTAAATACATTTTAATTATATTTATTTAGCAATTATGTATTATACATTTAATACAACTGAAGTTCAAATGTGGGGAGGATTTACGTAAACTCTAATAATTAGAAGAACCTTAGTCTCAATTTTCTTTTTCTTTTGGGGATCATGAAAAGATATGATAGTGAATGATCCTACCTTTCTCGTAATTATTATGTCAGTTAAATATTTTTGTTGAAGTCTTGTAATGATAGTCTTATCATATGGTACATACTCCGTAAGGTCACCTTTAAGCTCTTTCAATGTAAATTGTGAATCTTCATGATTTTCTATATAACAAAAAATCTCTTTCATTGCTTGTGTGACTTGATTATCTTCGCGAGGCTTCTTATCAGTAGATGGTACTCGACTTAAGAAATTAGCATAGAAAATGGTGTGGTACTTCGCTTCAGCAGCGATCAAGTCATAATTCTCCTAAGGAATCGCTTCGTTCTTCTGCTGTTTTAATGACGTTGTCTTTGAATTCAAGAGTACTTACTTTACTAATCGTGCGTCTGTACTTCTCTTTTTTTTTCGTCTCTGCTGCTTCATCAGCTGCTTGGTCACAAAATAAGCATAGCTTTCTGAAATCAAACACTTCATTTCTTTTTTTACGAGGTGCACTTGATGATGGTGAAGTTCACCTTCCCCTAGGAATCATTTCGATGCTGCAATAGAATTTTTACTGATGTACACTTTTCGACGCTCGACACTCGGCATGCACATTCACAGAGGTTAAGGTATTTAAATGAAATGACCGTCATTTCTTTCAATATTTGCAGATTTAAAGTTTGTCGCGCACTACATTAACAGAATCACCTTCTGAAAGTGACATATAAAACACAAATCAGCCATAACTCTTAAAATTGTACATCAGTCGTTGCTAAGATACAATTTAAAACTAACGAATAAACTTGGTTAGTAGAAAGTGGTCCCTTGAAAAAGAAATCGGTCTTAACTCTGCAATAGAACATTTGTCCCAACTGACTATAAATAGAAAAGGTCGTATTATAGGGGTCCGTATTCCCAGTTATAATCTTAATAGTAATATAAGTATTTAAGAGTTTACACATTTTAAAGAAAAAGTACTTAACTCTTTTTCTACTTAAAATATAATTAAGATAAATTAGAATGTAATTAAAATATACTTAAAGTATTTCACTTAACAATTTTTTAATTACGAAGTAGGTAAGTATTATTAAACGAATATATTTGACAAATGAAAAATATTATTAAATATAATGTATTAATTAATAAATAATGCAAATTACTCATAATTATAGATTTTTTAGGGGTCAATTAACTTTATACGACGGGACTCACGGTTGACCTTCCATTATGCTGTGTATGGCTGAGCGCTGCGTACTCTCCGCGCTCTATCTCACAAACGGTTAAGCATATAAAAAATATTTGGAACAAAATTTGTAGAGAATTTTATGCTCTATAATTATTATAATAAATGAAAATATCATTGAAACCATAGGAAGCGAGATATTTACGAAAAACCGATTTTTGTGACATTTGATCTTGAATATCTTAAGACGCGGACACGACATTTTATGAGACTTTTGAGACAACTTTTAGAATGCCGAAATAAAGGTTTATACAAGTTTACAGCTTACTATCTCTTATTTCGAGGTTGACCCTCTTTTTTGGCTTATAACACTGGGCAATTTGGCCACTTTCTGAAATATTTCCTCATCAAAGCGTGGAGGGAGGTAAATTAAAATTATAAGAAAACTGGCCGATTTCTTATAAGAACTTAATTCTTCCCAATTATATAGAAATAAAACGCTTTTATCTAACTAAAAAAATTAATAAATTTCAAACATTTTTAGTGTTCCGCACGGAAAACACTTATAAGATCACTTCGGTATCTGTCTGTCTGTCACACTCGATTTTCTCCGAAACTATTTGACATAGATAGTTGAAATTTGGTAATAATATAGGAATTGATGGCCTCATCATAGCCATGTAGTTTTGAGGGTTAAATTTTGACTTAAAGGGTTAGTTTTGGGGGGTGAAATCGGAAATGAAAAAAAATTTTTTACTAGGTCATCGAGTGTGGTGTCAAATGAAAGCTTATGAAAACACGAGTAAAAAATATATATATATATATATATATATATATATATATATATATATATATATATAATGTAATACTTGCGCGTACTTTTCTTTGTATTATTTTTAAAAAATCGCGAAAAATCGCTGTCCCCCGCCTTATCTCGAAGAGTACTTATCAAAAAATTTTGAAAAAATTCTGGAATATTCTTCACGGGGTGTAGATTGAATGAAAATTATCAGGAGTGCATTACCTTTAATAATTTATCTGGTACATAAAAAAACAAAAATTTCAAGGTCATCATATTTCAGTAAAGATTGGAAACAAACTTTGTTGAAAACTCATTTGGGGTGTGTTTTGTGAAGTCACTGATCATTTTATACCTCTGTAACAAAATTTTTTATTTTAAAAGTAATCAACGTACGGAACACTAATTGCGCAAGTTCAACTTGCACTTGACCGGTTTTATTTTTTTTTTTAAATAATTAATGAATAGTTTTATTATTTTGCAAATAGTAGACCGGAATGGAGTAGTTATTACAATAGTTTCGCAAATTTATACGCAGACAACGCTTATTTCTGGGTGCGCTATTTTGAAATTCCAAACATACTTTTTTGCAGAAGTTGTATGTTCAAAATCCCATTGCGCATACACAGTTATCAGGGACGCTCAAAAGGAACTTTCAGATACGGATTGATTTTCGCTTGTTACTTGTATAAGTAAAGGACCATCTGCTAATTTTCTTGTTTGTACCAATGTTCCAATTTGCACCTAAAGAGCCTTATATATTAAGAAAGGTGAGGTATTCTTGAAAGAACCCGGTATCATGCTTATCTTTTAAAGACAATCATAGATAGGAACTTCCAGGGTGGAAGGTATAGGCTCAGTTCTGGGCTGTTTTGACCCGTTTTGTTTAAAATAATTTTGTTTATTTGAGGCATATGTATCCCACGAGTACTCTAGGAAATACAGTCGAACATAATAGACCCTGGTTATTACGGCAAGGCTTTTTTACTACTGGAGGAAGCCTGGTATCCGGTAGGAACTGTTATCAACTCATACCTGCTGAGTTATTCATCCCCTCAGCATGGTATCTTTACACTTTGGAATTACGAGTTTTACATTTATTGAATAAGGACAACAGAAGGGATATACACCAGACGACACAACATGACTCGGGTACCTCGGGTTTGTCAAGCCTGTACTATAAGAATCTGTGATTATTCTAGTCCCTGAGGGGACGTATAGAACTTACTGAACATTGGACGCTAACATGTTTTTCACATTGTCCTCTCTAATTTGGGACAAACATACATACAGGCACCGAAATGATCTTGTAAGTCTTCCGTACGGAACGCTAAAATATTCGTTTGCATTTCTTTCTGTTATTTTGCTAAAATTCTATAAATCTAAATGGCATGATGTCTGAATGGAAAATTAGAAATGAAGATACACAACAATTATCACCACTTCACTAAGCCTAATCATGTTAGTATCATGAGGTGCAATGATTGAGTCAACCTTGATGATGCTAACACAATTAAAAGTGTTTGGTGTAGCGGTAATAACTATTATTATGTATTTTACCAACATAGAGACATACATAAGTACACAAGGGTTCAACATACAAAACAAGAGAGGTCTATTATAGACTATATACTGGTACAAAGGAGCAAAAGAAAATATGTGAAAAACGTAAGAATAAGAAGAGCGGCCGAAATATACAGTGATCATTACCTACTTGTAGAATAATCAAAGAAAGGTTGCCTAAAGATGAAAACCCAACAATAGGAAAATACAAATCAATAAGGACATATAAACTAAGAAATGAAGAAATTATGATCAAAAACCGCCAAATAACTGATGAGAAATTCGAAAAAGGATACAGATATATAAAATATGCAAGTTTGGAAGACAAGTGGAGTATCTTCAAGAATATAATCCTGGGCGGGGCTACCAGAGTATGCGGAGTGTGCAACGCCAACAACAGTAAAAGACAAACAGGTTAGTGGAATGGTAATATACAAGAAGAAATTATTGCGAAGAAGAAAGAATGGAAAAAATATCTCACAACAAAAACACCTGAACAATATGAACTATACAGGGTTACAGGGAAAGTCGTCCTAGATAATTAAGGATGTTATAGTTTAGGTCGTTTCTGACCGATTTGACTCTATGACATGATGTCCTAAACTTAATCGTTTTCGAGATATTGAAGTTTAAAGATTTTCTAAAAAAACATGTTTTTTTTGCTTTTATATCGATTTTTTTTTATTAGAGGTTCTCGAGTGCGATTTTTTTGGTTATTTTTAGTTAGTCTGTTTGTCAAGTATCAAAAATCATCAAAAAAATTTGAACCAGTTACTAACAGTTTCAAATGGCGGCTTGTTAATGTTTCTAAATTACGAATTTTTACCAAGTGTTTCCTACTTTAAATCAATAAAGAGAAAAAAAAAAAAGTATGGAAGTTATTCTGCAAATTATTTTTAAAAACTTTTACGTCTTTTTAGCTATCAAAAAAGGTATAATACTAGGAGTTTAATAGGAAAGCTGTACACAGAATGACACCTAAAGCGGGCTCGGGTAGCAAAAGGTAAATTTTTAGTTCTAGGTGAAAATACGAAAAATACACAAATAAAACAAAAAACCTTGCAATTTAATATTTTTTATTAATTATAATTCGTGTTCTATTTGGTCGCCCCTATTTTCTAACACAAATTCTCATTCTTTTTCTTAAATTACTTTTCACAACGCTGGTTGTGAGGTGCCGCCTCATTTCGTCAGCCGCATCAATTATTTTTTGTCTTAGGACATCCACGTTTTCGATAGGAGTCATCTGGTCGTATACGAAACTTTTCATGTGACCCCCACACATAAAAATCCATCGGTGTTAGGTCTGGGCTTCTCGCCGGCCAAGGTATGGGTCCGCCTCTTCCAATCCATTTGTTGGGATAATTGTCATTGAGCCATGCACGAACACTTCCTCTGTAGTGAGCTGGGCAGCCATTGTGTTGAAAGTACATGTTTTGTCTCAAACCAATAGGTAGGTCTTCCATCAAATTAGGTAAATCGTTCCGTAAAAAATTGTCGTATTCCTCGCCATTCAAATTATCTGGCAGGAAGAATGGCCCAACCAAATAATTTGAAATTATACCCATCCACACATTTAAGCTGAATCTTGTTTGTGATCCTTTCGTTCTTTTTTTGTTTGGGTTGCCTTCCTCTTTAGAAGCCCAATAGTGGGCATTGTAGTACTTTGTAAGACCGTCTTTGTCGAATTTCGACTCGTCAGTCCATAGTATTTTCTAAAAAAAAA
Source organism: Pachyrhynchus sulphureomaculatus (assembly GCA_019049505.1). Taxonomy (NCBI): domain Eukaryota; kingdom Metazoa; phylum Arthropoda; class Insecta; order Coleoptera; family Curculionidae; genus Pachyrhynchus; species Pachyrhynchus sulphureomaculatus. The sequence continues at coordinate 26,391,987 of CM032448.1, forward strand.
AGATGCATCTTCGACATCGGTATTGAGCATAAATCTGCAGAATTCTAATCGTCGCAACGGATCCCCTTCTTCAATGACTTGCACGGGCGTATAGTGGTAAGGGTGTTGCCCAACAGTATGCATTACAAACCATACCTTCCACTGCGAAATACCAAGCTGTTGTGCGACAACATTTGTAGATGTGGTTGGGTCCACCTCAAAGAGACGTCGTATTTCGTTTTCTTCGTCTTCGTCAAAGATACGTGGTCATCCCATGTCAGTCCGCCGTCTTTGTACGGAACTAGTTTCTCGTAGTCTTCGATAAGTTTCATCAAATACGCTAACATCAGGTACACGACGAGTAGGATATCGCAGTATGTATTCATCACGTGCACGCGACGACACTCCTTCGCAAAATCCGTAACACATTAGGATGTCAGCATATTTCTCGTTGGTATACGTTGCCATATTCACAAGCAGAGATCAAAATCTAGTTACGAGCCAATTCACACAGTCAGAAGATGAAACACAGATATTTTTGAAAAGCACGGTATAGCACATCTACCACGGACGAATCGCATGAGCAGACTAAAAATCATTCAATAATGTTTAGTGAACAGAAAATGTCACTCGCATAGAGAGTAGCCCTATCGGAAAAAATGCTCACCCAACCCTTTTTATTGTTTGAAGGTGCAGGTAGTAAACCGGTCGTATCTAAATTCTATTATTATGTTACTCTACATTTGGGCCTATTGAAATCTCATTTTCTTAGAATTTTCAATAGATCCAGTAGATATTATACCGTTTTAGATAGCTAAAAAGACGTAAAAGTTTTTAAAATAATTTGCAGAATAACTTCCATACATTTTTTTTTTCTCTTTATTGATTTAAAGTAGGAAACACTTGGTAAAAATTCGTAATTTAGAAACATTAACAAGCCGCCATTTGAAACTGTTAGTAACTAGTTCAAATTTTTTTGATGATTTTTGATACTTGACATACAGACTAACTAAAAATAACCAAAAAATCGCACTCGAGAACCTCTAATAAAAAAAATCGATATAAAAGCAAAAAAAAAACATGTTTTTTTTTTAGAAAACCTTTAAACTTCAATATCTCGAAAACGGTTAAGTTTAGGACATCATGTCATAGAGTCAAATCGGTCAGAAACGACCTAAACTATAACGTCCTTAATTATCTAGGACGATTTTCCCTGTAACCCTGTATAAAGGAAAAAGGAACAGAGTTAAAGAGTTGGTGAGAAAAGCAAAGGAACACTCATGGAAAAAATTCGGAGATAAAATGGAAGAAAATAGTAAAGTTCTTAAATCATTCAGGAAGGGCCAACCTATAACCGAATTATATGTAAAAAACAAAAACCAAGAAATCCTAACAACAGAGAAAGCACTAATGAAAGATGGAAAGAATACTTTGAAAGAACTATTGGGGGTAATGAAGAAAAAGATAATGCAAATTATGAAGAATTGGAACAGCAAAATATGGAAGAAATAGAAGATAGGGAACATATAGAATGGAAAGAGTTGGAGGAAGTTACAAGAAAATTGAAAAATGGAAAAGTCTCAGGCAGCAATAAGATAACGTCTGAAATGATTAAATACATGGGGAGGAAAGGAAAAACAATATTGTTAGAAATAATTAATAGTGCATGGGAGGAAGAAAACTTTCCAGCCGAATGGGGAATATCGTTTATTACACCAATCTATAAAAAAGGGAGAACACAAGGATTTTAACAATTACAGAGGAATTAGTATACGGGAACACAATTGATAAAATTTATGAGGGCATTATTAATAACAGGATAAAGAAAGTAATAGAACCACAACTATCGGAATCGCAAAGTGGATTTAGACCAGCAAGAAGTACACAAGACCACATATTTACACTGAAACAGATTATCGAAAAAAGATCAAAACAAAATAATCGAATCATAGACTTAAAAAAAGCATTTGACAGTGTACGGAGAAATAAAGTGTGGAAAAGCCTAGAAAACAAGGGAATAAACAAAAAGACAATAAGAATAATAAAGGGAATATACAGCAACAATGTGCAGTATGTAATAAAAAACAACATGAAGTCGGAGGGATTTACAACACAGAAAGGTTTGAGGCAGGGAGGAAACTTGAGCCCAACATTGTTCACTGTATACATGGATGAAATAATCAAGAAATGCGAAATAAAAGTGAAAAGAATGACAATAGTATACTGGAAGCTGAAAAGAATAGAAGTATCTGCAGCGGCTTTTGCTGATGATATTGTGCTGGTGGCGGAAAATGAGAGACAATTACAAGGAAACTTCGATATTTGGAATAAAGCGTTTAAGGAAGAAGGTATGAAAATTAATATAGATAAAACAAAAGTAATGACAATGGAAAACCAACAAACAAATATTTACATAGAAGGGAATAAAATACAACAAGTGGAACAATATAAGTATTTGGGAGTGATAATGGATGAAACTGGAAAACAAGACAAAGAAATTAATCAAAGAATCGAAAAAACGAACAAACTTTACTATGCAATAAATAATAAATTCATTAGGAAGAAAGAGGTGACGAAACAAACAAAAATAAAAGTGTTCAAAGCAATTTTTAAGACAATCCTAACATATGGATGTGAATCATGGACCCTAACAGACAGGCAGAAAAACAAGGTACAAGCCGTCGAAATGAAATACCTGAGAGCAGTACAAGGAGTTACACGGAAGGGAAGCATAAGGAATACAGAAGTAAGGAGAAGGCTGAGAGTACAAGCAAATATGAAATATATACAACAAAGACAGCTGGGATGGTGGGGACATGTATAGAGAATGAAGGATCATAGACACGTGAAACAAGTGTATGAAGCTCGAATACAGGGAAAACAGAAGCGAGGAAGACCTAGACAGATCTGGAATGGGAGTATTGGAAGTATACTTAAGGAGAAGGGAAAATCCTGGAAAGAAGCAGTGAAAATGGCAAAGAATAGAGACAGATGGAAGAAGTTTATATGTGGAGATTGAGAGGGAAAAAAAGGAGAATGTATAACTGCCCTACACCCTATGGTAGAAGGGATATACGATTATATATATATATATATATATATATATATATATATATATATATATATATATATATATATATATATATATGTATATATATATATATATATATATATATATATATATATATATATATATATATATATGTATTTAGTATGCCAATGATTCCAAAATCTAAACATAGTAGGAATATAGGAATGAAAATAAACAGAAACCATTCAGATAGACCCTTAAAAAGTTGATAGTTACACTATATTTTACTTACGTTCTCGTTTGGATGCAAACTTCTAAAGAAATTGAAAATGGTTACACAGAAAATATGAATTTCTCATTAGTCGTCAATTAATTTATAGTTTCTGCTATGTTCGATTATAATACTGGATATAATATATAGGGTGATCCAATAAAAATTGTGGTTATTTTATTAATTATTTTGGGTTTTTGCATTTTCTTATGTATCAGGTTTCTAAGACTACCAAAAATATAGTTTCCAATTTGCGCCGATCTGTCTGCTCGCCGCTGTGTTGTCATAATCATTTTTTATTTTAAATTTGGTACAGGTGTAATACCTAAAGTGGGGATATAATAATAATATAAATTTTGAGATGATAGCGCCCTAAGTGGTATTTAGTTCTGATTAAAAGTCAATTTATATTTTTAAGAAACTTAGTAACTAAATGTAGTTCGTTGTGGGTGCATAGGTCGACCATCAGTTCACCATTCTCATTAGTAGCCTGTCCAATAAATCTCTGCTTTTACTCCGGGGAATCTGTTGTTTCCGATGCGGGCGTTACAGTCCTCTATGAGGATTAGAGGGTCATTTGTGGTCCTGCTCTCCAGGGTGTGTTGTAACTCTTCGTAGAAGCCTTCTCTTTACGTCTTTTGTCTATAGTCTTCTGGGCTGTAACACATACCACATGTAGTTGCTGGTGTTCTGTACTAATTATTAAGTGCATGTATAGACATTCCCGTATGTTATTTTTCAGTTTTTCATGAACAAGTATACCAACGTCTGCTCTTGCTCTTTCTTCTTGTGGCACTCCCCTAGAGATCAAAATATACTCGTCATACTGTATCTATCCTTTTCCTTTCTTCTTGGTTTCCTGTAGGCCGCAAATATCAATTCTCCTCTCCTGTATCTCTTCAATCAGCTCTTGATCTCGGTTGTTGAGAGGTCTTATATTCCAGCTTGCAATCCGCAGTATTTTCGGTTTTCCATCTCGTAATCCTATTCCTCGCCTGAGTCATCTTAATGGGGTCCGTCCAATTCCCAGGCTTTTTACCAGGTCTATCAGCATAAATAGAATGTCACTCTCGGCAGGTTGCTGTCCTAACCGAGAGCCTAGCCAGGCTGCCTTAGAGACACGATATGGCGAAATAAACACTTACGAACAGAGACAAAAGTCAAGATCTATAAAACTGTAGTGAGACCGATACTAACATTCGCAGTGGAGACAAGGCCAAGTACATCAAGACAGAGAGATTACTGGGAGACATCTAAGATGAAGGTCGTGAGAACAATTATGGGAAAAAACCCTGATGGATAGAGAGCGTAGCGAAAACCTAAGATAAGCCTGCAACATAGACAACATTAATGATTGGGTGAATGACAGAAAGAAAGAGTGGAATGGATATATCAGTAGGATGGGGAGAGACAGACTGGTGCGAATAGCTCGGGATAAATCCCCAAATGGCTGAAAGAACATCGGGAGACCCAGAAAGATGTGGAGTGACAACCTGGAGATCTAATAGCGAAAACCTAAGACAAGCCTGCAACATAGACAACATTAATGATTGGGTGAATGACAAAAAGAAAGAGTGGAATGGACATATCAGTAGGATGGGGAAAGACAGACTGGTGCGGATAGCTAGGGATAAATCCCCAAATGGCTGAAGGAACATAGGGAGACCCAGAAAGAGGTGGAGTGACAACCTGGAGATCTAATGGAGGTGATCAGAGAAGGAAGAGGCGCAAGCCTACTATAGAAGAGGAAGAAGAAAAAGAAGAAGTAAGTGAACGGGAATGTTATATAAAATAAAGTTATTTTTTTATAAGCATAGCACACGTGCTGTAGGGAAATCCCTAAAGCGTTACAGGAGCGAGGCGTCCGGGGAAAAAGCAACTCACATTAGTCTTGAATCGCTGTAAACTGTACTCGGTAGGAAACACAATCCTGGGTAAGTCATTTCTAGGGGATGACGTTTTCCACATAAAAGATTGCTTGAAAAGGGTTGTACGAGGAATACCAAGCTGAACTTCATACGAATATGAAGTATTAGTGCGACGTGTATTTCTAGCATGCACAGCTTTGAGAGGAACACATCGAACACTTCCCATAAAAATACAATTCTCAATACAAATCAAGTGTTTCCAAACATTCTTCGATGTAACAATAAATCAAGTTTGCTAGTCAGTTCTGGATCTCCAGTTAGGCGAACAGCTCTCTTCGGAAGAGACTCTAGCAAATGTAGTATATGTTTGGATGTAGAGCCCCAAACATGAAAGCAGTATTCCATTGTTTATCCAATTTCAGGTTCATACAGTTGTGGAGTGTAAAGCATTCGAGTTGGAAAAAATATTCTCAACCTTTGAGATGCTTTCTTTGCTATGCTTACAACATTTTCATGCCAAGATACATTATTTGCTCCCAAATTCACGTCCTAGACGAATTGAGTGCCCCGGCATAACTATATCGGGTTCAGCAAAGTTAATTTTTTAGAAAATACTGCCGCGTTGAAATTTGTAGAGTTAACTTCGACTTGGTTACTATCACACCAAATTAGAATTTCTTCCAGGTGTTTGTTAAGTTTTGAACGACCTCCTGTTATCTGCAGATAGTTGCATGTGTAGCCGATGTTCGAGCTTTCACAGTAAATGAAGAAATAAGCATACTTATCATCAACTAAGCTGTAAACTGGTTTCCTGTTCCAGCAGATTGTTAATGTAAGTGAAAAACAAAGTATTTTGTGAACACTGGCGTTGATATGGAAGGTGTTAGAAAGAAATCCATCGACTGCCACTTGTAAAGAACGCTCTTTAACACAAGATTCCTAAACAAAACTTTTCAGACAGACCCTAGCTTAGCCAGCAATCCATCGTGTCTAACATGCCCGTATGCCTTGAATATATCACGTGTAGTCGCAAGAAATTCTCCAAAGTGTTTCAATTGCGTTATTCCAAACATGTGTTACATAGGTTAGCATATCTCCTGTTAATCCTTGCTTACGAAAATCATATTGATGGTCGCTAATAATATACAATCCTTCTAGATCTTTTAGAAGATGCTGCTTGATAGCCTATTCCATAACTTTCGATGTTATTGAAACCTGGTGGGTAGTAGTTCGACTCTTGCCTTTTTTGAGTGTCGGCTGTACTGTAGTGCATTTCCAGCAGAAAGAAAATATTCCCTTTCTGTAGAGTAGGTGGAAAAGTGTACAGAAAACTTGTATTAGTTCTTTCGCGTATTTTTTGAATACTATGGCAGGTATTCGGTCAGCGCCAGAAGCGTTTTTGGTGTCTAGCTTGTCTCAAGACAATCCCGGACATCCTTGACTGCACTAGGAGAATAGTTGGTGGTGTTTGTCCTTGGAAATCGAGAGTAGAATATCAAGCAAAAAGTTTCGCTAACAAGTTGGCTTTGTCAACTGGTGCTGTTGTAATAGTATTATCAATTTCAATTTTCGGTTCATCTTTACGTAGGTTTTCTCATGGACCCTCATGAGATTTTGGAAGGTAACATTTGAGACTCCCTAGTGGTTTTCATACATTTATTTTTCATATTTTTTTTTTTATTTTTTCGGCCTACTGTCTTCTTGTTCTTACATTCTTTTAATTAAAACTTCGGAATAGCTGACACTGGGGATGATGCATTTACAGATTTAACCACGAAATGTTTTTCTTTAACTTTTTTTGAATGTAATGAGACCATAACAATATTAGTCGTTTTATATTTTGATAAAAAGATAGCAGATGTTTCCTTATGCACTCTTCACTATATTACTCGCCGCTAATTTTTGCCCGTGGTTACGAAACAGATGCTTCGCATTCCACATTGACAGATTACATTCATTTGCATTAACGATCTGCTGGAAAAGACCGGGAATCCAATCTACGGCTTTGCAGATGACAGTACGCTTATCTCTTCATTCACTTTGAACGCTCGGACATCGGCTACTCAGGGGAATATTCGCAGACAGCAGGAGGTCGTTCAACTTAACAAAAACTTGGAAGAAATTCTATCTTGGGTGGCAGTAACCAACTGGAATTTAACGCTACAAAAACCCAGGCGGCAGTTTCTTCTAAAAAAGTTAACGTTGCTGAACCCGACATAGTCATGTCGGGGCACTCCATTCCCCTAGCATCGTCACTCGATTTGTTGGGCGTTAATTTGGGAGCAAATATGTCCTGGCATGAACATGTTGCAGGCATAGCAAGGAGAGCTTCTCAAAAGTTGGGAATATTATTTCGAACCAGAAAGCTTTACACTCCACAACAACTGTTAATTCTTTACAAAGCTCAAATTCGACCAACTAGGGAATACTGCTCCCATGTTTGGGGCCCCGCTCCCAAACGCACACTGCATTTGTTGGATTCTGTTCAGAGAAGAGGTGTTCGTCAGACTGGAGACCCGGAACTGATCGGCGGCCTTGATTCGCTGGAACATCGAAGAACGGTTGGCGACTTGAGTCTGTTCTACAAGTATTTTCATGGAAAGTATTCGAAGGATGTAGCCCGCTTAATTTCTCCCAGAGCGGTGCATGTTAGAAATACACATCGCGCTAATACTTCACATCCCTATGAGGTTCAGCTTGTTACTCCGCGTAAAGCAGTTTTTCATATGGAGAAACATCATCCCTTTGGAATAACTTGCCCAGCGCTGTGTTTCCTACCGAGTAAAATTTACAGCGATTCCAGAACAACGTGAATCACTTTTTCCGCACACAACTGGCTATACCAGATGTTTAGTTAAAATTTTTCTGTAGTATAGAGAGATTTCCAATGTGGAAAGAATGCTTGCTTTAAACATCCTGCATTACAATTTTCTGGATTATTTTTTATAGCTTTTCTCCCGGACGACTAAAATTCTTATCACATTTTTTTGATATATTTTTAAACGAGCAAATTATTTTGACCCTTTTGCCGTACTTAAGTTAAATTTAAATTTTTTTCGCAATATCAGGAAATAACATCGTGTATTCACAATCTTCTGAGAAAGTTTCTGAGCGAACACCAATTTTCGTAACTGCACAATGTTTCTGGGTAGTTGCAATAGTTTGTAAATTACGGAAATTTTTGGCTTCTTTGTAATAAAATTACTTATTCCTTATCTTGTTTATTTTTTTCCATTTTTAAGTGCACATGATAACCTATTTTGACAATTGATGACAACTGTCAGAATTTTCAAATAATTAACGCATATATATGGTACATTCAAAATGAGTTGCAAACAAACCGTGGGGGAGCGGGATAGAATATCTCCCCCGGTACGTTCTGCCTGTCGTAGGAGGCCAGTTAAAGAACAATCTAGATGGTAGATGCCCAGATCCCACCAGCATCGCCCGGTGTGATACCATCGCATCGGCTTAGGCTGCGTGAAGTTGCTTAACGTTTCGTGGCTGTGCCGATGTCCCGGACTGTGGGACCAAATAGCATGATGAGGCACCTGGATACAAAAAATTCCGAAGGTAAAATAGCCCCCCGTTCGGATCTTCGGGTGGGGGCTGGTTCAGGTGCGTCGACATGCAGAGATCAGAATTTTAAAATGGATATTTGCAACATACGAGGTTTAAACTCGAACATAAATTCAGTGCACCAACACCTGCAATCAAATAAACCTCATGTACTCGCTCTCTGTGAAACCAAGGTCAGTTCATCGACCAGCACAGTTAACTATCTTTATCCTGGGTACGACTTCTATTCCCGATTTAGGCGTAACTTTGGAATCTGTCTTTTTGTCAGAAACGACCTCTCTTTCCAAACTTTGATGTTATGTGGTTTAAAAATAACGACTCAACCAACCACAAGGTTCATCTGCACCCTGTATCGACCACCAAGCGATACTAACTTTAGAGCACTTTTCGCTTCTCTTGCAGACACTATCAATCATTTACAAATTAACTATCCAAATGCCGAAATTGCCATCCTGGGCCACTTTAATGTCCACAACATCAACTGGCTTAAATATTCCAATACTACCGATGAACAAGGTCATGAAGCCGAATCATTTTCAATCAGTTGTGGCTTAACTCAGCTTATTGACGAACCAACATGGATCCCTGATCGAGACGGGGAGTTCGCCGGTCTTCTTGATCTGTTTTTAACCACCAATCCGGAGATTTACACGGTCAGCGTAAATCCGCCATTAGGTTCTTCCGACCATAAACTATTATCGACATCGAGTATCCTACCAATCAGTGACAAAGACGCGCCTAAACCGCGCTAGATTTGGCACTACAAATCTGCTAAATGTTTTCGATCCGATGACCCATCTGACTGCGCCAAGGAGGTTTCCGATGTTATTCTGGCCGTTATGGAGGCTTACATCCCTTTTTCGAAGAATGCCCTTCCAACGGCAAGCCTTGGTTTGACCGAAAATGCAAAGAAAGCTGTTGCTTCTATACATCTTGCATACCGACATTGGCGTGAAAATCCTAACACCATAAATCGTAACACCTTTGTTCGTGCCAGGAAAACAGATGCAAAGAAATTATCGACGAAACCAAGGAGGCACACAATCAACGGATTAGAAACAAATTTCTCGCTTGTCCCAACAATTCCAAGTCCTTTTGGTCAGTCGCTAAGGCAGTTAGTCAAAATTTCACCAAATCCATCATACCACCACTCACACGGCCAAATAATTCTATTGCAAAGACACCTGTTGAGAAAGCGAACTTGTTGGCTGAACTCTTTGCTTCAGATTCTACTGTCGATTTCAAAGGAAAAACACCACCTAATATTCACATAGTGCAGTCAAGGATGCCCGATATTGTCTTCAGGCAGGGGGGGGGGGGGGGGGGGGGGGCGTATCATAAAACGTATTTTGATGAAGCTAGACACCAAAAAGGCTTCTGGCGCTGACGGAATACCTGCCATAGTTCTCAAAAACTGTGCGAGGGAACTAACATCAGTTTTCTGTAGACTTTTCAACCTATCGTCCAGAAAGGGAATATTTCCTTCCTGCTGGAAATGTGCCACAGTTCAACCAATACCTAAAAAGGCAAGAAGACCTTGCCAAATAACTACCGACCAATCGCACTGCTTTCAATAATATCGGAAGTCATGGAAAAGGCTATCAATCAGCATCTTCTAAAATATCTTGAAGGATTCAACATTCTTAGCGATCACCAATATGGCTTTCGTAAAAATAGATCCACAGGAGATCTCCTGACTTACGTAACACATGTTTGGAACAACGCAATTGAACACTTTGGAGAATCTCGAGCGGTTGCTCTTGACATATCCAAGGCATTCGACCGTGTTTGGCACGATGGGCTGTTGGCTAAGCTACATTCTTATGGTATGTCTGAAAAGTTCTGTTTGTGGCTCTCATGTTTCCTCAGAGAGCGTTCTTTGCGAGTGGCAGTCGACGGATTTCTTTCTAACACCTTCACTATCCACGCCGGTGTACCCCAAGGCTCCATACTATCTCCTACTCTCTTTCTCATTTATATTAACGATCTGCTGGAAATCCAATCTATTTACGAGTGATCCAGACAAATTCAAGGATTGTTGTGAGAAATTTGTGACCGACAAAAACTCTGGCCATCCAAACACTCGATATTCAAACGGGAGGAGATTTCATCAACAGAACATCGTACGTAAGATTGACTAAAAAAGAGTTTTACAAGTGTTTTAAATTCCAGTACTGGAAAAGTGCATTGCTCTATGTGGGTTGACACGGTATCGGCTCGAGATGCTTGTGAGGTATCATCGTACTTCTGAAATGGGCATTAGATACTCTCAGCAATGACACAGAAGTGCTAACAATTTGGTCTGACAATTGGAGTGCCCAAAACAGAAATTTCACAATGGTGTTTGGTTAATGAGGGTTATACCATCACTGAAAGTTATCCCTCACAAATTCCTATTAAGGGCACATATGGAAGTAGACGGGGTTCACTCAGTAATAGAAAGGGCTAAGAAAAAAATTGGAGACACAACAACTCAACCTGGTACTGGCAGCAGTATATTCGTCAGTATAAATTTAAAGAAGTTTTGGGAGTGTATGACATGACTGCTGAAGACTTGAAAAAGTTGAAAATTCTATTTGAAGACAGAACTTTCTCTTTTATTGATAGAAAAAAATGCTAATCAAGAGGATAACAAAATCAGTGAATCCGTTCATCTTCAACTACGGCAAGGGAAGGAAATTTTACACTATAAAAATTCATTTTCAGAGGACTTCCTAAAGGTAGAATTAAAAAAGAACCTCGAGAAGAGTAGTCACTTGGCCATAGGCAGTAACCCCGACGCGGTCAAGTAGAAGGCCTATGCATTATACAAAATATAAAGATGTAACGATTTCCCTGAAGTGGATTCCACCGCGATTCCACGACTTTTATAAAACAATACGAAACAAATTAAATGCCGATAAGTTCCCAGAAACAATAAATTTTGTGTCAATTTTTAGTTGGGTAAATAAAATTTTTAAATAAACAATTATTTTATCTATTTTCATTGATTTCCTATCAATAAAATACCCTTAATAATTATTTAATATATTATTACACTTTGCTAAAAGACAATAGTACCTACGACAATTTGATTGAAATTTTATTCGGAGGTAAACTATCGTAACTGCACCCCTCACTGCCTGCGGACAACTCTAATTCTACTAATTTTTCGTATGACAATATGAATAATATGGTTTAGAAATCCTGAATCTCATAAAGAAATGTCCAATGGTTGACATCATATAAGAAAAAGTAGTATAATAATATAATTTTGAAAATTCATTTCTGTAAAATTACGACAAATGCAGTACGACACTTTACATTTGGGGACAGAACTATCAAATAAAAAATAACTTTTTCCTATTTTAATCTTTGTGTAAAGTTTATAATGTACCAGACAAACCCTGTATAAGACATACCATATTTAAAACAAACAAAACTAGTTTTATCAATTGACATCATGGAATATTTGTTCTACCTGAAATATTTTGGAACTTCGATCCTTGAGCCGGGCAATATCTGTTTTTACATTTTTGTTTAATTAACTTTTTTCTCTAAATTTACACATGTTTATCATACAGTCGTTCAACTTAACAAAGCCCTGGAAGAAATTCTATCTTGGGGTGACAGTAACCAAGTGGAATTTAATGCTACAGAAACCCAGGCGGCAGTTTTTTCTAAAAAGATAACGTTGCTGAACCCGACATAGTTATATCGGGGCACTTCATTCCCCTAGCATAGTCGCTCAATTTGTTGAGCGTTAGTTTGGGAGCAAATATGTCCTGGCATGAACATGTTGCAGGCATAGCAAGGAGAGCTTCTCAAAAGTTGGGAATATTATTTCGAACCAGAAAGCTTTAGACTCCATAACAACTGTTAATTCTTTACAAAGCTTAAATTCGACCAACTATGGAATACTGCTCACATGTTTGGGGCTCCGCTCCCAAACATACACTGCATTTGTTGGATTCTGTTCAGAAAACAGCTGTTCGTCTGATTGAAGACCCGGAACTGACCGGCGGCCTTGATTCGCTGGAACTTCGAAGAACGGTTGGCGACTTGAATCTGTTCTACAAGTATTTTCATGGAAAGTGTTCGAATTCCTTCCCAAGCAGTGCATTTTAGAAATACACGTCGCACTGGTGCTTCACATCCGTATGAGGTTCAGCTTGTTACTCCTCGTACAACGCTTGTTGTATGTTTCTCACCGAGTAAAATTTACAGCGATTCAAGAACAACGTGAATCGCTTTTTCCGCTCACATGCCGCTCCTGAAGCGCTTTAGGGACTTCTCGGCAATACGTGTGCTAGACCCATAAAAAAAAAGGAAAAGAAATCATCTCTCCTTACATATAAAATTTAAGACACAAAAAATTATAATTATTTAAAAATAGAAAGTTTAAAAAAGGACATTCTTTTGTCTTCTGAAAGCTATCCCTCAAAATACATATTATTTTCAATAATAAACGTCAATTATAACAAAAAGTTATTTTCCCAGTATATTCCTTGCAAACTCATTGTACTAAAAGAATTATTGGATTTAACTTTCTCACGCTAAAGAATAACTTAATTTAAGAACAACAAACCGATACTTCAAATGCTAGGTACTACTAATATATTAATCAGTACAAGTTGTGTAGAAGAATAATTTCAGTGAATTTTACAACTACAGTCTAATATTTAAAAAATTTAAAAAAATACAATTTTCAGATTCTTCTATTCCAAGTAACTGAAATAGGACGTATGATACGAAGCAAAAGTTCTAGCCCTCGTCTTTACATCATTAATAATAGTACATAAATATAGCAGATCCCTCGACTCTAAAAATCTTTAAAACCACATATAATATGATATTGCTGAACCTTTTCTGGAACTCCCTATAACCATCGCGGCCTGTGGCTCCGTGGCGTAGTACATGCTTGCAATGCATAAGTTCTTGGGTGCCAATCCCGGCAGGTTAGTATACTTATTTCTATAAGTATATTTGATCTGGCCACATACATAGGTAGTAGTTGTTTACAAAAATGCAGTAACGTCCGTGGCAGTACTACCGCGTTGTCTAAAAAGTGCTGTGAAATACATGTTTCGGCACTTGGATAACCTTCACGGGTATTACGACATCCTCGCCGATATCCTTAGGATACAAAAAAAGGGTAAAACCCCTACTCAGGCGAGGAGCTGAACAATTAAAAAAAATCAAAATGGGTAATAAATATGAACAATGCATAATAATATATTGACTAGGAAAAAACACGACAAACCATATTTTTAAATTTTATAAACGAACAGGGGATAAGTAAACTTGTAATAAGTAAGTAAATAATACATCTCCACCTGACGATACAGTCACAATAGAAATTTTAATATCAATTTTAAATCCCATAAAGGGTCCCTTGGTGCATATTACAAATGTCATTGGAAAGAGGTAATTTTCCAATATTTACAATGACCAAATTAAACCAATTTTCAAGGGGGGAGAAAGACCCATTCTTGGGCCACAAAATAATCTATAATATATATAAAATGCAATGTCTCTCTGTCTGTCTGTCCGTTAGTGCGCTTATCACTGGAGAACCACTTATCCGATTTACGTACTTAGATTTTTTTTTTTAAACATACATATGTACTCTGGTCAGGTAATAGGCTACATTTTATTCCGATAGGTAGCATAAGGAATGAGCAGTGACGATAATAGTGAATGAAGTCAGAAAAAAAGTTTGCCGCTAGCGCGTTCCGTTGCAATACACAGCCTAAACTATTAAATAAGGAACAACATTATGTACCAAAGAATATCTGTAATATATATAAAATGCAACGTCTCTCTGTCTGTCCGTTAACACGCTTATCTGTCGAGAACCACTTCTCTGATTTAATTGCTCTTTTTTTTTAATTCATATATTTGTACTCTGGCCAGGTTATATAATAATAATAATAATCTATATAACATATATAAAGCGCAACGTCTCTCTGTCTGTCTGTCTGTCCGTTAGTGTGCTTATCGTTCGAGAACCACTCATCCGATTTAAGTTTTTTTTTTTAAAAAAACTTACATATGTCCTCTGGCCAGGTTATAGGCTATAGGCTGTTTTTAGTGTTCCGTACGGAACACTTATAAGATCACTTCGGTGTCTGTCTGTCTGTCTGTCTGTCTGTCTGTCTGTCTGTCTGTCTGTCTGTCTGTCTGTCTGTCTGTCTGTCTGTCTGTCTGTCTGTCTGTCTGTCTGTCTGTCTGTCTGTCTGTCTGTCTGTCTGTCTGTCTGTCTGTCTGTCTGTCTGTCTGTCTGTCTGTCTGTCTGTCTGTCTGTCTGTCTGTCTGTCTGTCTGTCTGTCTGTCTGTCTGTCTGTCTGTCTGTCTGTCTGTCTGTCTGTCTGTCTGTCTGTCTGTCTGTCTGTCTGTCTGTCTGTCTGTCTGTCTGTCTGTCTGTCTGTCTGTCTGTCTGTCTGTCTGTCTGTCTGTCTGTCTGTCTGTCTGTCTGTCTGTCTGTCTGTCTGTCTGTCTGTCTGTCTGTCTGTCTGTCTGTCTGTCTGTCTGTCTGTCTGTCTGTCTGTCTGTCTGTCTGTCTGTCTGTCTGTCTGTCTGTCTGTCTGTCTGTCTGTCTGTCTGTCTGTCTGTCTGTCTGTCTGTCTGTCTGTCTGTCTGTCTGTCTGTCTGTCTGTCTGTCTGTCTGTCTGTCTGTCTGTCTGTCTGTCTGTCTGTCTGTCTGTCTGTCTGTCTGTCTGTCTGTCTGTCTGTCTGTCTGTCTGTCTGTCTGTCTGTCTGTCTGTCTGTCTGTCTGTCTGTCTGTCTGTCTGTCTGTCTGTCTGTCTGTCTGTCTGTCTGTCTGTCTGTCTGTCTGTCTGTCTGTCTGTCTGTCTGTCTGTCTGTCTGTCTGTCTGTCTGTCTGTCTGTCTGTCTGTCTGTCTGTCTGTCTGTCTGTCTGTCTGTCTGTCTGTCTGTCTGTCTGTCTGTCTGTCTGTCTGTCTGTCTGTCTGTCTGTCTGTCTGTCTGTCTGTCTGTCTGTCTGTCTGTCTGTCTGTCTGTCTGTCTGTCTGTCTGTCTGTCTGTCTGTCTGTCTGTCTGTCTGTCTGTCTGTCTGTCTGTCTGTTGTCTGTCTGTCTGTCTGTCTGTCTGTCTGTCTGTCTGTCTGTCTGTCTGTCTGTCTGTCTGTCTGTCTGTCTGTCTGTCTGTCTGTCTGTCTGTCTGTCTGTCTGTCTGTCTGTCTGTCTGTCTGTCTGTCTGTCTGTCTGTCTGTCTGTCTGTCTGTCTGTCTGTCTGTCTGTCTGTCTGTCTGTCTGTCTGTCTGTCTGTCTGTCTGTCTGTCTGTCTGTCTGTCTGTCTGTCTGTCTGTCTGTCTGTCTGTCTGTCTGTCTGTCTGTCTGTCTGTCTGTCTGTCTGTCTGTCTGTCTGTCTGTCTGTCTGTCTGTCTGTCTGTCTGTCTGTCTGTCTGTCTGTCTGTCTGTCTGTCTGTCTGTCTGTCTGTCTGTCTGTCTGTCTGTCTGTCTGTCTGTCTGTCTGTCTGTCTGTCTGTCTGTCTGTCTGTCTGTCTGTCTGTCTGTCTGTCTGTCTGTCTGTCTGTCTGTCTGTCTGTCTGTCTGTCTGTCTGTCTGTCTGTCTGTCTGTCTGTCTGTCTGTCTGTCTGTCTGTCTGTCTGTCTGTCTGTCTGTCTGTCTGTCTGTCTGTCTGTCTGTCTGTCTGTCTGTCTGTCTGTCTGTCTGTCTGTCTGTCTGTCTGTCTGTCTGTCTGTCTGCCTGCCTGCCTGCCTGCCTGCCTGCCTGCCTGCCTGCCTGCCTGCTGCCTGCCTGCCTGCCTGCCTGCCTGCCTGCCTGCCTGCCTGCCTGCCTGCCCTGCCTGCCTGCCTGCCTGCCTGCCTGCCTGCCTGCCTGCCTGCCTGCCTGCCTGCCTGCCTGCCTGCCTGCCTGCCTGCCTGCCTGCCTGCCTGCCTGCCTGCCTGCCTGCCTGCCTGCCTGCCTGCCTGCCTGCCTGCCTGCCTGCCTGCCTGCCTGCCTGCCTGCCTGCCTGCCTGCCTGCCTGCCTGCCTGCCTGCCTGCCTGCCTGCCTGCCTGCCTGCCTGCCTGCCTGCCTGCCTGCCTGCCTGCCTGCCTGCCTGCCTGCCTGCCTGCCTGCCTGCCTGCCTGCCTGCCTGCCTGCCTGCCTGCTGCCTGCCTGCCTGCCTGCCTGCCTGCCTGCCTGCCTGCCTGCCTGCCTGCCTGCCTGCCTGCCTGCCTGCCTGCCTGCCTGCCTGCCTGCCTGCCTGCCTGCCTGCCTGCCTGCCTGCCTGCCTGCCTGCCTGCCTGCCTGCCTGCCTGCCTGCCTGCCTGCCTGCCTGCCTGCCTGCCTGCCTGCCTGCCTGCCTGCCTGCCTGCCTGCCTGCCTGCCTGCCTGCCTGCCTGCCTGCCTGCCTGCCTGCCTGCCTGCCTGCCTGCCTGCCTGCCTGCCTGCCTGCCTGCCTGCCTGCCTGCCTGCCTGCCTGCCTGCCTGCCTGCCTGCCTGCCTGCCTGCCTGCCTGCCTGCCTGCCTGCCTGCCTGCCTGCCTGCCTGCCTGCCTGCCTGCCTGCCTGCCTGCCTGCCTGCCTGCCTGCCTGCCTGCCTGCCTGCCTGCCTGCCTGCCTGCCTGCCTGCCTGCCTGCCTGCCTGCCTGCCTGCCTGCCTGCCTGCCTGCCTGCCTGCCTGCCTGCCTGCCTGCCTGCCTGCCTGCCTGCCTGCCTGCCTGCCTGCCTGCCTGCCTGCCTGCCTGCCTGCCTGCCTGCCTGCCTGCCTGCCTGCCTGCCTGCCTGCCTGCCTGCCTGCCTGCCTGCCTGCCTGCCTGCCTGCCTGCCTGCCTGCCTGCCTGCCTGCCTGCCTGCCTGCCTGCCTGCCTGCCTGCCTGCCTGCCTGCCTGTCTGTCACACCCGATTTTCTCGGAAATTGTTTGACATAGAAAGGTGAAATTTGGTAATAATATAGGAATTGATGGCCTCATCAGAGCCATGTAGTTTTGAGAATTAAATTTTGACTTAAGGGGTTAGTTTTGGGGGGTGAAGTCGGAAGTGAAAAAAAAATTTTTTTACTAGGTCATGGAGTGTGGTGTCAAATGAAAGCTTGTGAAAACACGAGTAAAAAATATATATATATAATATTATACTTGCGCGCACTTTTCTTTGTATTATTTTTAAAAATTCGCGAAAAATCGCTGTCCCTGGCCTTATCTCGAAAAGTACTTATCAAAAAATTTCGAAAAAAATTCTGGAATATTCTCCACGGGGTGTAGATTGAACAAAAATTATCACGAGCGCATTACCCTTTAATAATTTATATGGTATATAAAAAAACAAAAATTTCAAGGTCATCAGATTTCAGTAAAGATTGGACACAAACTTTGTTGAAAACTCATTTGGGGTGTGTTTTGTGAAGTCACTGATCATTTTATACCACCGTAACATAAATTTTGATTTAAGAGGTTCGTTTTGAGGGGTGAAATCGGAAGTGAAAAAAAATTTTTTTTACTAGGTCATCGAGTGTGGTGTCAAATGAAAGCTTGTGAAAACACGAGTAAAATATATATATATATATATATATATATATATATATATATATATATATATATATATATATATATATGTATATATATATATATATATATATATATATATATATATATATATATATATATATAAAATGTAATACTTGCGCACTCTTTTCTTCGTATTACTTTTAAAAAATCGCTGTCCCCTACCTTATCTCGAAAAATACTGATCAAAAAATTTTGAAAAAATCCTGGAATATTCTCCATGGGGTATAGACTGAACGAAAATTATCACGAGTGCATTACCTTTAATAATTTATTTGGTGTATAAAAAAAAAAACAAAATTTCAAGGTCACCAGTTTTCAGTAAAGATTGGAAAACAAACTTTGTTGAAAATTCATTTGGGGTGTGTTTTGTGAAGTCACTGATCACTTTATACCACCCTAACAAAATTTTTGTTTTAAAAACAATCAACGTACGGAACACTAATTGTGCAAGTTCAACTTGCACTTGACCGGTTTTTTTTTTAATTCTTAATTTAATATATATCAAAAAAAAAAAATCCATAATATATATAAAAGGAAAAGTCTCTCTGTCGGTCCCGTCTGTCTGTCCACTAGTGCGCTTAGCACTCAAGAACCACTTATCCGATTTACGTGTTTTTTTTTATAAAATACAAAGGGAATAAACAGAGACAAAATGCTAATATGTGGGAAAAAAGATGGAAGTTTAGCAGTAAGCTTGACAGAAAGACTGAACAGATCGCCGGAATATTTTAAAGAAACATTAAATGGAGATGAAAATGAGAAGTTGAATGAGAAGTAGCATGCAAAATTAACTGAAGGGCAGGAGGGGACAAACAAACCCTGCAAAGAAGAAATAAGAGAAATACTCAAAACCCAAAAAAAATAAGGCCCCGGGTGGAAATTGTATAACAGTAGAAATGATATAAAAGCTGAAGGAGTAGATCTGGAAAATGAAATATGCAGGTTGGTGCAAGAAATATGGGAAACAGAAAAGATGCCAGTGAGCTGGTGAGCGTCGCTTATTTGTCAAATATACAAAAAAGGAGAAAAAAACTATAAGTGCTAATTATAGACCAATCGCCTTACTAGATGTCGAGTACAAGATAGTATTGGTGACTATCAAAAACAGACTAGAAGAGAAAGCCGAATCTATTCTGGGAGTGTACCAGTGTGGATTCAGGAAAAATAGATCGCTTGCAGACCAGATATTTTCGATTAAGCAAATCCAAGATAATTAGCTTAGAACAAAATTTGGCACTACACTTGGTCTTTGTGGATTTCAGAGAAGCATATGACTCTATAAATAGAGAAGAAGGTAATGGAAGAACTAAAAATTCCAAGTAAATTGATTCGCATGTTGAAAATGACCCTGAATGGCACAGAAAATAGAGTGTTGGTTGAGAGCAAAGTATCAGACAAGTTTAAGGTGAAGAGAGGTTTAAGACAAAGGGATCCAGTGACGATATGTCTATTTAATTTGGTACTAGAGAAGTTAATCCGGGAGTCAAGAAATAAAAACAAATGGAACGATATACCAACAAACCTGTCAATGCTTGGCCTATGCGGATGATGTAGCAGTGATTGCAAGAGCAAAAGAGACCGTCAAAAAAGCCATAAGTATGATAGAATACATGGAAATTACAAAGAAGAAGGATAATAAAAACAACAAAAGTTTAGATATAATAAACAACTTATGTTTGAAAAAGTAGACAAATTTAATTATCTGGGAGTAACAATACAAGAAAGAATAGCGAAAGGACAGAGATGTTTGGGGGCAATGAATCCAATATTGAAATCAAAGAATGTATCAACAAAAGCAAAAGAAAGAATATATACGACAGTTGTCAGACCCAAGGTGACATATGGATGCAAAACGTGGAAACTGAATGCAAGAGAAAAGGAGACGTTGGAGGTGTGGGAAAGGAAAGCTTTGAGAAGCATCTACGGAGGAAGGGAAGAAGAGGGACTGTGGAGAAGAAGAACAAACTACGAATTAAAATGCCTATATATGAAACTCCTGATAAGCCAAATCATAAGAAGCCAGCGATTAGGATGGTTGGGACACGTAGCAAGGATGAAGGAAGAAAGACAGGCAAAGCAAGCCCTAATAAGAGAAGTGATTGGAAGAAGAGGCAAGGGTAGACCTCGATCTACATGGATTCATGCAGTAAAGCAAGATTCCGAGTTGATGGGAATCTCGCACTGAGAAAACTAACAGGAGACAAAAAGAAGTGGAGACAAGTATGCAACCAAGTCATGGGCCTCTAAGGCCCCTCGAGCTATATATATTAATGCAAACATAACGAATAAGCAGTAACGATAAAGGTGAATCAAGTCCACCCGAGCGGAGCCGCGGGCACGGCTAGTATTAATATATTTTCAAGTGAAAACGTACAAGTTCTGCCAATTAGAGGATATAAATAAACAAGATTATTGGTTAAAAATGAACAATCCGTTTAGCTCCCTTATTTAAACAGTTACTAAAAATGTTTACTAGCTTTTTTTAAGGATTTTTTAGTGTTAAAACAGAGATAATGGTTTAATATATTCTTGACATATGATATATTCTTTAAACTTGGAACATCCTGTATATCATTTTTCAGGTTTCAAGAATATCAACATGTATTTGTAATATATGATAATTGATAAAACTGGTTATAACCGAAGGCAAGTAGGAGGGTCGTGTCAAAAGTTCTTGGCCTAATAAAGAAAACGCAACATTAACTAGATATTTTTTATATAGTCACCTTACAAATCAATATATTTATTTTATTTTTTACTTTTTTTATTTTATTTTATCAACGGTAACACCATTTCTACAAAAACATCGACAATATGCAAAAGAAAAAAAGAACGTCATTGAACAATATGATTGATGCTAAATCTAAAAAAAACCGGTCAAGTGCAAGTTGAACTTGCACAATTAGTGTTCCGTACGTTGATTGTTTTTCAAATAAAAATTTTTGTTAAGGTGGTATAAAATGATCAGTGACTTCACAAAACACACCCCAAATGAGTTTTCAACAAAGTTTGTTTCCAATTAAGTTGGGAATGTGGAATCTTTGGCACAATGATACTACTCAGTATATATCACCACTACACCAAACACTTTATTTATGCACTCGACGCGCGTTTCGCTAACCATGTTAGCTTCATCAGGAGCGATGATTGACTACACAGTCAATCTACTCAGTATATATCACCACTACACCAAACACTTTATTTTTGCACTCGACGCGCGTTTCGCTAGCCATGTTAGCTTCATCAGGAGCGATGATTGACTACACAGTCAATCAATCGCTCCTGATGAAGCTAACATGGTTAGCGAAACGCGCGTCGAGTGCAAAAATATAGTGTTTGGTGTAGTGGTGACATATACTGAGTAGTTTGTTTCCAATCTTTACTGAAAACTGGTGACCTTGAAATTTTGATTTTTTTTATATACCAAATAAATTATTAAAGGTAATGCACTCGTGATAATTTTCGATCATTCTATACCCCGTGGAGAATATTCTAGATTTTTTCAAAATTTTTTGATCAGTACTTTTCGAGATAAGATAGAGGACAGCGATTTTTCGCGATTTTTTAAAAGTAATACGAAGAAAAGTGTGCACAAGTATTATATATATTTTTTACTCGTGTTTTCACAAGCTTTCATTTGACACCACACTCGATGACCTAGTAAAAATTTTTTTTTTTCACTTCCGATTTCACCCTTCAAAACGAACCCCTTAAGTCAAAATTTATGTTACGGTGGTATAAAATGATCAGAGACTTCATAAAACACACCCCAAATGAGTTTTCAACAAAGTTTGTTTCCAATTTTTACTGAAATCTGATGACCATGAAATTTTTTTTTTTTTTAAATACCAGATAAATTATTAAAGGTAATGCACTCGTGATAATTTTCGTTCAATCTACCCCCCGTGGAGAATATTCCAGGATTTTTTCAAAATTTTTTGATAAGTACTTTTCGAGATAAGGCGCGGGACAGCCATTTTTCGCGATTTTTTGAAAATAATACAAAGACAAGTGCGCGCAAGTATTACATTATATATATATATATATTTTTACTCGTGTTTTCACAACCTTTCATTTGACACCACACTCGATGACCTAGTAAAATTTTTTTTTTTTCACTTCCGATTTCACCCCCCAAAATTAACTCCTTAAGTCAAAATTTAACTTTCAAAACTACATGGCTCTAATGAGGCCATCAATTCCTATATTATTATCAAATTTCAAGTTTCTATGACAAATAGTTTCGGAAAAAATCGGGGTGTGACGGACAGACAGACAGACAGACAGACACCGAAGTGATCTTATAAGTGTTCCGTACGGAACACTAATAATAGGTCAGAATGCAAGGTATTAAAATTTAATTTAATTATTTATGAAAATAAACAGTACTTGACATATAATAGTAAGAGAAAGCTACTCGAAAATCGAAGAAACTCTATAGCGAGATCAGTTGCTTGACCATATTTTTGAATCGGTGAACTGGGCCATCAATTGGCAAATTATATTTATCAAAATTACGCTGCATTCTAAAGATTGGACTATGCAAGCCATAGTTTCTGGCGACATTAGCTGGGTAAAATAACGACCTTGCGCGGGTGCGATGTACGGCATGAATAGATAATTTACTAAGTAAGTACTCACAGTCAATATAGCCATTTAGCAGCTTAAATAAGAAATGTAGATCAGCTTGCATTCGTCTGTCCTGAAGACTACACATATTTCACAATCTTTGTACCTGGTCATAGTTGGTATGTCCCTCAATTAAAGGAATTTGCAGTTTAAAAAATTTTTTTTGGACGCTCTTCAACTGATTAATATGGGCATTATAAAAAGGAGACCACACCGGGCTCGCATACTCCAAAATCGGTCGAACGCACGAGCAATTTAGTCCAACGACTGCCCAACTTTTTAGTACTTGCATTATAATAAGTAAGGAAACCCAAATATGCAAGTGAAAAACTTTAAGATATGCGCATAAATATGCAAATAACTTTCTCAAAATATGCACATACATGTTGTAAATATGCAGTAAAAAAATCGAAATAGACTTAAAAAATGTAAATTTATTGTTTCACATTACATGATACGAGTACTATACAAATGTAGCAATAAAAAAACTATTTTAAATTTTCAACATACACACAGTGTGTCGCGTAGAACATGCTAGGTGGACAAAATTCGTGTTATGATTTCCAGGAAATCTTATCTGCAAAACGTAAACAACACCACCAAACCCCAAATTCCGAGAAAAGGTTGTTTATCAAATTTGCAAGTGGCGAGTCGTAAGCGTCAGAAGTCAGGTAATGAGTTTAATGCAGCTCTTTCAATCAATCAGTTGCAATTTAGCGACACTTTCGTGCACATCTTATAGTGACATATTGTAATATTGTGAAAGTTTTTGTGATGAATATTAATACTGAGGGTAAGTACTATTTTTTAATGTATTTTTTTAATCAGAATCTATTAATTTGAATTTTTAGTATTTTTTTTAAATAGCCTATATATTTTAGCGTGTTTTAAAAAAAAAAAAAAAAATTGAAAGTTCAGAATATACAGACATTCACCTCTATCCGGGCTAGTTTTCAGATATTACACAGAAATAACTTTATTCTTCGTAAAAATACACATATTGTTTAGCACACTTCAGTACAACATGTTTTTTTTTTTTCTTTTTTTTCCAGAACACGTTTACTCTATTTCAAGGGTAGCCTTTTTGAGGAGTGGTTGAAACACACGAAGAATAAAAAAAAACTCGCGTGTATATGACTTTCTTTCCTCAAAATTTCA
This sequence comes from Pachyrhynchus sulphureomaculatus, assembly GCA_019049505.1. Taxonomy (NCBI): domain Eukaryota; kingdom Metazoa; phylum Arthropoda; class Insecta; order Coleoptera; family Curculionidae; genus Pachyrhynchus; species Pachyrhynchus sulphureomaculatus. Next base: position 26,416,013 of record CM032448.1, read on the forward strand.
CTTTGGTGACATTACTGAAAGCAGCCAAAAAGAAATAAAGTTGAAGATATCCAACTTGTCTAATAAGTTTGGTGCCAAATGGTTGGCTTCAGGAAAGTCGAAGGAGCGTTTTTTAATAAAAAATAAGAATTGATTGGATGAAGCAGACATACAGTTTACTGCGAGTTCTTTTGCGCCACAACCTTCAACATCAAGTGAGGAATCGTCGTTTAAGACGAAGAAACGTCGCGTCGTGGATCTCGTAGAATCCCGAAGTGTCAGTGAATTGGTGACTGCTACCGAAATTGCTGTGCGTTCAGCAGGGCAAAGGAAAATTGCCAATGTGATTAGAGACATTAGTGAGAGCCCAGATAATATTATTAAGTCTAAAAATACCAGTTCCGTTAATCCTAGGCAATTAAGTAGTGACGAAGCCTTAGCTTACTATATAGATTCTAAGTCAACAACGCATTCTTACAAACAAACTAGGAAGTGGTCCATGAAGGCGGGGCATAATGTGTTTCCGTCATATTTTAGTTTAAAAAAGTCCAAACAGGCCTGTTACCCTGCAGAGGAGCACATTGCTATAACAGAAACTCGTGCTGAAATAAATTTGCAAGCCTTATTAAATAAAACAGTGGAACGTCTAGTATTAGCACAGAATGAAGTTATCAGCAGTGTGCTCCCAACAAGTTCATCGTTTACACTTGTTAGTAAATAGGGATATGATGGAAGTTCTGGGCACAGCACATACAAACAGAGATTTGAGAACACTGAATATACGGACGAGTTTCTTTTCGTATTTTCTTTAGTTCCCCTTAAGTTATATGATGGGTCCAAAATTATTTGGCAAAATCGTCGGCCTTCATCAACTTTGTATTGCCGCCCAATCAAATTTATATTTGCCAAAGAAACGAACGACTTCACGTTAGTGTAGACAAATAGATTGTTGGAAGAAGTTAATGCTCTTCTTCCAACACTTATCAACTTTGGTGATTCTCAAATCTCTGTAAAACACGAACTTTTGCTAACAATGAAAGACGGAAAGGTGTGTAACGCCTTAACGGAAACTAGTTCATCCCAAAAGTGTTTCATCTGTGGCGCCACCCCCAAGACGATGAACGATGACCCCGCGATGTTTAACAGCAATTAAGTACATTTTGGCTTTGGTTTATCTACACTTTATGCTTGGATTCGTTGCTTCAATGTCTTTTACATATCAGTTACAAGTTGAATATTAAGAAATGGCAGGCTAGAAGCAACGAAGACAAAGCAGATATCAAGGTTCGTTCCGAGGAAATCAAATTCAAATTTAAGAACGAGATGGGACTCATTATAGATAAACCAAAGCCAGGATTTGGTTCTTCAAATGATGGAAATACAGCCCGTCGCTTTTTTAACAATGCTGAGATGAGTGCTCAGATCAAACGGTTGGATGTTACAATAATAAAAAAGTTTGATGTTATTTTGAGAACATTGTCTTCTGGATTCGAGATAAACTTAGTTGAATTCAAAGAATTTTGTCTTGAAACCAAAAAACATTATCTTAGTCTCTATTCGTGGTACTGTATGCCTGCTACTGTGCATAAAATATTAATTCACAGCACAGAAGTCATCAAAGCGGCATTGCTTCCAATTGGGCAGCTTTCCGAAGAGGCTCAAGAAGCACGGAACAAAGATTGCCGCAGATTTAGGGAGTACAACACCCGCAAGTGCTCGCGTGTTGCCACGAATAGAGACTTATTGTGCATGTTAATTATAACATCTGATCCTTTGATCAATAGCCTTCGAGAGATTCCCAAAAAAAAAAGCCGGAAAAAATATGTACAGATGTATTAAAATTAATTGTAAGCCCTAGCATAGAAGAGTCAAGATTGGAATCGTCATCATATTGTCGCACAATGCCACAAAATAATGACGATTATACAGTAAACGACTCATCAGAAGACTCTGATGACGATTATTAGGTTCAGCTACTATTTTTAGTTATGTAGTGCTTGTACTAAGCATGTAAACCTTGACTTGTAAATTTTTCTTTATCAATAAATGAGTATTTTTATTTTACATATAATTACAGTCAGTGTCATTATGCTAAATTTATTACAGAGCATTTATAACATTTATTTTAAAATTAAACAAAAACAATTTTTGACTGGAATTTTCAAAAACAATTTTTTTTGAACCGAATAGCAAGAAATATGTACCTTAATAAAATCAAAAACATTTTAAAATACCAACTACTTATGTATGTATAATGCACAAGTTACCTACCTGAAAGGCAGGTATTATTTGAGTTTATCCTTTTTGTGTTAATAAAACTAAGTAATATGGATTAATTGTTTTATTTTTAATTGACAAATGCAATAAATGATTTTTCATCTGGTTATTATTAAAAATAATAATACAGTGTCTTTCATTTAGTTGCACATTCAAGTTTGTAGAAAAATTCGTGCACATAAGCAGAATATTTTGTTTTTCTTATACAATGTTTTGTGCAGCTGGACAAAAAATACAGGTAAGCGAAATGCAGCTAAATGAAAGACACTGTATTATAATTTTTAATTCTAATAACCATACAAAATACCCTTGCCCTTTAGTTCCGTTATCTACCTGCTAAGCTGATGTAATTATACCGCGATATGCAAGGGTGGCTGTATTACACAAATTTTATCGATATTGAGTACCTGCGGTAAATTGTGAATAAAACCCACATTTATTAACCGATTTTCATGATTAATACCTTATTTTATTTTCCAGATACGCAACTGTCAGAAAAATGTATAATATTTTGTTTTTCTTTTGTTATTGCGCTTTTTTACCGAAAAAAATAATGAATTTTACACGAAAAAATTTTTTTTCTCTCCATTAATTTCTAAATAACTCCAAAACGATAAAAGATAGAATAAAATAATATCCAATCAACTTTAATAAAATTTTGTTACGCATTTTTTAATGTTTTATTTATAAAAATCTGACAAGTTGTTCCCAAGTTATCGTTAAATATGTCTGCGTAGCTGACTAATTTAGGGGAAAAAATTAGCCACGCCCATAAAAAAACCAACGCGATGAATTTTTTCTTAAAATAACTTAATATGCCTAAAATATACATAAACAATTGAAATAAGTGAAAAAATAATTTTGTCCAGCTAACTTGTACTAGTCGACACACTGTGATACAGGGCGAATGAACTAAATCTAAATATAATATTATACAAAGTAAAAAATAAATATAAACAATTTATTACTTTCCTTAAAGATGAACATATAATAATAGTAATAATGTAGGTACATATTATAAGAATTTATATACGTAGTAAACAGCATAATAAAACATACATTTTAAATTTGATACATACAGGGCGATGCAACTAAGTAAGCGGAAATATGCAAATATTGCAAAAGACAGGGTCGCCGTCAGTTATAAAAAACAATAAACTACAAAATTCTCCATTAAAAAGTTTTGTCTTCTATCGTTGTATAAAAATTTATAAATTGAGAAACTCCTTTCCACATCGACTGATGTAATAGGGGCGTTTTTAAAATTATTTAATAGCATAGGATCTAAATCAATGGAATCAGTAAAATCCCCTTTAAAACATTAGCTACTTGGCTGACAAATTGAAACCCACCATTTTTTTCCATAACATTCCGAAATTTTTGAAAAATTTTGCTCCCAATTTTGCCTGCGATATTTTTAAAAGCGATCTCACATTGTTTTATTAGTTGAACACTTCGGGTTAATGGAAAATTAGATTCCTCCATTTGAGTTATGGTTTTAGAAACAAAGCTATACTACACTGACTTAGTCGATACTTGATGGAGATCCATAATAAATAAGAATAAAAAAATTTAAACAACTTATGTTTATTATTGGTGACAATTATTTCGACACACTGTGTCTTCTTCTGGAGCACGATGTAAATTAACTAAAAAGTATGTTTCAGAATACATAGTTTACCTATCCTTAATACCTAGAACAAGTTCAATAAAGGAGACCCTTCCCATCTAATTGATCGTTGAGTAATAGACCTGAGGATTTTTTTTTTGACTAACTTCTACCTGTTCTAAACAATTCAGTAATTTTCCTTTCTTTCCGTTATGCAAAATTTTGAAATCTTCATTGAATGTATGGTTTTCCTCTGTTAAATGTTTGGCGTAATGAGATTTGTTATTTTTCATTCTAAAGCTTTGTTTATGTTCGTTTATTCTTTTATAAAAAGGTCTGCCTGTTTGTCCTATATACGTTTTGTTGCAAGTGCCACAGCATAATTCGTAAACCCCCGATTTATTTTCTTTTTTTGTTTTACTTTTATTATTTTTAATATGTCGAAATAATGTATTATTTGTACGGAAAGCTATATTTACATGATTTCTATGGAAAAAATTTTGAATTTTATTAGTTAATTTTCCGGTATAAGTGAGTTTGTTTAGTTGTTGGTACGGGTATACCAGTCCTATTGCTTTTTTAAATTGTTTATCAATAAAATATTATCTACGAAATCGCTCTTGTATCCATTGTTTATACTAATTTGTTTTATAACATGTAATTCTTTCTGAAAATTTTCTTCGGTTAATGGTGTATTTATTAGTCTATGGATGAAACTATTATAAGCCGAGATTTTATGGGTGAACGGGTGGTTAGAATTAGCGTGTATAGTTATGTCTGAGTATGTTGGTTTATGGAAGATTTCAAAATCGTGTTTATTCATTTTGTTTGATATTTTTAAATCTAGGAAATTAATCGATTTATTTGTTTCTATTTCTATCTAATATTATTATGAAGTTGGTTAATATAATCTAGAAAAAGTTTTAATTATCGATCTGTGCCTATAAAGCAAGTCAATATATCATCTACATACCGGTACCAATAAAAGAAATTTAAAAAAAAATGAGAATTACTGATTTGTTCTTCTAAATGGTCCATGAAAATTTCAGATAAAATTGGACTAAGAGGGTTTCTCATTATTAAACCTTTCTTACTTATGTAAATGTTATCATTAAATTCGAAATAATTCTGATCTAAGCACAATATTAAGATATCTAATATTTCTTGTTAATTATTGGGTTAACATTATTTTTATTGAGTAATCTTTAGACCTCTGATGGTGGTATACTAGGAAAAAGATTTTGTACATCAAACAATATAAATCTGGAGTTACTTGGTATAATTAACGGATTAATTTTTGCTATCAATTCCTTACTATTTTTAATACTATATTTAGGTGTGAATTTACAATATTTTGTCAAAACCTCAATCAATTTATTTGATAAAGAAAAAACTGGCGATGTTATGTATAAAACTACCGGACGAATTGGTGAGTTATTTTTATGTAATTTAATAAGAGAATATAGTTTAGGAACTTGAGGGTTCATCGAGACAAGTCTGAATTTTTCATTCTCTGTGAAAATGCTTGTGTCTTTTAGCACATCTCTAATTAATTTTTGGAAAGTTATTGTTGGATCAAAGTTGATGGATTTGAATACATCTGGTTTTAGGAAATCTATTGATTTTTCAATGTAAATTTGTTTCTTTATAGCTATTATAATTTTTCCTTTATCTGCTGTCGTAAAAAATGATGTTATGTTCATTACTTTTGTTTTTTATTTGGTTAGCAATCTTATGTTCATTATGGAATTTACCTGGGAAAAATTCAAACTTTTCTGTGCGTAACATTTTAGTAATTATATGTTTATTCGTAACATCGAGTGAATTACTACTACAGGCTATTTCACATTCTGCACCTAAATATTTTCTAGTTTTTAGTACAATCTTTGACTGGTAAATTATACTGGAAACCTTTTTCTAATAACTGAATTTCTTGATTGTTAAAGTTAACATCTGTTAGGTTGACAAATTTGTCGTAGAAAACGTGATCTGAGTACTTTGTGTTATTTTTTGTGTGTAATCTGTTATTGACATTATATTTATTAAGTAACCTATTCAGTTTGGAAAGTTGCTTGATATATTTACTGTGTACTATTTCATCTATTTTAAGTCTCGTACTTTTGTCAAAAGTATCGAATTCTATATTAGATAGCCTCCATGTTAATTCAGTTTGATTTACCTTAAGGTATATGTTGTATGTATCCCTTTTGTAGTATTGAAGTTTTCTATCCTGGTACATCCATTTTTTGATACCATGTTGTTGAGCTAACTTCGCTGCTTGACTATTGTTGTTCGTCTTAAGTTTGATATAGCTGGGAACACTTCATATTTAAAGCACTGACTTAAGAACCATATATTCTGTGTACATACTTTAGTTTAAAAATCAACTTAAAGTACATGATGGCTAAAAAACTCGCTAAACAAAGCTATAATTTGTTTTAAGAAAGGAAAGTTGTTGTTTTATCTCCTTGTTTTTGAATAATCGTTTAAGTTCTGTAAGGGATTGGGAAGATTCGTCTGATAATTCTGCAATTAGACCATCTAGTTGGCAGAAGTTGTCGCAATAAAAAAATGTTGCTTCCAATCAAGTGCCCCATCTTGTAATAACAGGCTGAGGTGGAAGAGGAGTGTTTGGTAGTTTTTCTTTGTAGAACTGAATCCTTAAAGGCGCTTTAAGGAAGATTTTCTTCATGTTAGAAATTAAGCTATTCGCAAGCGGAAAATGATTCCTAATTTCCTCAGCAACCCTATTTAAAGCATGAGCGAAACATGTTACATGTATTAAGTTTGGATAAAACATTTTCAAATTTTGCCCGGCCTTTATCATGTACGGTGCTGCATCTGACAAAATAAGCAAAAAAATTATCTTCTGGAACAGGCGTAGGAAGAAAAAACTTCGATAGTTCCTCTTGAACAAATCTGGCTACTGTCAATGCATTTGTTTTTTCTAACTGTTTGAAAGCAATCAGATAAGATTTGGAAAAATATCGTCGCAAAGAACTCCAATCAATAAATGCGCAATATACCGTCCCCTTGAATAGGTGATTTCATCAATACATATGTAAAAATATTCGTTGCGAATTTTACCTTTAATTTCCTCAATTACCTGTGAATACAAGGAGCTTACGTCGTTTCTCCGTATTGTGTCACCTGGGATATTAAATTTGCAATACTTCTGGAGGAAGTTTTTGATTACGTAGCTTCGATAACGGAATGTTTGATGTCATCATTTCACGGCATAGATCTCGGTTAAAGATGTCTTGTTCATTTAGCTCTTTATTTTTGTACGTTGGTTGGAAACATTGCATTAATGTGTGTTGTGGGCTATCTCCAGGACTCGTCTTACTCAATTTGGCAATATGGCAAGCAGTTTCCACGTGCTCTATTTGAAATGTATGGTATCTGCAATAATAAAAAAGAAAATTTAATTAAAATCCCAAGGAAAAAATTCGTTAAATAGAAATTTCATTAAATAGAAAACTAGGTGCTTAGGGCAGGCAAAAATTAAAATTCTGCTTTGTACCTTTTTTATTAGATTACCTCGATTTCGTGGTTTCGTTAAATAGAAATTTTGTTCGTTAAATGGAACAAAATAGCTTAATGAAATGAAATACCCTGTATATTCAATATGTATTCAAAAATTATACTTACAATTTTAACACATGCAGAACAGTAGATTTTTCCCATATCTATTCTTAATTCTTTGTATGGATTAATCCACACTGACACACTACTGGCTTTGGGCATTTCATTGTAGTAAAATACAAACTCACAAGATAAAAAGCACAAATCGACGTAACCACTTTAAAAGCACAACCAAAAATGAAATCTAATAAATTAATAATACGAGTATGCTCTGATAGCCGTCTAGGGTTTACTGACTGGTTTTTACTCACCATAAAATAATAAAATTTATTTGGGGAAAACCACCGGCGCGGCGGCGGCGGCCTAAACATTGACCCTTATTCCGAAAAATGAATGAAAACGCCTGCCAAAGACCTACATTATTATAAATTCCTTAAAATAGGCACATATATGCTATTTTTAAAGCATTTATACAAATATTTAAAAAAATGCATATAATATGCAAAATATGCAATATATGCGCTTTGCATATTGGGTGTCCTTAATAATAAGAGTTATCCATATATACATAACACCTAGTCGGTTGCCAAAATCGACCCAGCGACCATGCAAGACCTTATTAAGCCATTAAATCACCGATGCCGGTATTTAGCCAGCGAGGCCGATATCGCCAGATATCCCCAGTCAATGCATTTTCTATAAATTTACCAAAATTCCTTGGTCTGGATTATTTCAAATTGTGACCTTGTGTGTAATTTTCAGCCTTTCTCCCATTGTTAAGTTTATTTTATGTTTTATTTAACTTTTACTCGTTAAAAAGATATCCGATACAGTTAAATCTGAATTATTTCGCTACTATTTTAAACTTCCAAACTTGTCAATCCTGCGAGACTGTTGTATGGTGGAGCGTCATGCTACTGTTAGATTTTTATCCTATTATGTGCTACTAACTTTTTAACAATTTCCGTTCTCATTGCCAAATATTTAAATATCCATATTAATCCTGTTACTATACTTGTTAATATACTGCATCAAATGTACACAAACTGACGGTTGGGCGTTGTATTTTTTATTATCTCTCGGGGATTTTCATTAGTCCAAAGGTGAAAAAGCTAGTTTGTTAAAAGTTTGCGACAGTTTTGCGTATATTTCATACATTTTATTATCTATAATATATAAAATACATCTCTGTCTGTCTGTCTGCCTATCTGTTCGTTAGTGCACTTATCACTGGAGAACCACTTATCCGATTTACGTCCTTTTTTTTAAAAAACATACATATGTTCTCCGGCCAGGTTACAGGCTATATTTTATTACGTTAGGTAACATAACGAATAAGCAGTGACTATAATAGTGAATCAAGTAGGAAAAAATTTTGCCGCTAGCGCGTTCTCTTGCAGTACACTCCCTAAACCATTAAATATGGAACAATATCATGTAGCAAAGAATATAATACATATAAAATGCAACGTCTTTCTGTCTGTCCGTTAGTGCGCTTATCGCTTGAGAACCACTTATCCGATTTACATGTTTTTTTTTTTTAATTCATTACATTTTGTTCTCTGGCCAGGTTATCTATAATCTTCTATAATATTATATATATATATATATATATATATATATATATATATATATATATATATATATATATATATATATATATTTATATATATATATGTATATATGTATATATATGTATATATATATGTATATATATATATATATATATATATATATATATATATATACATATATATATATATATATATATATATATATATATATATATATATATATTATATATATATATACAGTCGAAAACTCTATATAGTGAAAGACCAAAATGTTGACCGAAATTTCACTACAGAGAGTTTTTCACTATATAGAGTTTCACTATAAACAGTGTTGACTGTATATATATATATATATATATATATATATATATATATATATATATATATACATATATATATATATATATATATATATATATATATATATATATATATATATATATATCGCTTTATCGCTTGCCATATTCACAAGCAGAGATCAAAATCCAGTTACGAGCCAATTCACACAGTCAGAAGATGAAACACAGATATTTTTGAAAAGCACGGTATAGCACATCTACCACGGACGAATCGCATGAGCAGACTAAAAATCATTCAATAACATAGCCCCACAAAAAAAAAAGTGGGGTATACTTTTGATGCGATATATCAGATCCGTAGTATTTTTGCCCGCTGATCACGAATCTGACGTCAGAATATCGCCATCACATCTCAATTTTTTTCTAACCTCAAAAAATAGGTAAAAATTAGTAAAAATTAAGAAAAATAGACACCTAAAAAATTGATTCAAGCTTTTTCATGAATCCAAAGATGTATTAATATGTATTCGGACACGCTAAGCTAATATTCATCGGTTGGATTAAGCCATACAGTTCTGTTTTCTTTCTAACCTCAATAAATCAGACAGATATAGTGCTTCTCGAATGCAAAAACGAATTCAAATTAAAATTTAACCGATTCTTACCAAATTTGGTACACGGGGGGGGGTTTTTTTGGGTTGCTGATCATGAATCTGAGGTCGGATTTGCAAAATTCAAAATGGCGGATCCAAGATGGCGGACAAAATTTTTGAAAACCAACCGATTCCTACCAAATTTGGTATACAGTTGGGGAATCCTCAAACCTGATACTCTTAAACCCTAAAACCCTCAAACCTTAGACTCCCACACCCTGTAACCTCAAAAAATAGACCTCAATAACCCTGTAACTTTATAAAAATGAGACACAATAAACTCAAAACCAGGACTTTTAAACCATATACTCTCAAATAATAGACCCTTAAGCCCTAGAATTGCGAAGGTTAGACCCGCGCCTAACTTTCCTTTTTTTGGCTGTATCTTGTTCTTTTTTCCGCGAATGACCTATTCAAAGGCTTTCTGCCCAAACGCGTTTGAGGACTTGTTTCTCTTTTAGCGACCAGCAATAGTCCGCTAGCATATGGTCATCCCATCGTCCTTGATACCGATTTTCTATGATTTTCAGATCTTGGTGAAAACGTTCCCCTTGCTCCTCACTGTAGTCACCACACTGAGTTACAGTTTTTTACAACTAATATTTCAATAGTTATTAACGCAAAAATATATTTTTTACATGGGATACCCTGTATATTTTTTCTTATCCGAATAGAGCTTTAAATTACCATTCTAAAAATATATAACACTTTATATTTTGCTTAAATCTACTTCAAAGTATAAAGGTTTTCAATTTTTACGCGAGTTTTAAATGCCCATTTTATGAAGCGGCAATATCAGTTGTTTACCGATAGCAGTCAAATCGTAAAAAAAAATTCCAGAAGTAACTCTAAGAGTCATAACTACAATGAAATTTACTAAATGCTATTTTAAACTATGTAGAAAATAAAACAAAACAACAATAAAACAATTTATTCCGAATAGAGCAAATTAAAACAAAACAATTTTCTATAAGAGATGTTCGAAATGTCGACCAGTTTCATTTACATATAGGCGGCACCTTTTCTGGACACTTCTTACCGAGTTGATTAGTTCAAGAGGAGTGAGAGCTGCAAAACTTTGTATCACACTGCGACTTCTAACTCTTGCCTGGTGTTTGTTAGCAATTTAAAAAATTGGGTCTTTCAATCTTCCCCAGAGATAGAAGTCCATGGGTGTTAAATCCGGTGACTTTGCCGGCCAATGGTTCGGACTTTGGTTGGATATCCAGTGACTGTCGAAATTGGCCGATAAAAAATTACTGAGAACTGCAGCATTATGAGGGGGTGCCCCATCGTGTTGAAAAAATATATTTCTAAAGTCCATTAACGGCAGTTCATCAGCATCAGAATTTGATGCCATAAAATTTTTAAATATCTTTGAGAGGTGAGTGTTCCTTCGTAAATAAATGGCCCTATAACCCTGCCTCTAAAATTCCTGCTCACACATTAAATCCAAATCTACCTTGATTTCTTTGCTCCACAACTAAATGAGGATTTTCTTGTACCCACGTATAAGAATTGTGACGGTAAAAAATACCTGCATTGCTTACATAAGCTTCTTCTGTCCAAATGCAATTTAACGAAAAATTCGGAACATGGTTACAATTCTCCAGAAAGCATTGGCAAAAATCCATACGCCGTTGAAAATCTCCGTCTCTAAGGTGATGAACTTTTCTTGTCCTATATAGCCTGAAGTTGTGCTTCTTCAACGTACGACTTACGTTAGTTTTTGGTAGTCCAGTGAATTCTTTTAACTGTCGGGTTGAAGTGCTGGGATTATTTCCGATTGTTCCTAAAACTACCATATTTTCTTACTCCTTATCCCTGTCTGATGCATAATTTTTGGGTCGTTTCTTTTCAAACGGGCCACTATTAACTAGGTTATGTCGCAATCGAGCGAATATATTCTTGAAGGGTTGACGCCTCTCTGGATACCATTCGTGGTACAAATTACTTGTTTGTATGAAACACATCATATCCCATTTTTCATAATTTTAAAACTTTATTGCGATTTATTTGACAATTCAATAACTGATCCTGAAGTAAAATTTGGCAACTACGAGTAAGCAATTGAATTAAACCATATGGCCCCTCCGTTCAAAGCCTACTTCACAAAATGTGCATTTAAAATTCGAATAAAAACTGAAAATCTTTATATTTTGAAGTAGATTTAAGCAAAATATAAAGTGTGCTATATTTTTAGAATAGTAATTTAACGCTTGCTTTGAGAATGTTTTTACAGAAAACGGAAATTTTCAGTAGGAAAAAGAATTACAAACATTTTTCCAAAATGCAGATTTTTGAAAAACACCCTGTATATCTGAAACGGCACTAGATATCGATATGCGGTTTTCACCATTGAGTTTATTATAAAAATTGAGCCTCAGACACTGCCATCACTTTTCGTTTATCTCCTTTAGATAAAGGAGTTTACCTTTAAAAGTGTCCAATTTGGACCACCCTGTACATGTTTTTTTTTAAATTCATACATTTGTTCTCTGGCCAGGTTATCTAATAATATTCTATAATATATAAAATACAACGTCTCTGTGTGTCTGTCTGCCTGTCTGTTCCTTAGTGCACTTATCACTGGAGAAACACTTATCCGATTTACGTGCTTTTTTTTAAAAACATACATATGTTCTCTGGCCAGGTTATAGGCTATATTTTATTACGTTAGGTAACATAAGGAATAAGCAGTAACTATAAGAGTGAATCAAGACGGGAAAAAGTTTGCCGCTAGCGCGTTCTCTTGCAGTACACTCCCTAAACCATTAAATATGGAACAATATTATGTAAGAAAGAAGATAATACATATAAAATGCAACGTATCTCTGTCTGTCCGTTAATGCGCTTATCGTTTGAGAACCACTTATCCGATTGACATGTTTTTTTTTTTAATTCATACATTTGTTCTCTGGCCAGGTTATCTATAATCTTCTATATATATATATATATATATATAATATATATATTATATATATATATATATATATATATATATATATATATATTGTAACATTCATTTATTCCTAGATTTTAAGAGTATGTAATGTTACTGATTTTTCGCTTTATATTGTACTTCTTTTCATTTTTGTATCGAGCAGTGTATTACACTGGAATGTCTAGCCGCTTATGGTACAGTGTGCAGTGCGGGTTTCCGACCGAATCTATCGAATTCGTAGTACGCCGGGATTGGTCAAATGTTTGTTTCCGGAGTTTGTTTCCGGCGTCGCCATTTTAGAGACGTAGTTCTCACGGCTTATTTAAGGGTCCGGAGTGGAACGCACATCTAGGCTTATTTCCACCAAGCCGCCGTGAAGGCTTATTTCCATCAAGCCGCCGAGAGGCTTATTTCCAACGAGCCGCCGAGAGGCCTTTTATTCTCATCAAGCCGCAGCCAGGCTTTGCCCATCAAGCCGCAGTAGAGGCTTCTGGCAATATTTTCGAGAGCCAAGTTAAGTACGAGTTTTTAACGTAAAGCCGTAGTGGGCTTTGTGTGTTTTTTCTACATGGAGTAGCCAAAGTAGGCTCTTCTCATAAGTGATGGAATGTGTGAAATCGGTTTTGTGTTCCATTGAAGGCCTAGAAGCCCGTAGGAAAACCGTAAGTCACCAAACATACATCAGTAGATCTATTTCCCGCAAATAAGTGTTTTAACAGCAATTTGAACTGATAAATCGTGAAGTGAATATCACGACTCTTCGATTTCGGGTGTAGTAAAGTTTTAGAAGTAAAATGTCTGATTTAGGAACTCTAATTTTAATAACTACTGTTTAGGCTAGAATTTTTGTAATTCTTAAAACTGCAAGGGTTGGAACTTTTATTTTAAAATCATGAATAAATTTTTCTTTTTGTTAATTAAAGCTAGTGTTTCACTGTGCACTTATCTTTCTTTTCAGGATAAGAAGGGTTGTACTAGACTAATTCTTTTAGTAATAACTGTATAACACTTCAGTGTTGTTTTTTTCATTTTTTTAGCTGAAGTTAGATCCTTTCTATTTTAAAATGAATGGTGCCCAAAAAAAAAAAAATAGTACAATTAAAGTTTTTAACCATAAAAAAATAATTCCAAAAAGACGTACAACAATTATCTCTTACCCATATTTCTCTACCAAGGAAAACTGAGCTAGTGTTTGTTTAATTTCTTTAGTTCTTTTAAAATCTTTTATTCACTCAATTCATTCTCAGAAATTAAAAAGGAGCTGCAAGAAAAATTGCGCTCAAGCGTGGGACAAACAACTTTTCACAGGGTACAAAAAATGACGCCACAAAGTGCGGGCAAGTTCCCATGTTACAATATATATATATACATATATATATATATATTATATATATATATAATATATATATTATATATATATATATATATATATATATATATATATATATATATATATCGTCCCTTAGCTAACAACACCGCATAAGTCATTTTTACCAACTTTACAGGAGACGAAAAAAAAAAAACTGCCTATTTTAAAAAATCGGTGGAATTTTTCTGTTTATTACTTAATAAATACCCTAGTTAATGGTTAAGAATAATTATTTATACTTATTTTGACGATTTACTTTATTTTAACTTTTTATTTTATGACTTGAGCTGTGTTGACTGATATTTTATTAAATTAAGGCGGTGTTGTTTGCGGAAATGTTAGGGAATAAGGTATTAATAGATGATTTACAAAGAAAACTTTTTACTAAGAAATATTTCAAGAATAATTAACAGTCGTTTTTAACATAAGGTATCTATAACCTAAATCTTAAGAATCACATTGTTGAGATCAATTGCTTAAAGTTATTTGGTGACACACGAACCCTTAGAGCGTAAGTGCAATTATTTGTTTTTATTTTAATAGGTAAATATTTAAAACATAGTCTTTAATAAACTCCAACGAAACAAGATATAATAGTAATAAAATTGGGTGGGGTTTTATAAATATAAAAAATAATACTCGAAAATCTCTAGTCTAATAGTTAGTTGCGATTTGCTGTGCGGAAGGTCATCATAAAAAGAGTGGCAACTAAATGGTAATACACTTTTTAGGTCTTGCAAATCTTCATACTTCCGCTTTGTAATTGGTATTCTAGCTGCATACAATTTCTGAAGGTGATTTATTTGTTTAATGCTGTTAATTGCGTGGACGATGTGGTAAGGGCTGAAGCTCGTCATCAAAAAAACCAATTTTATACCAAATTGTGCCATTTGGTCTGTATTCTAGCATACGTACATCTGTGACGACTGGGTCACCTGCTTTTTTAACCAGGCCGTATAGATTTATAAATTAATCTTTCGAAAAGTCGGTAAAAAAGGTATAGTCCAAATAATGAGCTTCGTAAGGCATAGGATCACTCCTAGCAGTTTAGTTATAGCCATGTATTGTTGTGGAAGGGAAATTTCTTTAGCTTTTAATTTTACAACTCTATTGCACTGTGTACGGAATCACATTCCATGTGGGTATGGCCTTTTTCCAGGTACTTTTGAGTACTCTTGCTTAAGGTAACATTGCGATTTTGAGCACAACGGCCATCGGAACCAATAACACATTACTTCCTATAGTTGCTAAATTGTATAATGTAAAATTATGGACGCATAATTTAGTTTTTATAATAAATTGCACTAGCTTGAAGATACGGGGCCAATTTTAACCGATTCAACCTCCTGTGTGAATATGCGACAAGCTCCGGACTGTACAATACCTTTATCAGTATTTTTCTCTTTCCTGGCTCGATCTTTCTTCAAACATGTTGAGCGTATTCTTCATCCGTAATGTTTCCAGTTTTATGACTGCAACAAACGTCACATTGATCTTTCTTCGGGTGTGGAATAGGCTCAGATTGAGTTTCAAAAATAATTTGTCAAATAATTTACGGCCAAGGCATTCTCTACCCCCCTAACTCACAATTCTCTTTATATGTGTGATAGAGCTGTGTCATGTTCGAGAAAATTGGTTCTAAATATTCTCGTGATGTTTTAGCACGACAGTAATGCGACGGCATCTTTGGAAGACCTGCTAAAAACTTTTCAACATATTTGTGGTCTTCAATTTTCTCTGGATTTCTGCGATTACTGGTTTGAAGTAGACAAATCGGGAGGCATGGCACAGTCTGTTTTTGTCAGCCAATATCTGACAAACAATCTTTATGCCAAGAGTGGCCAAGAACATTTTTTTACAGACTTGGTGACGTACATTATCAATCGTCAAAACATAAGTTCGACTATCAGTTCTTTTTTGGATGATTCTGGATTTTTTTGTAGTTTTCTTTGGTACTTTATTAAAGTGAGAAGTTATAAATGATCTTCGCTGCTTCCAGTTCATGTTCTTCCAGAAACTTTCAAACAAATATTGCCGCTGTGTTGTTCGTTTATGTTGTCACATAATCTGAGTTTTGATTTCTTGCAAAACGCAGAAGTGCACGGTGGTTTCATGGATCTTGCAGGCTTAAATACGTCTTGTTTTACTTTAAATGTTTCATTAGTCTTTGCTTTTCTATCTCTTCTGTATCCCAAATAATTTTCACCGTTCATCCGTAATTCTTTATTAATATTGCGTTTATATTTCTTTGGATCTTTGTCGCCTTGTTTCTGTCGTTTTTTATGACGTAACAAATCACCGTGATATGGAACATTACTGAGTATGACCACTTTTGAAGAACACGATGGAGTTAGCAGAGGCCACCGTAGCGAATTCGGGTGGTTCCTGTTGCAGATCAAAGAAGTCATTACCAACTTTTTCTATAACTTGTAGATTGTTAATGTCAATGTTTTCAATATCCAAGTCTATGTTTTGATCAAATATTGTTTTTACATTGTCCTGGCTACTTATAATACTTTTCATGGACTCCCCGAAGTTTTGTTCGTTTATTGGTGTTGCAATAATTTCGTATTTATTAGGAGAATTGCATGCTTTGGTATCAGAAGAACTAGTGTTATCTTTTTGATTCAAATCTAAAAAAAAATAATAGCAATTATTTCATTAAAAATATAAATAACAAAAAAATAAATGCGGACCTCAAAACAAACCTATGCTACTAACCTAGTTTAATTCTTTTTTTATCAGTCCTGCTTTTTGTAATTGGGCACATAACAATTCATCCCCTGAACTCGTATCACTCCAGGAATCAATTTCTTCTCCATCCATAATGTATTTCAATTATTGAGCTTCCTAAAAGAAATAAAATACATTTTGAAACACCTCTTAAGTTAAAAAAAGATAGTTAGTAAACACCGCTTAAGTAAATGAAGATATTCTATTATCATTTTCTATATTAATACGCGTAAATCAATAAACATTACTTTATTATATAGCTTACCTCTTAATCTTCTACTAAAACTTCTTGCATAGACCTTTCAGCGATAAAACTCACATAAAAATATAATAATCACGGAGCGCGAAGTACTTTTACGAGAAAAGTATGACAGACTAACGACTTGTGCGGTGTTGAGAGGCCAACCGACTTGCGCGCTGTCACTACTTTTCGAATTACGGCTTCTGATTGGCTGAAATCTATATCATATGACCAATGGTTAGACGCGCAATGAGCAGCTCCATCTAAAGGCATTAAAATGTGAAAACCGCCAATTTTCGACTTGAGTGGTGTTGTAAGCTAAGGGACGATATATATATATATATATATATATATATTATATATATATATATATATTATATATATATTATATATATATATATATATATATATATATATGTATAATGCAACGTCTCTGTCCATTAATGCGTTTTATTATGCGGGAACCACTTATCCGATTTACCTGTCTTTTTTTAAATTCATACATATATTCTTTGGCCAGGTTATATAATAATAATAATAATCTATATCTATAATATATATAAAATGCAATGTTTGTCTGTCTGTCTGTCTGTCTGTTAATGCGCTTATCCCTCGAGAACCACTTATCCGATTTACGTGATTTTTTAAATTCATACATATGTTCTCTCGGCCAGGTTATAAGCTGTATTTTATTACGATAGGTAGCATAAGGAATGGGCAGTGACAATAATAGTAAATGAAGTCGGATAAAGTTTGCCGCTAGCGCGTTCTCTTGCAATACACAGTTCAAACCATTAAAATATGGAACAATATTATGTAGCAGAGAATATCTATAATATATATAAAATGCAATGTCTCTCTGTCCGTCTGTCTGTCTGTCCGTCCGTTAGTGTGCTTATCACTGGAGAACCACTTATCCTATTTACGTGCTTTTTTTTAAACATACGTGTGTTCTCTGGCCAGGTTATAGGATATATTTTATTAGGTGACATAAGGAATAAGCAGTGACGATAATAGTGAATCAAGTCGGAGAAAAGTTTGCCGCTAGCGCGTTCTCTTGCAATATACTCCCTAAAGCATTAAATATGGAACAATATGATGTAGCAAAGAATACAATATATAAAATGCAACGTCTCTCTGTCTGTCTGTCTGTCCGTTAGTGCGCTTATCACTCGAGAACCACTTATCCGATTTACGTGTTTTTTATAAATTTATACATATGTTCTATATAATTCGATATAAGCCTAGATAATGGGAGATAAGGTGAGATAATGGGAGATAAGGAGAAATAATGGGAGATAAGTCGAGATAAGCCTCGATAATGGGAGATAAGTATAAATAATGGGAGATAAGGAGAGATAATGGGAGATAAGCAGAGATAAGTCTAGATAATGGGAGTTATGGTGAGATCATGGGAGATAAGGAGAAATAATCGGAGATAAGAAGAAATAATGGGAGATAAGTCGAGATAAGCCTAGATAATGGGAAATAAGGTGAGATAATGGGGAGATAAGGAGAAATAATGGGAGATAAGGAGAAATAATGGGAGATGAGCAGAGATAAGCCTAGATAATGGAAATTATGTAGAGACAATGGGAAATAAGGAGAAATATTGGGAGATAAGGAGAAATAATGGGAGATATTTTATTACGTTGGGTAACATAAGGAATAAGCAGTGACGATAGTAGTGAATCAAGTCCACGCGAGCCGAGCCGCGGGCCCGGCTAGTATATATATATATTATATATATATATATATATAAATATATATATATATATATATATATATATATATATATATATATATAATGCAACGTCTCTCTGTATGTCCGTTAGTGCGCTTGTCACTGGAGAACTACTTATCTGATTTACGTGATTTTTTTAAAAAAACATACATATGTTCTCTGGCCAGGTTATAGGATATATTTTATTACGTTAGGTAACATAAGGAATAAGCAGTGACGATAAGAGTGAATCAAGTCGGAAAAAATTATGAGAAGTTTGAAAAAAATCAATATGTCGAAGTTAATGAAAGTGGCAGTTTAAAGATTAATACCAAAATTTAGGAAATGTGAGATAGTTGAACTTGTACAGTTGCATTTTTTTAATATTAAACAGGTCTTTGAATTATTTTATCCTTTAATCACTATTTCTTGAAGTGTACTTGTTATACTTCGATACATTATGCGTAAATTTAATAAGAGAGTTGAGTATCGAAAGAGGTACGAGTATATACCTATTGTATTTTAATTGAAATAATCCATTCTATTTGTTCACTTTGAAATTAATTAAACCTAATTTCGAACTTTGCACGTGTTTATTACATTTTACAGTACAGTTTACCGGCAGTAATAATTTGTCTATAAATTGAGATGCCGTTAAAAAATGTCACGTACCTTACTACAAAATAATAAAAAAATGCAATAATTATATAAGCAATTAGCATATTTTGTTGACATCATGATAATATTAATATTTAGATTAAAAAAAAAATCTTAAATTGGTAGGCGAGAGTTGGATAATGTCGGATCCTTAAGTAAAAACTACTTAAGATTTTGGTTTGTTTGGATCAATAACAATACAGTTAACACTTGAGCAAGATCACGTCAAGTGGACCCCCTATTTTCCACTTGATTATCAAATTCAGGTATGAGTATTTTTTCATAAAGTATTCACTATAAACAATTAATCCCCAAAACAGTTTTTAAAAATTTTCATTTTACCAACAATTTTTTTTTTAATGAAAATTTTTATGACTTTTAGTTAAAAAATCGATAATTAAAAAGCTATTAGAGATATTCTAATGAAACTTTCAGGATTCATAGTTCAATACTTGTACTTTAATAAAATATATAGAAGTAAATTATTTATTTATTTTCATATTGTTAAATAAGTTTTAAGTTAACAAATGAAAACTTCAATGACTTCTCTCTCAAAAAACGAAATTTTTTTTTTCTCGGTATTATGCATTAAACATCAAAGTAACAGAATCCGCAAAAAAATTTGACTGCTCGTGATTAGATTAAACAAAAAAAAAATTATTTATGACGGGCGGTGAGCGCTGTCGGTACGGCGCGCTGCCGCGCGTCATTGACTTACCTTTCGATCTACTCAGTAATTATAAATAAGGAACAATACTTTATTTTTTAAATAAAAATAATGTTATTTAATGAATAATTTTATTTAAGCACATTACATAAAATCAATTAATAAAATATTTTTTTATTGTTAAAAACACGAAGAAATTGAATAAGTTATAATTTAATTATACATCTATCCGTATTGGGTTTTTTTTTTAAAAAAAAAACTTTATTTGCAATAACTTTAACGTCTTTGGAAAAAAAGCTTGTTCTCGAGTGATGTATTATTTAAAGCTTTGTAATAATGATACTGGCGTGTATTTTTAATTATCACAGATTGCTCATACCGTGATTTATATTTTTTTTCATGAGAGTCATGGTCTTCTTGAGAGCAAAAACCAAAATTAACTTTTTTTAAATGAATTTTCAGCCCATTCAAACAATGAAAGCCCATTTGTAATGTGCTTATCATTATCCCGTTGAAGACTTGCGCGATAAGCTTGTCTTTTCACACTTCCTGCCAAACCATCACATGCTCCTTTCCGTGAGATGTAGCATAGAAGTTCCATTCCGCGTCAACATTAAAATCGTTTTTGTGGTTAGTTAAATTTGCAAAAATTATACTTATTTTTGTACTGAGAAGCAGCTCCCTCCGAAAAATAGGAAATCTTTTTAATCTTATCTGCCCCGAACTTATTTTTTAAGAATTCAATCAATTTAGAATTAAAAAGGTGAACTGAACTCGCGTCGTGACTAACTTTTTCTGAAATTATAACATAGTTTTCATGTTTCATTTCTTCATTCTCTCTATAATACACTACGTAAGGGTGAATTGTAGCCTGGGGTGTTAGTCCAATGATGAGATTGGATTGCGTCTTGTACAAAAAAAGTATAATTTTCAGAAAAATCAAGACAGACGATAAATTCTCCATCCTCAACAGATTCCTTCTTTTCAGTAAAATATGATGCTTGAGATCTTGCAAGGAAATCATGTCTCAATAATTCAGGCCATTTTTGTTTTAAATCATTAAAAAAAATCTTCTTTGTTTTTCTTTTCTTCAACTATTTCAGTCCTGTAAATTTCAAGCAGAGTAATTAAATTATAATATTTATAAAAAAAAACGAACAACAAAAAACTAAACTTTTCCCTACCCAAATTTATTAAACGAAAATTCTTGACTTTAAAATTTATTCACTGATGTGTTTATAAAACGGATTTAACAAATGAACTAAAATGGATTGTGATATTCGTTTGTTATTCACGTATATGTATAAAATAACAAATGAAGAAAATAACCAAACGCATTTTTTTTTAATCTAAAAATGGAGCAACGCTGGGTAACTAGTAAAGTTTACATTTATTAATTAAAAATTGACAATATTGTTTAACACCTAAAATAAATATAATTAGTACAGTTCGTAAAAAAAACGATAAGAAAAATAAAATAATAGAATATTGCTAAATTTTTGATATCTTCGTTTTTTTTAACAATTAAAAAATATTTTATTAATTGATTTTATGTAATGTGTTTAAATAAAATTATTCATTAGATAACATTATTTTTATTTAAAAAATAAGGTATTGTTCCTTATTTATAATTACTGAGTAGATCGAAAGGTAAGTCAATGACGCGCGGCAGCGCGCCGTACCGACAGCGCTCACCGCCCGTCATAAATTAATTTTTTGTTTTGTTTAATCTAATCACGAGCAGTCACATTTTTTTGCGGATTCTGTTACTTTGATGTTTAATGCATAATACCGAGAAAAAAAAAATCGTTTTTTGAGGGAGAAGTCATTGAAGTTTTCATTTGTTAATTTAAAACTTAATTAACAATATGAAAATAAATAAATAATTTGAACTTCTATATATTTTGTTAAAGTACAAGTATTGAACTATGAATCCTGAAAGTTTCATTAGAATATCTCTAATAGCTTTTTAATTATCGATTTTTTAACTAAAAATTTTCATTAAAAAAAAAAATTGTTGTTAAAATGAAAATTTTTAAAAACTGTTTTGGGGATTAATTGTTTATAGTGAATACTTCATGAAAAATTACTCATACCTGAATTTGATAATCAAGTGGAAAATGGGGGGTTCACTTGACGTGATCTTGCTCACTTTAGTTTGCAGTCGATGTGCGTTTCACTAACTTTATTAGTGTCACCAGGAGTGAAAATAGACTAAACATAAGAATGAACACCAATGTGTTTATTTACACTAAGAGTGTAATTACTTAAGGAGAACCGACCAATCGCACACGTTGGCTTAGTTCAGGTCAATGACTTGTATACAAGACTGTAAGAAATAGGGCCTTTGTTCTTATTTATACTATTTGTCTATTTCATAAAAATTATTACTTTTGTATGACTCTAATTATATCCTAATTAGATACTATATACAGGGTGTCAAGACAATCGTTAACTATAGTAAAATTTGTGGTTTCTTGAGTCTAGTAAAGAAACATTCTCTACTTTTTAGTGTTCCGTACGGAACACTTATAAGATCACTTCGGTGTCTGTCTGTCTGTCTGTCGTCTGTCTGTCACACCCGATTTTCTCCGAAACTATTTGACATAGAAAGATGAAATTTGGTAATAATATAGGAACTGATGGCCTCATCAGAGCCATGTAGTTTTGAGAATTAAATTTTGACTTAAGGGGTTAGTTTTGGGGGGTGAAGTCGGAAGTGAAAAAAAAAAATTTTTACTAGGTCATCGAGTGTGGTGTCAAATAAAAGCTTGTGAAAACGCGAGTAAAATATATATATACATATATAATATTATAGTTGCGCGCACTTTTCTTTGTATTATTTTTAAAAATTCGTGAAAAATCGCTGTCCCGGGCCTTATCTCGAAAAGTACTTATCGAAAAATTTCGAAAAAATTCTGGAATATTCTCCGCGGGGTGTAGATTGAACGAAAATTATCACGAGTGCATTACCTTTAATAATTTATATGGTATATAAAAAAAAAAAAAATTCAAGGTCATCAGATTTCAGTAAAGATTGGAAACAAACTTTGTTTGAAAACTCATTTGGGGTGTGTTTTGTGAAGTCACTGATCATTTTTATACCATCGTAACATAAATTTTGACTTAAGGGGTTCGTTTTGAGGGGTGAAATCGGAAGTGAAAAAAAAATTTTTTTTACTAGGTCATCGAGTGTGGTGTCAAATGAAAGCTTGTGAAAACACGAGTAAAATATATATATATATATATATATATATATATATATATATATATATATATATATATATATATATATATATATATATATATATAATGTAATACTTGCGCACACTTTTCTTCGTATTACTTTTAAAAAATCGCTGTCCCCTACCTTATCTCGAAAAGTACTGACAAAAAAATTTTGAAAAAATTCTGAAATATTCTCCACGGGGTATAGATTGAACGAAAATTATCACGAGTGCATTACCTTTAATAATTTATTTGGTATATAAAAAAAAAACAAAATTTCAAGGTCACCAGTTTTCAGTAAAGATTAGAAACAAACTTTGTTGAAAACTCATTTGAGGTGTGTTTTATGAAGTCACTGATCATTTTATAGCACCCTAACAAAAATTTTTATTTTAAAAACAATCAACGTACGGAACACTAATTGTGCAAGTTCAACTTGCACTTGACCGGTTTTTTTTTTGCTTAATTCGGACATCTTACAAAAGTCCCATTTATCAGTCTTCGTGGAACGACCAATATATTTTTAGTGTTCCGTACGGAACACTTATTAAGATCACTTCGGTGTCTGTCTGTCTGTCTGTCCGTCACACCCGATTTTCTCCGAAACTATTTGACATAGAAAGTTGAAATTTGGTAATAATATAGGAATTGATGGCCTCATCAGAGCCATGTAGTTTTGAGAGTTAAATTTTGACTTAAGGGGTTAGTTTTGGGGGGTGAAATCGGAAGTGAAAAAAAAAATTTTTACTAGTTCATCGAGTGTGGTGTCAAATGAAAGCTTGTGACAACACGAGTAAAAAATGTATATATAATGTAATACTTGCGCGCACTTTTCTTTGTATTATTTTTAAAAAATCGCGAAAAATCGCTGTCCCGGGACTTATCTCGAAAAGTACTTATCAAAAAATTTTGAAAAAATTCCGGAATATTCTTCACGGGGTGTAGATTGAACGAAAATTATCACGAGTGCATTACCTTTAATAATTTTTCTGGTATTTAAAGAAAACAAAAATTTCAAGGTCATCAGATTTCAGTAAAAATTGGAAACAAACTTTGTTGAAAACTCATTTGAGGTGTGTTTTGTGAAGTCACTGATCATTTTATACATCTGTAACAAAATTTTTTATTTTAAAAGCAATCAACGTACGGAACACTAATTGCGCAAGTTCAACTTGCACTTGACCGGTTATTTATTTCTTATAAATATTGTTGTAAATATTTCTTATAGGAAAACAAACAAGCTGCACCTTTTACGGATGTGAAGTATTAGCGCGACGTGTACTTCTAACGTGTACCGCTCTAGGAGGAATTAAGCGGGCCACATCCTTCGAACACTGTCCATGAAAATATTTGTAGAATAGGCTCAAGTCGCCAACCGTTCTTCGTTGTTCCAGCCAATCAAGGCTGCCGGTCAGTTCCGGGTCTCCAATAAGACGAACAGCTCTTCTCTGAATAGAATCCAACAAATCCAGTGTATGTTTAGGAGCGGAGCTCCAAACATGGGAGCAGTATTCCATAGTTGGTCGAATTGGTTCGAACTTTGTAAAGAATTAACAGTTGTTGTGGAGTGTAAAGCTTTCTGGTTCGAAATAATATTGCCAAGACAACGAACCCGTGCGACCTTCAAAAACTGAAAATATGTTAAGTTGGTGATATCAACGTCGTTGCAATTCGCATTAAAAATCTTCGTGGCTTGAAAAAGTGGGTCTTTTAACTGAAAGTTGGAAGCATGGAACGGTAAGTCGAACACGGGATAATGTCTTAACGTACGAGATGGTACGCTAAAGTTTAGTTTTGACAGTAAGTAGGGACAGTCGATGGCTGAGTTGCATATTTTAAATAAAAACAAAACCAACATAAAATTGCGACGATCGGCCAATGACGATATTTGAAATCTGCGAAGCAGAGTTTCCTGTGGCCAACCTCGTGGCGGGTAAGTACCCTCTGATTTATATACGACAAATTTTAAAAATGTTTGTTGTACCCCTTCTAATTGGGAAGTGTACTTTGAGTGTATAGGATGCCACACTATTGCTGCGTATTCTAATTTTGATCGAACATATGCAAAGTACAGAGATTTAATTGTATCAATGTTTGAGAAATCACTAGAGTTTCTAAATATGAATCCCACGTTTGCATTGCGCTCTTGTAAACCTGATTTATGTGTTCCGAAAACGATAGGCGCTCGTCAAAAACTACGCCAAGGTCCCTGAAGAATTTCAAATACTGCAGTATCTCAAGATTTATTAGCGTACGTTATTTTGTAGCCCTTTTCAGTATTTAGAGGCAAGTTGTTAACTGTGCACCAGTTGCTAACTAGCCGTATATCATTATGCAGTACAATGCAATCGGAAACGCAATGTATTTGTCTGAAGATCTTTAAAATCATCCGCAAACAATAGAACATTGCTGGAAGTATCAATGCCTATATCGTTAATAAATAGAGAGAATATCAGTGGAGCCAATATACCGCCCTGAGGAACTTTAAATCTGAAGGAGTGATAACCACGAATATGGACATATTGATACCTGTCACTCAAGTAGGAGGCAAACAGTCGAATGAGATTATCATCGAAACCAAACCACTTTAATTTGAGAAGGAAGAAAGAATGTTCTACTTGATCGAACGCCCTTGCGAAATCCATATAAACAGCGTCAACCTGTCCATGAGCATTCAAGATCTGACCTACAAAATGAGTGAAACTGGCCAAATTCGTGATCGTACTGCGACTTTTATAAAAGCTATGCTGAGATTCAGATATACAGTCCCTGGCCAAATTATTAGACGCACTGCAAGATTTCATGTAAAATATTAATTACCGAGTGATATTGTACCGTTTTATTATTTTAAATTGATTTGTTTTTTATTTTTTATATTATCCAATCAATTACCTATTTATTCGACATAAATAAAACAGCATTAATTTAGAAAAGCATAAGTTTATTAAGTTTTAAAGAAAAGTGAAATTAATGTTAGTAAAAGTCAATATTTAGTTGAGCCACCTTTAGCCGCTATCAAAGCTTTAATTCTGCGCGGCATGCTATCAATGCAAGATTGTACTGTCTCCTGCATTGAGGATGATGATTCCACACATGAACAATCTTTTCTAGGAGCTGGGTTTTGTTGGTAATCACATCTTTAGCCACTTCTCTTTTCATCAGCTCCCACACATTTTCAATGGGGTTCATACCCGGCCAATCCAACAGAGGGATATTTTTTTCTGCCAAAAAAGCTTTAACAGACCGAGCAGTGTGGCAGGGAGCTCCATCTTGCATGAAAGTGAATGGTTCCCCATTTGGAAACCATTCTCTGAGCTGCGAAATCAACCGATTTTGTAATACTTCTTTGTACTGATCTTGCCTCATTATTCCTTTGACGACGTACAGACGTCCAGTGCCCTTGCCGCTGATGACTGACCAAATCATCACTTTGGTGGGATGTTTAACCGTCGGGACGACACAATCAGGATGAAACTTTTCTCCATGACGACGACGCACATACTGAGCTTTATTCTGCAAAATTTCGAATGTGCTTTCGTCACTGAAGCAGACCTGTCAAAATATATAAACTTCCATGTTTATTTGCTTTATTTAACTGAAAATGATAATAATGTATCAATTATTGATTAAATTGCTGTATCTTACCGATCTCCAGAAGTCCACATCTTTGTCTTGCCATTGTTTGGCCCACTTCAGGCGCTTTGCTTTCATTGCAGCTGTTAACTTGGGCTTCCTGGCGGGGCGACAGGCCTTAAAATCTAATTCTTTCAATTTTCTTCGAACAGTGCGCTCAAAAGCATTTACGCTAGCATCCTGGAGTTGTGATTTTATTACCTTTATGGTAGCAAATCTGTTTTCTACACAAATTTTCTTCAAACATCTCTCTGACCGTGGAGTGAAAATTGGTTTTCTACCGCATCTTTTCTTTCTTTTCGGGCTTAATTCCTTCCCTGACTCAATTTTCTTTTTTATGCGTCGTACACTAGCTTCAGAAACCTCCAATCTTCGTGATATTTCTCGGTTTGTAAATGTTTTCGCAATCACAAGGGCCTTCACTTTAGCTTTTTTACGTGGTGAAAGATCGCCTTTTCTACCCATAATGAAAATAGTCCAATTACTTTTTTAAAAACACTGCATACAAAATAAACTAATAACTGAGTAGTATAAAACTGTTAAACAAACAATCACAGTCCATAAGGCCACAGAAACACGTCCGTACCTGACTCGATTCCGATCGCGACTGATACAGATTTGTACTTGTTTACGTTCATGTATCACTTTGTCAACACAGTGTTGCCATATGTTAAAAATAAATACAAATATGTAGTCTACAACAATTCTTTTAAATAAAAATCAATAATATTGTAGTTTAAAATATACCATTATTGCATAAAAACTCTTGAGAAACATAAAAATTACTAAAAAAAATACAGTGCGTCTAATAATTTGGCCAGGGACTATAGAATGTTTTACTTGATTGAACACATTTTCGTGAATCAACCCCTCTAATGCTTTCACAAATGGCGATAACATCGATATAGGCCTATAATTTGAGACATTATTTACAGTGCCTTTTTTGAAGAGAGGAATTAACCTAGCTTCCTTCCATACCTGAGGAAAGTAATGTGTTGCAAGTGCCAAGTTGTAAATGATGCTCAATGGCTTCGAGAACGCGGATGCACTGTCTCTGACGAGGAAAAACTGGGAATACTATCAGGATCCATGGACCCATTAATGATGTGAAGGTGAGGGCTAGAACTTTTGCTTCGTATCATACGTCCTACTTAGGTTATTTGAAATAGGAGAATTTGAAAATTGTATTTTTTAAAATTTTTTAAATATTAGATTATGATTGTAAAATTCTCAGAATTTATTCTTCTACAGAATTTGTTCTGATTAATATTTTTCCAGTACCTAACATTCAAGTATCGGCTTGTTCTTAAATTAAGTTATTCTTTAGCGTGAGAAAGTCAAATTCAGTAATTCTTTTAGTGCTATGAGTTTACAAGGTATATTCAAGTTCAAATTCAAATTCAAATTCAGTTTATTTGTCAATATCTACAAATTCATAGATTGCCAGAAATTTAATTTGTTCGAAATACGACAAAAAAGGATGGCACAGCGACTATAAATAGCCGATACCACAAGCCCTTCACTATTTGGGCATGTGTAGTGCCACCCTGTGACGAACATATACATATAAAAATAAATAAAAAACTAATTGTAAAAATTCTAAGAATAAAACTAACGGCGGAGACGAGAGGAGATGTATATGGATAAACAGAGTACATTTTAGATAATATGACATGGTAGGCAAGTACCACCTCTAAAAGGATCTCAAATTATATACAAAGATGTAGGAAAATATAACGTTAAATTAGAATTCTTTTGCTGGTTAATAAGTTGGTGTTTTACATAGGAAGAAAACTTGCCTGGTGATAATTGTTTAACCTCTTGTGACAAAGAATTCCACAAATGCACAGCAACAGAAATGAAGGACTTTTGAAAGGCAGCCTTTCTGTGTTGAGGAACTCTAAATGAATTAATGTTCCTCGTATCGTGCGGATCTCTGAGGTATTGGGGTTGTCCAAATTTAAAAATTCGATAAACAAAATTATACAAGTGACCTTCTACGATTTTCCATATTTAAATTGTAGCTGTTATTTAAATAGGGTGTTATTCAATTTCTGAATGGAATGTTAAAAGAAAAGCGCATACAACAATTTTGTATTTTTTGAATTAATCTAACATATTGGGCTGACAAAGAGTCGCCATATACAACATCAGCATAATCAAATAAAGACAAGATCAAGGTGTTGCACAAATAATATTTGGTTTTTGATGGCAGAAGATTCCTTAGATTATGCAGTTTTCTTAAACGAATATAAGCAGCCTTTAATTTAATATTAATATGTGATTGGAATGAAAGCGATTTGTCAAAAATTACTCATAATACTTTGGCTTCATGAACTAAAGGCAAAAAAGTATTGTCAATAGAAGGTCTAAAGGTACCAAAAGTACACCCTGTGTATTTTTATTCCGTTAAACAGCATAAAACAAGACTTCTGTGCATTAAGCTTGAGGCTATGATCATTTTTTTTATTTTTTTTATTGGTCTAGCACACGTGCTGCAGGGAAGTCCCTAAAGCGCTCCAGGAGCGGCACGAGTGCGGAAAAAAGCGATTCACGTTGTTCTTGAATCGCTGTAAATTGTACTCGGTGGGAAACACAGCGCTGGGCAAATTATTCCAAAGGGATGACGTTCTCCATATAAAAGATTGCTTGAAAAGCGTTGTACGCGGAGTAACAAGCTGAACTTCATACGGATGCGAAGCACCAGCGCGACGTGTATTTCTAACATGCACCGCTTTGGGAGGAATTAAGCGGGCTACATCCTTCGAACACTTTCCATGAAAATACTTGTAGAACAGACTCAAGTCGCCAACCGTTCTTCGATGTTCCAGCGAATCAAGGCCGCCGGTCAATTCCGGGTCCCCAATCAGACGGACCGCTCTTCTCTGAACAGAATCCAACAAATGCAGTGTATGTTTGGGAGCGGAGCCCCAAACGTGGGAGCAGTATTCCATAGTTGGTCGAATTTGGGCTTTGTAAAGAATTAACAGTTATTGTGGAGTGTAAAGCTTTCTGGTTCTAAATAATATTCCCAACTTTTGAGAATTTGAGAAGCTCTCCTTGCTATGCCTGCAACATGTTCATGCCAAGACATATTTGCTCCCAAACTAACGCCAACAAATTGAGCGACGATGCTAGAGGAATGGAGTACCCCCGACATAACTATGTCGGGTTCAGCAACGTTAACTTTTTTAGAAAAACTGTCACCCCAAGATAGAATTTCTTCCAGGTCTTTATTGAGTTGAACGACCTCCTGCTATCTGCGGATATTCGCCTGAGCAGCCGATGTCCAAGCGTTCAAGGTGAATGAAGAGACAAGCGTACTGTCATCTGCAAAGCTATAGATTGGATTCCCGGTCTTTCCAGCAGATCGTTAATGTAAATGAGAAAGAGAGTAGGAGACAGTATGGAGCCCTGGGACACACCAGCGTTGATAGTGAGGGTGTTAGAAAGAAATCCGTCGACCGCCACTCGTAAAGAACGCTCTCTGAGGAAACATGAGAGCCACAAACAGAACCTTTCAGACATACCATAAGAGCGCAACTTAGCCAACAGTCCATCGTGCCAAACACGGTCGAATGCCTTGGATATGTCAAGAGCAACCGCTCGAGATTCTCCAAAGTGTTCAATTGCGTTGTTCCAAACATGTGTTACATAAGTCAGAAGATCTCCTGTTGATCTATGTTTACGAAAACCATATTGGTGATCGCTAATAATATTGAATCGTTCAAGATATTTTAGAAGATGCTCATTGATAACCTTTTCCATGACTTTCGATATTATTGAAAGCAGTGCAACTGGTCGGTAGTTATTTGGCAAGGTCTTCTTACCTTTTTTAGGTATCGGCTGAACCGTGGCACATTTCCAGCAGGACGGAAATATTCCCTTTCTGTAGGATAGGTTAAAAAGTCTACAGAAAACTGGTGTTAGTTCCCTTGCACAGTTTTTGAGAACTATGGCAGGTATTCCGTCAGCGCCAGAAGCCTTCTTGGTGTCTAGCTTCATTAAAATACGCTTTATGATGCGCTGTCTGAAGACAACATCGGGCATCCTTGACTGCAATATGGGAATAGTAGGTGGTGTTTTTCCTTGGAAATCGACAGTGAAGTTCAGCCAGCAAGTTCGCTCTCTCAATAGGTGTGGTTGCAATGGAATTATCTGGCCGTGTGAGTGGTGGTATGGTGGATTTGGTAAAATTTTGACTAACTGCCTTAGCGACTGCCCAAAAGGACCTGGAATTGTTGGGACAAGCGAGAAGTTTGTTTCCAATTCGTTGATTGTGTGCCTCCTTGGTTTCGTCGATAATTCCCTTGCATCTGTTCCGGGCATGAACAAAGATGTTTCGATTTACGGTGTTAGGATTTTCACGCCATTGCCGGTAGGCAATATGTTTAGAAGCAACAGCTTCTTTGCATTTTCGGTCGAACCAAGGCTTGCCGTTCGAGGTGCATTTCTTTGAAAAAGGGATGTAAGCTTCCATACCAGCCAAAATAACATCGGAGACCTCCCTGGCGCAGTCAGATGGGTTATCGAATCGAAAACAAACGTCCATCTAAGGGAAAGTTCGAAAGTATTCCATGAGATCTTCCCATTTAGCAGATTTGTAGTGCCAAATCTTGCGCGGCCTAGGCGCCTCTCTGTCACTGATTGGCAGGATACTCGATGTCGAAAGCAGTTTATGGTCGGAAGAACCTAACGGCGGATTTACGATGACCGTGTAAATCTCCGGATTGGTGGTTAAAAACAGATCAAGAAGACTGGCGAACTCCCCGTCTCGATCAGGGATCCGTGTTGGTTCGTCAATAAGCTGAGTTAAGCCACAACTGATTGAGAATGATTCAGCTTCACGACCTTGTTCATCGGTAGTATTTGAATATTTGAGCCAGTTGATATTGTGGACATTAAAGTCGCCCAGGATGGCAATTTCGGCACTTGGATAGTTACTTTGTAAATGATCGATGGTGTCTGCAAGAGAAGCGAAAAGTGTTCGAAAATTGGTATCACTTGGTGGTCGATACAGGATACAGATAAACCTTGTGGTTTGTTGAGTCGTTATTTTTAACCACATAACATCAAAGTTTGGGGGCTCCAGATCTTCTTCTCGTTGACAAGAGAGGTCGCTTCTGACAAAAAGACAGATTCCAAAGTTACGCCTAAATCGGAATAGAAGTCGTACCCAGGATAAAGATAGTTGACCGTGCTGGTCGATGGACTGACCTTGGTTTCACATAGAGCGAGTACATGAGGTCTATCTGATTGCAGGTGTTGATGCACTGAATTTATGTTCGAGTTTATACCTCGTATGTTGCAAAAATCTATCTTAAAATTATGATGTCTGCAAGTCGACGCCTCCGAACCAGCCCCCACCCGGAGATCCGAACGGGAGGCCATTCTACCTCCGGAACTTCTTGCATCCAGGCGCCTCATCATGCTCTTTGGTCAGTAGTTAATGTGGAATTTTCCTGTTCTGTCACATGTTTATCTTTGCCTTCTTTGGCTTTGATCCTGGGGGTATTATTATTGGGTAGTTTGGGTTCTGACCAGATACTTTTCCAATGATCTGTGAGTTCTTGTTTGTTTGGTGGTTCGGTCACTGCTGTCTGTTTGCTGTGCATAGTTTTCCAGTAGAACTGTGTTTGGCTTCTTCGGAAGAGGTTGTTGGTATCTTTCCTCTCGTTTGGTTCTTTGTATCTACGAAGTCTTGCGGCATATATGGACAATTTTTGTTTCAGAGTATCCAGGATTTCTGGCAGTGTTCTGTTGGCAGACCCGGACTTGATCTTGTTTATACTCTGTGTGACTCGTTTGGACACGTTCCCGTTGATAAACTGGGTAAGGTGTCCTAGATATCTCCTGATGTTATTGATTTCGTTTTCTATTCTTATTTGCCGTTTGAATTTTGGTTTTGTGCTGTTGGGATTTCTTTGTCGTTGCTGGAGTTTTTGATTAAATACTTCGTCGGTTACGTTTGGGATTGATGGTGGTGGTTCTAGGCGGCGAGTGATTCCCTTCTCAGTGGTTTCTTTGTCAGGACTTGTGCTTTTATCAAAGCAACGCATGGTGTGTTCGTTTGTTCCTGTAGTATAACTCATGCGTTGCCTTGATTTTCCCGCCTTGGTGGGTGTCGGCTTACTCGCCGGCACAACACTTTTGGCAGGTCCATTGTCAGTTGCCCGGTCTTCATCGTGTTGGTCGAGCTGCCATTTCCCGCGACGTCCTCGACCGTTACGTCGCTCGCCCGATGCTTCTTTTATTGGTCTACTGTTGTTTGGGATGTTTTTAGTGTTTTGTGGTGTCAGAAGCTCAAAGTTCCCGACATTGGGTTGCCTGTTAGTAGAAGGTAAATAGTTTCGGTGTGTTTTCTTGTGCTTATTATTGTTGGCTTGTCCCTAAAAGTTATTTTTTTTGTATCTCTTGTTCTTCGTTGTTTTGAGAAGATATGAAAGTTGCTATTCTGGGTTTCCGAGAGGGCAAGTATCTCTAGGCTCGTTCCATAGGTGCCATTTTTCCTCATATAGTTATAGTAGTTATTGAAGTCTTTCATATCGTCGTCCCCAATTAATGAAAATGTGTTAGGTTCCGACCAGTTTTGTTGTATATATCTTAGAGCAGCCTCTCGGAGTCTTTCATGTTGGTTTTGGTGGCCATATAAGTGTAAGCTAACTGCACGGAAAAGGCAATTTCCATCACCTACAATGTCGGATCTGGTAAAACTATCGGGAGTAGTTTCAGCTGAGGCGGTTGGTTGGATCGTTTGTCGTTGTTGTTGTTTGTTGTGGTGGTGCTGTAGCTGTTTGTACGACAGGGGTCCGCCTCCACAGCACCCTGCCCTTATCACTAGTATAAGTATTATTATTTGACATAGTGTTCCCATGAGTATCCTAGGAAAGAATGGTCGACTGCGGCAGAGCCTGGATGCCACAGCAAGGCTACTTACTCCCGGAGGGCGCCCGGTATCCGGGGGAACCGTTTGCGACCCATAAACGCTGAGCCATTCATCTTCTCGGCACGGTAAACACCTTAAGATTGCGTTTTTGTTACATATAATCTGGACAACATAAGACAGCACAACATGACTCAGGTACCTCGGGATCGTCAATGCCCGTACTAGGAGAATCCTGGGGTTCCCCTAGCCCCTGAGGATCATTACAAAAACTATATGTTATTTAGGTCCCTACTAAAATATTCTAAAGAAGTGCGGCACTTATTTAAAGGAAATGGCATATATATTTGAGAGTCATCGGCATACTGTTGCATTTTTTAATATATCGTTCTGAAAATAACTTTTTGTTATAATTGGTAATAAATAATAAAATGATAAATTATAAAAAATTATAATTTATTAAGTTTTCATTATAAATAATATGTATTTCAGGACAGCTTTCAGAAGACCAAAGAATGTCATTTTTTACACCTTCTATTTTTGAATAATTATAATTTTTTATGTCTTAAATTTGGTGTGAGGAAATATAATTGCTTTTTCTGTATGATAAATTCATGGTTTTAGCATATTTAGAGAAAAAAGTTAATCAAAAAAAAATGTACAAACATACTGTTTCGTTTAAATTTTGGCCTAAGGATCGAGTTCCTAAAAAAAGTTTATTATATATATTAATTGACAATACTAGTTTTGTTTATTTTAATTATGGTATGTCTTATACATGGTGTGTCCGGTACATCATCACCTTTGCGCTAAAAGTAAAATAGTAAAAGGATATTTTTTATTTGATAGTTTCATGCCCCAAATATAAAGTGTCTAAACCATATTATTTATATTACCATGGGAAAAATTTGTAGAATTATACCTGTGCGCAGGCAATGAGGGGTGCAGTTACGATAGTTTACCTCCAAATAAGATTTAAAATTGTCATAGGTGCTATTGTCTTTTCACAAAATTTAAAATGATTGTAAGGGTATCTCGTTGATAATAAAACAATCAAAATGGGTAAAATAATTGATTATTTACATATTTTATTTACAGAACTAAAAATCGAAACAAATGTTATGTTTATGGGTACGCATCGGCATTTGATGTGTTTTGTACTGTTTTATAAAAGTCGTGGAAGCACGGTGGAATCCATTTCAGGGGAGTCGTCAGATCTTTATATTTTGTATAATTTATAGGCTTCCTACTTGACCGCGTCGAGGGTATTTTCTGTAGCCAAGTGGCTACTCTTGTCGAGGTTCTTTTTTAGTATAAAATTTCCTTTCCTTGCTGTCAATGAAGATGAATGGCCTCACTGATTTCGATATCTTCCTAGTTATTATTATTTTTTTGTTCATAAGAGGGGAACTTCAGCTTTCAAAGAGAATTTTCAACTTTTTCAAGATTTCAGTAGTCATGTCATACACTCCGAAAACTTCTTTAAATTTACATTGACGAACCTTGCCTCCTGTACTGCTTCCAGTACCAGCACTAGAATTTATGATGAATAACTTTCAGTGAGGGCATAACCTTCAGTAACCAAACACAGCCTGCTACCATTCTGGAATTTCGGTTTTGGGTACTCCAATTATCAGACCAGATTGACAGCTCTTCTGTGTCACTGTGAGATTATTTAATGTCCATTTCAGGAAGCAGGATGACACCTTACAAGCACCTCACGCCCCTGTCGTTTCATTCCACATAGCGCAATGTTCTTTTCCAATACTGGAATTTAAAATACTTCTAAGCTCTTCTTTAATCAATCTTACGTACAATATTCTTTTGATGAAATCCCCGTCCGTTTAAATATCGAGTCTTTGAATGGTTAGAGTTTTTATCGGCAGATTTCTCACGACAATCCTTGAGTTTCCCTGAATTACTCGTAAACCTGACTCAAGGTACAGAATGAGTATTGCTTACCAGATGCTTTTGGAAGCTTTTGGTGCTTTTTAGTTACCAAGCTTTGTTTGCAACTCATTTTTAATGTACCATATATAAGCGTTAATTATTTAAAATTCTGACAGTTTTTATCAATTGTCAAAATAGTTTATCATATGCGCTTAAAAATGGAAAAAAAAAAGAAACAAGATAAGATAAATTTGTTGATAAACTGCTAAAAACGCAATATGCTCGGTAATTTTATATACAAAGAAGCTAAAAAATTTTCGTAATTTAGAAACTTTTACAACTACCCAGAAACGTCGTACAGTTGCGAAAAGTGGTGCTCGCGATCAGAAGCTTTATCAGAAGATCGTAAATACGCGATGTTAGTTCCTGATGAACCAAACTTAGTTTTAAGTCGCTTATATATGTACATAACCTACAAAATTGTAAAATCCGACAAAAAATGTTTTATTTTTCATTTTATTGTACAGGCCGACTAAGTAAATCGATCAGCTTGAAACTTTCAGAAAATATGCCTTTTATTTTGGTAAATACCTTGAAATTTTGGTTCAAAAATATTGTACCCAGTGGGCACAATTGAATTTGAATTGCCCGCCATTTTATGCCATTTGTTCCAAAATGGATTATTTTTTTTAAAAAAATTTAGGCGTCAGCTTACAGATACTATTAAAAAAATTTTTTTTTATAGAGCCATTTTAACCGTTTTTTTTTTAAATTTATTTATTAATCAAATAAAAACAAGTCAGTTTTTTCGGTCATTTTGAAAAAAAAAAAAAAATGATTTTCGTTAACAATTTTTTTTTTTAAATGTGAATTGTTATTTGATTAATAAACAAATGTAAAAAATCGGTTAAAACGACTCCAATAAAAAAATTTTTAATGGCATCGGAAAGCTCACGTCGAGACCTAAATTTTGGAAAAAAAAGATCCATTTGGACTAAATGGCATAAAATGGCGGGCAATTTAAATTCTAAATAACAAATTCAATTGTGTCCACTGGGTTTAATATTTTTGTATCAAAATTTCAGGGTATTTTTGCTCTAACAAAAGGAATATTTTCTGAAAGTTTCAAGCCGATCACTTAATCGACCCCTAATATAAAATGAAAAAGAAAAACAGATTTTTGACTGGTTTTTTCAATTTTGTAGGTTATGTACAATTGAGCGATCTAGAACTAACGACAATTTGTTGGGAAATTTCATTACGAAGAGTTTAGTTTTTTGTTTGTCTCGATCCGACTGATATAACCGAAGTTATTCACATTTTAAGTTCAAAAAAACGCGTTTTAAAAACTTCAGTTGTTTATGAACAAAAGAGCACAAGTTTTTCGAGGTCCAAAACTGAGGACAATACTCCTGGTGATACCCCACAGAGGATGAAATCATAATATTGCTGTATCTAAACTATGCCATTTCATCATTATTTTGACCTTTTTTTACTGCACTACTCATGTTAAAGACCTTTCTTAACTAGTGGCAGTCGATGGATTTCTTTTAATATCTTTACTATCAACGCCAGTGTTCACCAAGGCTCCATAATGTCTCCTACTTTCTTTTTCATTTACATTAACGATTTGCTGGACCAGGAATCCAGTTTATAGTTCTTCAGATGATGCTTATTTTTTCATTTTACTGTGACAGCTCGAACATCGACTACACATGCAAATATCCTCAGACAGCAGGAAGTCATTCAACACCTGAAGGAAATTCTAACTTGGGTGATAGTAAACCAAGTCAAAGTTGACGCTACAAATTCCAGGCGGCGGTTTTTTGTTAAAAAAGTTAACGTTGCTGAACCCGACATAGTTATGCCAGGGCACTCCATTCCTCTAGGAGCATCAGTTTTACTGAAATTTAATTTGAGAGCAAATATGTCTTGGCATAAACATGTTGTAAGCATATCAAAAATAACTTCTCAAAAAACTGACAATATTATTTCGAGCTGGAATGTTTTACCCTCCACAACAACTGTTAATTCGGCACAAAGTTGAAATTGGACAGACGATGGAATACTGCTTCCATGTTTGAGGCTTTGCTCCCAAACATACACTGCATTTGTTAGAGTCTGACTAGCAAACTTGATTTATTGGTACATCGAAGAATCTTTGGAAGCACTTGATTTGTATTGAGAATTGTATTTTCATGGGAAGTGTTCGATGGATGCAGCCCACTTAATTCCTCCCAAAGCGGTGCATGCTAGAAATACACGTCGCGCTAATACTTCACATTCGTATGAAGTTCAGCTTGTTATTCCTAGTACAACCCTTTTCAAATAGTCTTTTATATGGAAAAACTTCATCCCTTAGAACCTAGGACTCTGTTTTCTAGTAAAATTTGCAGCGATTTAAAACTAATGTGAGACGCTTTTTCCGCACACGCATTGCTCCTGTAGCGCTTTAGGGACTTCCCTGCAGCAAGTCTGCTATGCTCTTAACAAAATAACTTTGTTTTATATCACATATATTTTTAAAATTTCCGTTTGCTTACTAAGTTCCTTAAACATAAAAATTGACTTTAAATCAGAACTAAATATCACTTAGGGGGCTATCACTCAAAATTTATATTATTATTACATCCACACTTCAAGTATTACACTTGTACCAAATGTCCAATTATAAATT
This sequence comes from Pachyrhynchus sulphureomaculatus, assembly GCA_019049505.1. Lineage (NCBI taxonomy): Eukaryota > Metazoa > Arthropoda > Insecta > Coleoptera > Curculionidae > Pachyrhynchus > Pachyrhynchus sulphureomaculatus. The sequence goes on from CM032448.1 coordinate 26,454,634, forward strand.
ATTATGGCAACAAAGCGGCAGGCAGACAGACCGACGCAAATTTGAAACTATGTTCCTGTGGTCTTAGAAACCTGGAACGTAAGAAAGGGCAAAAATACACTTCTTTTGCTCAATAATAATAATAATTTGAATTGGAGGCTCAAAATGATTATAATTAAAAATAACCACAATTTTTATTGGACCACCCTATATATGTAATTCGGTATTATAATTTAACAGAAGAAAAACTATAAATTAATTGATGACTAATGAGAACTTCGTATTTTCTGTGAGACGATTTTCAATTTTTTTAAGAAGTCTGCATTCAAACGAGAATGTAAGTAATTATCAACTATTTAAGGGTCCAGCTTAATGTTTTTTTTTTTATTATTTTTATTCCTATATTCCTACTATGTTTAGATTTTGAAATCATGGACATACTAAACAAATACGTAATAATAGTTATTACCACTACACCAAACACTTTTAATCGTGTTAGCATCATCAGGGTTGACTCAATCATATCACCTGATGATACTAACGTGGTTAGGGTGCGGTGCAGTTAGTGAAATGGTGATAACTGTTATGTATCTACATTTCTAGTTTTCCATTTAGACATAATTCCGTTTAGATTTATAGCATTTTAGCAAAATATCGGGAAGAAATGCATTTTTATCAATAATATTTAATAAAAAGAAAAAAATATTCATATATCACATTTTTTTCCTCCCCGTGGATTAAGTAGTCTTTTAGTTTTGGTAGTATTAAAGTTAATCCAAGATACAAGTGTAAATCGGAGTCCCGATAGAAAAGTGGTATATCTACTGATCCTATTTCCATGCCTTGATTTGGGTTTATCAATGATCTATACCGGGGATAAAAATTTTAAAACTTCTTTCTTCACATAAGTGAAATATATAAGTTGTAATGTTTCTCACAAGAAGTATGTTAAGCAAACGAGAAGGACGATTCAAATAAGATTGTGTGTACTAACTTATCTAAGGTACGGTATATCAGAAAAATGAAATCTTACGAAACATGCCGTTGACAGAATCATACAATAACATCAGATAATTTGAAGATAATAAAAAATGTATCTGATAGAAAATTATTAGACCTTTCCGAAATCTACTTCCCGCAGTTCTCAGTGTGAATTACTCGACAGGAAGTAAACCGGCGTCTGTGATTTATTGGTGCCACTCGAGTAAACCACAGTTTTGTTAAAAATACTCAAATTCTTAGTATGTGATTTAGTAAATCATCATTTCTCATGATACTAACATGGTTAGCGAAACATGCGGCGATTGCAATAACAAAGTGTTTTTTTTTAGCTTTTGAATCGCCCGAAGTAGAGAATTTACTAGATATTAATACTAGCTTTTTCTCCAAATGTCAACATCTCTGAGGTTATGCAATCTGGGTTAGATGATTTGTTATTTTCTATTTCTGTTGATGCCGTTCTAATTTCCCCTTACTAACTTCTGGTTGCATCTCTGAATTCATATGTTTTACCTTCCTCTGTAATTGTCTTTAATGGTTTCAGATGGAGTTTGCTATATTCTAAACAAGTCTAAGTATTATTTGTTTATAATTTCTATAGGTTGGTCTTCATTATGTATTTTCATTTGATTGTCACCTTTGACTCTATGCAATTCAAATGTACTCATCCTAGACCTTAAATATTTCAAGTTCTTGTTCTTCTCAATAATTTTCTGTATTTGATTCTGTTTAATTCTTCTCTTATCTTCTTTTTATATTTTCTAATCATGTTATTATTTCTGTAAATTTTTTAGATTTCCTGTTATCTTTTTTAACTAATTTTTTTTCCCTTTTTACATTATTCTGTTTAAAATTAAAAGATAATTGGCCATATTTTCGTAGTAATGGTAAACACATTATGATTTCCTGATAAGGTATTTTGTTCAAAAATTTGAAGAATTTAAAAAAACCATACGAGAATATTATAGAAAAATTTTATGTTTAAGAAATCTAGTAATTTGATGAATCATTTACATCCTTATAACCATAAATAGAATACTTGTTACAGATATATAAGGATTCGAATGTGAAAAAAGTAAATTTAATCCCAAAGAATTAGCTTCTTATGATTTAGATAAAATAAGCAACCACATATTCAGAGAGTAATTTGGTTTAAATTTTACTTTATCCACAATTACATAAACAAGCAATGTAGCCAATGAAATATCACTACTGCATTATCTGGAATTTAAAATACAGCCCTCCTTATTATTTAGCGGATATTGTCAAGAAATGTAATGGTGACACGCTTTATTTATTTTATAGGAAATGACAAAAATATATTAAAAATTACACATCTGTCTGTTTGTTGATACGACAAAATAAGATATCGATTTCAATTTGGTATACATATACTTGCACAACCTGAAGTGAACATAAATATTTTTGGGGCACATACATTTAAGGGAGGGGTGGGAGTAGATACATTTAAAATTACTATGGGATTCTTCTGGGTTTAATTATTTATAGTTATGCGCATAGGGGATTAAAAGTGTGAGAGATGGTAACAGGGGCTTCTTTGTGTTGTACGCCCAGTATGGGTCCCTGGAGACAAATCTGAATTATAATAATATAGAAAATATTTCAATTCAATTTAAATTATTTATGGATAAACCTGTAATGAATTAATAATGTATAGAAGGAGGTTAGAGGTCTTGATTAGCATATATCATATTATTTGTCCGTCGTAGGTTTCTTAAAGTGGAAGAATCTGAACATCGTGTTATTTTTTCATTATTTTAAATTTTAACAGAAACCATATTTAAGTAAAAAGAAATATCAGCGAATTGTATTAAGTACGCATCCCTAATACTCGATCGAAAGCTGACACACGAGCTTTCATGTGGGCAGATTGGTTGACACGGTCATCATATAAAAGCAATTAGCGCTTTATCGAAAGCTTCTTCTCGGGCATATGTGGTTAATGTAAAATAACTGAAAACTAACAAGGCCCATATTTCAGCAGTTTAGCCACTGTTCTCTTATTCGTCAAATCGTTATTTTGCATTAAATACATATGCCTGAAAAGAAGCCCTCGAAAAAGCGGTGACTGCTTTTAAGTGTTGACCGTGTCAACCACTCTGTCGGCTTGAGAGCTACTATGTCAGCTCTCGATGGAGTATTAGGTATGCGTACTTAGTACAATTAGTTGTATCCTACCGTCGTTTTCCTTAACTACTTGGATAAGTACCATTAAATTTTATTCTCTTGTTTGTCAATCCTACCCCGACTGACGAGACGTGATATGGCGAAAGGCGTCTCAGGAACGATTTGATGAATAAGAGAACAATAGGTAAACTGCTGAAATATGGGCCTTGTCCATTTACAGTTATTTTTCAAGAAATATTATTACTACTCAGTATATATCACCACTACACCAAACATTTTATTTTTGCGCTCGACGCGCGTTTCGCTAACCAAGTTAGCTTTATCAGGAGCGATGATTGACTAAAGCTAAACTACAAATCCACCCTATTTATACTTAGCCTAATCCTTGAATTACTTAGGCGAACCTAATGGCATAGGCGAGGCCATCAGTTCCGGTCAAGTAACCAGTAGAGGGGACCATAAGGAATAGGCCCTCTGTCTTTATTTAAACTACTTTTAGATTTTATAATTACCATACTTTCGTATGCGTTCAACAATCTCCTATCAGACACATTTTTAATTGATCTTAGATTATCTAATGTTACAGTATGATCAGCGTCAAGGACATGTTTGGCATTGCTAGACTTTTCTATTCTACTGTATTTTAAATGTGCTAAATGTTCTTTAAATCGTGTCTTAACTAACCTTTTAGTTTGCCCAACATAATTTTTGTCGCAATCGTTACAACTAATTTCATAAATTCCACTTTTCTCACAATTAGGAATCTTATCTTTGGGATTTCCTAAAATATTTCTCAGATTTTCTGATGACTTATAGCAGGGGTCGACAACTTATGGCACGTGTGCCATCTCTGGCACACCAAGCAATTTTGAATGGCACGCGTACCTATTCAAAGTTTACACGTTAATTCTGTAATCTGTGACATGTTTCGAAATTAAGTAAATAATCGAAGACAGTATTACTTTAACGATACAAACAAAAACGATATATTATATAGGTCATTAGGTATTATTACCAAAAAACTACAAATATATATTTTGTAATTTATAATTTTACTGAATGCATTGGTTTGGCTTTAATTTCGGCAAATATTAAAGACGGCAAGCCTCAAAATATAAGCCTAGGCAAAAACACAAATAAACGTCCTCAATTCAGATCAAAAGGCGGTTTTTGTTTGACTTGACTTCAATCGTTCCGACTCGCGCCGCAACTCTTTTTATATTGCCGAACTCTAGTTTTTGTTAGATTTCACTTCTAGGCGTCCCTTTGATTGCAATGGGCGCGTTGTGGATAATAATTTTTGTTCTAAGAAATTTAATAAACGTAATTATTGGAATTTTCTGGAAACATTATTTTTCTGTATATAGCAAGCGGCTACACGTTTGGATCATTTAGTATAGAAGTAACATCCGTTCCAGTCAATAGTCGTCGAAAAGTTTGAAAATTAAAATTACGTTGCATTATGGCCGCGAAGAAACAGAAGGTAGACGTTCGATCATTTCAAACTTCATGGACAACACATTACGGTTTTGTACAGCAAAACGATCGGGCCATTTGTGTCCTATGTCGGGAAAGCGTAGTTTTCCGGACATCTAGTGTTCAAAGACATTTCCAGATAAAACATGAATCGTCATTTAAAGATAACGCTGATAAAAAGGAGGCAATGCATAGAGCAAGTAAACAATCAGTCAACATTCTTTAGCAAAGTTTTCTAAGGAAAAAATCAGGTAACTGAATGCAGTTTCAAAATTGCACAATCGTTGGCACAAAAGGTTAGGCCGTTCACTGACGAAGAATTTATGAAGCAAAGGTTTTTGAATACTGGCGAGATTTTATTCGACGACTTGCCCAATAAGGATACAATATTGGCCAGGATTAGGGATATACCGGCATCAGCGCGGACCATCGAGAGACGAATTACCGAAATGACACAAAAATGTCCAAAAACAGCAGAGAGACGCTATCAAACGGAGTTTTGTATTTAGTGTAGCATTGGATGAAAGTGTCGATATTAATGAGATTACCCGTCTGGCGCGATACTTCGATGATGGCAGTGTGTATGAAGAGCTGATTTGTCTGCTCCCATTGCAGGAAACTACAAGAGGAGAGGATATATTTTCAGAATTTGTTAAACATTTTGAAAAGCGGAACATTGATTTAAATAAAATTTTTTGCTTAACTACAGATGGCGCTCCCGCTATGATTGGGAGACATAAAGGATTTGTTTCCCTTCTTATTGAACGCGTGGGTCGATTAGTTTTGAATTTTCATTGCATAATTCACCAAGAGAGTTTGTGCGCTCAAATCTTCGCTGGAAGTTTAAAATCCATGATCGATAGGGTGGTTAAAATAGTTTAAGGCGTTTCTGCAGGAATTAGAAAATGCATATTCAGATATACCATTGCACAATAATGTGTGCTGGCTCAGCCATGGTAAAGTGCTCTCTAGATTTGTGCAATGTCTGGGCGAAATTAAATCGTTCTTTTTGGAAAAAAATCAAGTGGATGCTTATCCTGAACTAGAAGATAAGAACTGGATCTGTATGTTAATGTTTCTTACTGATATTACAAACCATCTCAGTGAACTCAACTTAAAGTTACAAAGTTCAGGCAAAACAGTTCTGGATTTATACGAATCCTGGAAATCATTAAGATTAAAAATAGATTTATTTATCAGTGATATTACTACAAACACGTATAATATTTTCCAAATTTAAAAACTTATATATCCAGTGTCGACGATGGTGCACTAATAGACGAAATTCTTAAATATATGACTAATTTAAAAGAGGAGTTTATCGAGAGGGGTCAGGATTTTGATAAACATGGTCCTATGTTCGCTTTTTTAATCAAACCAGATTTAATGGATTTTTTCCAGCAGTTGCTTTGACATATCTCTTTTCTCATTTTGATCTTCAATACATTGAATTTAAAAACTCCGAGTTATGGAACACGAAATTTGTAGAATTAAGAAGGGTATTAGAAGGTGACTGCCAGAACCATTCAAACGAGATACTCAGTTGTTGGATGAGTTTACCAGAAAAATTTATTTGTCTTAAGAAAGTAGCGTTTGCCATGCTTGGTCTTATTTTCTTCTTCTTCTTATTTCGAGTGTAAAAAAGGTGGAATTCTGAATATTTAACCTGAACTTATGTCTATTTATTAAGTTGTTTACCAATTCATCGTCATAACCATTAACTCTAGTTATATTTCTAATACGATTCCTTTCATTATTGAAGTTTACTCTATTCAGAGGAAAAGTGACCAAACGATGAACTAAAAAATATAAAGCGGCTAATTTGTGCTGATTGCAATAAAATCAGTCATTAGGAATATATCTGTCTGTTACTGTGTCTTTTCTATCAACACACAACAACTAATTTCATAAATTCCACTTTTCTCATAATTAGGAATCTTATCTTTGGGATTTCCTAAGATATTTCTCAGATTGTCTGATGACTTATAGACTAAGGTAAGGCCTACCTTATTAAATACCTTTTGAGTCCCCTGCTAGATTTCGGATTATATGGTATGGAGACACACTTATTTTCTTCGCGTGTAAAAAAAGGTGGAATTCTAAATATTTAGCCTGAACTTATGTCTATTTATTAACTTATTTCGTCTTTATCATAACCATTAACTCTAATTATATTTCTAATACGATTCCTTTCGTTATTCAAGTTTACTCTATTCAGAGGAAAAATGACCAAACGATGAACTAAAAAATGAAATGCGGCTAATTTGTATTGTTTGCAATGAAATGAATCATTAGGAATATATCTATCTGTTACTGTGTCTTTTCTATAGATATCAAATTCTAACCTATTATTATTTTTAATAATTAAAATATCTAGAAAAGGCAGTTGTTCTTTGTTCTCAATTTCGTAAGTAAATTTGATGGAATCATACCGGCTATTTAATTTGGAAACAAGATCATCTATATTTGCTTTCTTTGTATCAAAAATCGCGAAAACATCATCCACACACCTATACCATACCCTCGGGAAATACTCAAATTCTTGAATAGCTTCGATTTCAAACTTACTCATGAATAAATTGGCTATGAAAGGTGATAAGCAATTACCCATAGCTGATCCTTCTTTCTGAACATTAAATTGACTGTTATATTGAAAATTTTTTTAATATAACAGTCAATTTTATGTTCAGAAAGAAGGAACAGCTATTTGTGAGAAAAGTAAAATTTATGAAATTAGTTGTAATGATTGAGACAAAAGGTATGTTGGGCAAATTAAAAGGTCAATTAAAACACGATTTAAAGAACATTTAGCAAACATAATTGTAAAAAAAATAATAATAAATAAATTTGTATTTATAAAAATTTATGAATCTTTCCAGGAGTATATGGGAACAATTTAAAATACAGTAGAATAGAAAAGTCTGGCTTTGCCGAACATGCCCTTGGCGCTAATTATACTGTAACATTAGATAATCTAAGATTAATTAAAAATGTATCCGATAGGAGACTGTTGAACGCATACGAAAGTATGAAAATTATAAAGTGAAAAAGTAGTTTAAATAAAGACAGAGGGCTTATTCCTTATAGTCCCCTCTACTGGTTACTTGATCGGAACTGAAGGCCTTGCCTATGCCATTAGTTCAGCCTGAGTAATTCAAGGAATAGGCTAAGTATAAATAGGGTAGATTTGTAGTTTAGCTTTAGTCAATCACCGCTTCTGATGAAGCTAACATGGGAGTGAAAAAATAAAATGTTTGGCGTAGTGGTTATATACAGTGACTCACAGTTTAAATGATGCAGTCGCTATAAGAAAAGACTAACTGGTCTCAGTGCCTCTTTATTTATTTGGAAAAAACAACTTATTGAAATTAAATTAGTAAAGAGTCTTCTAAAAAAGTATGAATTACTTTTTGTCTTAAATATGCCTTACTTAATTAACAATAAATAATTAATCAAATCATATGCAATTTTAACGTCACAGCTTAAATGATGCAAAATAACAACAGGTGTCAAATCTTATCGCATTTTGAAATTTACGAAGGCGGCGTTGCTTTGATTTCTTAGTGCAATTGTTTTTTGTTTAGTTTGACATTTTTTCATTCAATAAAACGAAATGTTTAAGAATGGGTCGTCGAGCTACAATTTCTGAGAGAAATTTAATTATTACTCATTACAGAAATGGATACAGCCAAAGAGACATAGCCAAAATGGTAAATAAATGTCCGTCAACTGTTCAGCATATCATTGAACGTTACCGGAATGAAAATAGAGTCGAGAATAAGTCAAGGTTGGCTCCAAATAAGATCTTCAATGAACGTGAAGAAAGATGGATTTTAAGAGAGGTATCAAATAATCCAAAAAAAAAGTGCGCCAAAGTTGTGCGCCGAGGTGGGAAAGACAGTTTGGAAAAAGGTGTAACCCCGAAACAGTTCGACGGATCTTGCGAAATAATAATTTACATGGTCGAACTGCTAGAAATAAGCATTTCATTAACCAAAGAAATATACGCTTGAGATTGGAATTTGCCAGAGAGCATATCAATAAAGACTTGAAGTTCTGGAATTCAGTAATATTTACTAAAAAATAAACTTATTTGGGTCAGATGGAAAAATATCAGTGTGGAGAAAGCCTAACGAAGAATTAATATTGAAAAATATGAAAGCTACGGTAAAGCACGGTGGAGGTGGAGTGATGTTATGGGGCTGTATGTCATCTGCAGGAGTAGGTAACTTGCATTTCGTCGAAGGGAATATGTGTACTTGGATATACTAAGGTAGCATCTCGTCGCTAGTGCCCATAGATATTGAAAATAATTATCGGTTCTATCACGACAATGATCCAATCATTTCGAGTCCGCAGTTGGTTGCTTTATAACTGTCCAAATATTATTAAAAGACCAGCCCAGTCACCAGACTTAAATGTAATTGAAAATTTGTGGCTGACATTAAAAAATAAAGTAAATAGTGCCCCAATATCAAATAAAACTGAATTAGAAGTAAAAATTACTGAAGCATGGAACATTATTTCCCCGGAATATACTAGAAAGTTAGTTGAATCAATGTCCAGAAGATTACAAGCCGTTATTGATAATGAGGGAGGCCCGACCAAATATTAGCAGGCCTATTTCAAATTCTACAGTTTGTTTTCTCTAATAATTTTGGTATATTGAATTTTGCCGCACTCGTGCCGCTCCTGGAGCGCTTTAGGGACTTCCCTGCAGCACGTGTGCTAGACCCATAAAAAAAAATATATTTAAGCTGTGACGTTAAAATCGCATATAATTTAATTAATTATTTATTGTTAATTAAGTAAGGCATATTTAAGACAAGAAGTAATTCATACTTTTTTAGAAGACTCTTTACTAATTTAATTTCAATAAGTTGTTTTTTTCCAAATAAATAAAGAATCACTGAGACCAGTTAGTCTTTTCTTATAGCGACTGCATCATTTAAGCTGTGAGTCACTATACTATATACTGAGTAGCGTCTTGGTGCCAAAGATTCCACATTCCCAACATAGAAGATATATTATCAGATTTAAGTTGTGAATAACTCGGAAGCTCTGTCATTACCCACCTTTTTCTGATATCTTAAAGTATCTATTATTTAAAATATGAAATGGTAGTGCTTAGAATAAGTTACTTTTTAATATGAAGCAGTTGAGTATTTATTCTAGATCTACGTGTTCGCAAGCGAGGTACTCTGCAAATTACTTACCGGAGTGTTTGTCAGCGTATCGGCAAGTAGTTCAGCTAAGTTGACATACTTCTTCAATTAACACTATTATTTGACAGCTTGAGAGGGAGTAGAGTTGATCTAATAAAATTCGAAATTAAAATTTAAATTTTTAATATGGCATACTTCTTACATTCAAATACAGAAGTTTCTATAATTATGCCAGCAAAACCTGATGACATTGAAATATACAGACTATTTTAGGATGTCAGTGGGACAAAACTTGGATAATCAAGCACAACTAAATATAAAAAAGAATTTTCTAACAGAACTGTTAGTATCATTAGCAGCCTGTATCTTTCTAGTATGGTACTTGCGATATTTGTGGAGAAGAAGAGGAATTTATTGGTCGGCCAGTAAATTACCAGGTCCCTTTTCTTTACCGCTTGTGGGATCTGCTTTTTATTTTATTGGAACAAATTCTGGTAAGTTTTATTAGTAGTGAAGAGTGTACACTAATACCTTCTCCTTTTCTTGAAAAGTTAGTACTTTTCTTCTTATAAAAAAAATATAATTACAAAGAGAAATTTCAGCTGTTTCATTAAACGAAAACTGCGATTAATGTAATTAATATGTAATTAGCTGTTAATACACAAAATTAAAAGTTATTACTACTACTAAATTTATTTAATGCATTTATATTGAGTATTTATGAGGGAAATGTTTATTTAATTTATTTGTAACCGTATAAAACCTTCAAATTTCAGTTTTCATAACAATTAAGGAGTCCCACTATACCTTACCATACCATGACCGTGCTATGAACGTGTCAGGCAAAAAACTATTCTTTGTATTGAAAAGTATGACACTATTCCCACTAGATCGTTCCATCACCGACCAACACCGTCGCGAATTACGACCCTCGTATAATACTAAAACTGCTAATGTAAGCATTAGTCATAAGTAAGATAAGAGATGTTATAAAAACCCTAAAGTACGATGATTAATTACTATTATTTTTTCATTTGTTGTGAGAGCTGTATTCTGATTTTCCAAAATCTCCCAAAATTCGTTGTACGTTTCGAATAAAAGTATTTTTTATTAAACAAAAAGTGTTTTTTAAAAAAGAACTTCCATCGGTCCGACGTATAACTTGCGCAGTCGTGCAGATTTGAGACGTATCTAGCGCACATAGATACGGTTCGCCCGTAGATAGTACCGATTTAAGGTGACGGTCGATATTTTACGAAAAGAACCACGAAAAATTGAGTGTCGAGTAAAGAAAGCACCGATCTAAGGTAATACCCGGCAAATCACGCAAAAAAAGTAACTATTATTTATAAATAGTACCGATCTCAGGTGATAAGTCCTAGTTACAGAAGAAAGGAGAAACAGAACTCTGAAGTGAACTTTCTCTGTGAAATAGTACCGATCTTAGGTGACAGTTTAAGCCATCACGACGAGACAGGACCACAGCAGTGAAAAGGCAGTAGTCAACCAAAAAGAAAACTATCGAGGAAATATCGAGGAGTTTTCACCTAAAGAAGAAAGAAGAAATTCATGAACCCAACAACAGCAGCAATCTTCGTTTTTACATTGTAAATTAGATTTAAAGTTACTAATTTTAAGAATACTTTTTGTTTTAACTTGTAATAGCATTATATATATATATATATATATATATATATATATATATATATATATATATACAAAATTGAAGGAAACGACGACCTTAATTTAGATAGTTTAATCAATACTTTAAATAATCTATTAATTGAACCAGAAAACAAAATGTCTGAAATTAATTACAGTCTTTTAAGATACCAGTCAGATAACATACCACATTTTGATGGAAATCCAAAATTACTCAACAGATTTATAGGTTCAGTAGAAAGTCTTCTGAAAGCTTTCCAAGATAAAACTGATCCGAACGATTCAATAAATATTGGTTTAATAGATACAGTCTTAAGCAAACTTACGGGAAGAGCAGCAGATCTAATAGTTTCAAGAGCTGAATTAAATAACTGGGGTATAATTAAAAATGTCCTTATAACTAGTTTTGCCGATCACAGATCTATCGATTGTTTAATACAAGATTTAATTAATTTAAAACCATTCAAAAATGAAAACCCACTAAATTTTGCCATGCGAATCCAAGATTCACGAAGTTTACTCTTTTCTAAATTAAATGCAGAGCCTGATGATGCCACAACCAAATTAATAAAAATTAATCATTATGATCAATTCGCACTTAAAACATTTATTAACGGTTTACCTTATAATTTGCAACTAATAACAAAATTAAGAAATCCAAATTCTTTAGAACAAGCTATGTGTTTAGTAAGGGAAAAAGAAAATTTTATATATTATAGAAATGCACAAAATTCACACGCAAATAAACCATCACAAATCCCTATAAAAATTTTTTTAACAACGTACAAAGACCAAACTATTTTACGAACTATAACTCGTACAGACCTAACTATAATACACCACTTATGCCTTTACCTAATTTTAATCAAAATAATAATTTATTCTCACAAAATAACCATAACCCATTTTTGCAAAATAATAATCCATTTTATCAATCTCAATCCAGAAATTACCCATTTTTCCAACCAAAACCAAACTTTAATAATCAACCGAACTTTCAAAGACAAATATTTAATAATCAATCTCATTTCCAAAAACCTTTTGGACAAATGTCAGGAAGAACTAATATAAATCGAAACCAGCAAAAACCAGAACCCATGGACACAAGCTCAGGAAATACTGTTTTAAACCAACACCCAAAAGAAAGGAAATTTCTCTCTCAAGAATTATACAACCAAGAAGTAGAACAAAGAACTCCTAAACAGACAGAAAATCAAAATAATTTTCCTGTAAATACCTATGTGGAAAATCAACCCGAATATTTAGAATTTCCCGAAGAAAAACTTATATTACCCGGAACAAAATGAATACGAAAATTATGAGCAATACTTTGAACCACAACCCGAAGAATTTAATACAGATGTACCACCAGAAAATGTAAATGTTCCTTTGACCAGCCAGAATATCAATGTGACTTAATAACGTATAATAATCACGATGTCCAATTACCATATATTTATATCCTTGAAATTAATGCCAACTTTTTAATAGACACAGGTAGCACCGAAAGCTTTATAAAACCAGAAATTGCATATACAAATTTTCCAAATTTAATATAACAGGAAATTTTCCAAGTTCAAACAGCGCATGCTAAATCATTTCATAACGAAACCGCAATATTACCAATATTTCCAATTTTCAATACATACGGAGAACATAAATTTTACCTATTTGACTTTTCAGATAAATTCGATGGATTAATAGGCCTAGATTTAATTAAACAATTAAATGCTAACCTTGATTTTAATTTAAATATAATCCATTCACCAATTACAGAAATAACAATTCAATTCGAAAATCAAGAAAAAAACAGAAATTAATAATTTAAATAATTCTTACATAATTTCTCCCAGAAGTGTTCAAGTTATTCAAATCCCTGTAAATTTAGAAAATGGATACGGAATTTTACCTTACCAAAAGTTAGAATGTCTTGAAATACCCGAGTGTTTAGTAAAAATAGAAAATAATTTTGCTTTCACCACAGTTTTAAATCCTAAAGAAAATCCTATAAGACTACAATTTCTAGAACAATTTGACATCGAACCTATATCAATAAATGAGATCAATTTTATCAATGATTCACTAGAAATAGAAGACCCAATATATAAAGTAAACATTGACAATAAATTAAAAGCAAATTTAAAGAACATAAATCTTAGCCATTGCAACAAAGAAGAAAAAGACCAAATAAGAAAGCTATGCTATGAATATAGAGATATTTTCCATTGTGAAGAACTACCCTTAACTTTCACCAATGCTATTAAACACGAAATAAAATTGACAGATGAAACACCGATATATACTAGGAGTTACAGATATCCAGAAATACATAGGAATGAAGTACGAAGCCAAATATCGAAAATGTTAGAGCAAAATATTATTAGAGACTCAAATTCACCTTGGTCATCCCCTATTTGGATAGTACCGAAGAAATTAGACAAATCTGGAAGACAGAAATGGAGAATGTGCGTAGATTACCGTCGCATAAATTCCAAAAGTGTCGATAATAAGTTCCCTTTACCAAACATAACAGACATGCTTTAAATAGGGTTGCTGAGGAAATTAGGAATCATTTTTCCGCTTGTGAATAGCTTAATTTCTAACATGAAGAAAATCTTCCTTAAAGCACCTTTAAGGATTCAGTTCTACAAAGAAAAACTACCAAACACACCTCTTCCACCTCAGCCTGTTATTACAAGATGGGGCACTTGGTCGGAAGCAACATTTTTTTATTGCAACAACTCTGTCAACTAGATGGTCTAATTGCAGAATTATCAGACGAATCTTCCCAATCCCTTACAGAACTTAAACGATTATTCAAAAACAAGGAGATAAAACAACTTTCCTTTCTTAAAACAAAATTATAGCTTTGTTTCTAAAACCATAACTCAAATGGAGGAATCTAATTTGCCATTAACCCGAAGTATTCAACTAAAAAACAATGCGAGGTCGCTTTTGAAAATGTCGCAGGTAAAATTGGGAGCAAAATTTTTCAAAAATTTCGGAATGTTATGGAAAAAAATAGTGGGTTTCAATTTGTCAGCCAAGCAGCTAATGTTTTAAAGGGGGATTTTACTGATTCCATTGATTTAGATCCTATGCTATAAAATAATTTTAAAAACGCCCCTATTACATCAGTCGATGTGGAAAGGAATTTCTCAGTTTATAAATTTTTATACAACGATACAAGACAAAACTTTTAATGGAGAATTTTGAGAAACATTTAGTAGTTTATTGTTTCTATAACTAACGGCGACCCTGTCTTTTGCAATATTTGCATATTTCCGCTTACTTAGTTGCATCACCCTGTATGTATCAAATTTAAAATGTATGTTTTATTATGCTGTTTACAACGTATATAAATTTTTATAATATGTGCCTACATTATTATTATTATTATATGTTCATCTTTAAGTAAAGTAATAAAATACATTATTATTTATATTTATTTTTTACTTTGTATAATATTATATTTAGATTTAGTTCATTCACCATGTATGTTGAAAATTTAAAATGGGTTTTTTATTGCTACATTTGTATAGTACTCGTATCATGTAATTTGAAACAATAAATTTACATTTTTCAAGTCTATTTCGATTTTTTTACTGCATATTTACAACATGTCTGTGCATATTTTGAGAAAATTATTTGCATATTTATGCGTATATTTCAAAGTTTTTCACTTGCATATTTGAGTTTCCTTAGTAATATTTAACTAATATTTTTGCAACAACTAGGTGGTAAACTTCCTTCATATTTTAACAAACGATAGCAAAGTAATTTTTTATGTATATATAATTGTTTGTCACTTTTTACATTTTAATGCACATACGACAACAGAAATTATAAAAGACGCATGCTTTTGATCGAAGAAAATGTATGGATTCCTCTCTTATACGTGTTAAATATCTGAAACTTTTACAATTAATTATGGCAAAATGGGGTGGTAAACCATCTTTATATTGAAGCAGTGCATGCATGATGCCAAAATCTATTATTTCTCAAAATTTCAAGCAAAACTACTTTTAACAGTTACTCGTAAGAAATACTTTAAGGTGTATTACTGCCGTAAAAGATAATTAAAAAAAAGAATTACTAGTTTTAAAAGATCCAAGTAAAATTTCAAATGCTAAATTAGGGCTATATTTTTAAAATTGTCGGTTGAAAAGGAAAACGTCCCTTTTCTTGATTATTATCCTAAGCACAAGGGATGTTAAGTTCTCTGCCTCTTTATTCTCTTCGAAATACGTGTAACCCTTAATAAATAAAAGGGGTAAATTTTGACAAAAGGAATATGTATTTCACAATATTTCTTTTAATAATATTTCAGATAATTTTGAGAAGTTGATTCGTCTATTCAACTATTACCCTGAACTATTTAGATTATGGTTTGGTCCAAGATTATATTATGGTGTAGCGCAGCCAAAATATATCGAGATATTACTGACCAGTCGACATGCATTAGGAAAAGACCCTCGATACTCCATAGTAGAACCTGCTTTTGGCCACGGACTTGTCAGTGCTCCAGGTATGCTTACAGATAAAATGTTGCTAATATAGTTATAATCAATTTCACTTCCCTGCTAACAAAAGCATCGTATTCGAGAATAAAATACATTATAGGAAACACATTTCTTTTGTCTATGAGGAAACCCAGATCACAAAAAAACGTGATCTTAAAGGAATCCTACTCTATCTGTCCATTGGTATGATGAAGTTTTTAAAAAATAAAATATGAATTTCAAATTTAGTCCACATATTGCGTAAAATTATTATTTTTATACTTGCTGTTTCAAAAGTCACCTACCTAATGTTTAATAACACAAGTCTGCAAAAAAAAAAATTGAGTGCTGTTTTGGTTTTTTTTTTGCGTAATTCTTGTGTTTTTGGGTGTACTGAATCCGAAAATGACTTTCATTTGGTCATAGAACGTCACGTTTTCTGACAATGTAGGTATCTATGTTAAACAAGTTATCATCTTAAAATAAAAGATAAAAGACTAAAAAATTTTTTTTTTTAATTTATAATTGCGTAACAAAACTTATTTTTTTTTATCTAAAATACATTTATTAGTAAGCACTAAACACATTTCTTTTTCCCAGTGAGACTCCTTTTGGTACATTTCCGCTTGTAGGAAGCATCTGGAAGGTCTCGCTGAAGCGTCCAACAGTAGTCTGCCATCATTGAGACGCTCCATCTTTCCTGGTATCTTTTTTTCCATCTCCTTAATATCTCGGTGAAATCGTTCACGTTGCTCTTCACTCAGATCTCCTAAATTTTCTGGAAAGTAGTAGAGGTGGGAATGAAGAAAATGTACTTTTAAACTCATTAGGCAACCTAAAGCTTGAAATGCTTTTAACATTCTTTTGACGATTTGTTTGTAGTTAGGGTCTTTGTTATTGCCTAAAAATTTCTCTATGACCTCTTTAAAGGCAATCCACCCTTCTCTTTGAGGATCCGTCATGGTTGTGGTGAATTGTGGATTAGCCATAAGCCGTCTAATATCTGGTCCAACGAAAACACCTTCCTTCAACTTTGCGTCCGAGAGGCCTGGAAACTTTGATATTAAGTATTTGAAGCAATTTCCATCTCTTGGAAGTGACTTTACAAATTGCTTCATCAATCCCAGCTTTATGTGAAGCGGTGGTAGAAGAACTTTATGAGGAGGCACCAAAGTTTCATGCAGGACGTTCTTTTCGTCAACTTTAAGCTCCCTCGGAGGGCAACACTTTTTGGTCTAGTGATTTGCTCGGTCTCTACTATCCCATATACACAAAAAGCAAGGGAATTTGGTAAACCCAGATTGTTGTCCGAGCAACATGCCCAAGATTTTTAAATCACCGCACACTTGCCAACCGTGGTCTTTATATTTTAATTTGCAAAGAACCAATTCCAAGTTCTTGTAGGTTTCCTTGAGGTGTACGCAATGACCGACAGGAATGGAAGCATAGAAACCGCCATTGTGAAGCAGAACTGCTTTAAGGCTTCTTTTTGAAGAATCTATGAAAATACGCCACTGTGCTGGGTCGTATGAGATCTTAAATGTATCCATCAAACCTTCAATATTGGTACAATAAACCAACTCGTCCTCTTGGGCAAAGTAGGAAGTGAACTGCAGCACGATATCTAAACCAGGAGGAAGACACTCCCGGCAAAAGTAAGTTCCTGCTTTTGAGCCTTGATCCAAGCAACTCAGCAGCGTTTTTGGGAAGATTCAAGTCTCTTACCAAATCATTTAGCTCGCCCTGGGAAAACAATTTCGGACTGCTGTCATCTTCAAATTGAAAACTTGACTTGTCATCGGGTTCAGGTACAGCACCATCTTCGTCAGAACTTGAAATCTCTTCCAAGGTAGCAGGGGCCTTGGGCACTGGTATTTCGGTCCCATGAGGGATGGGACGAATAGCTGATTGCAGATTGGGGTATGAAATGGACTGCTTTCATTTTGAATTATACCCTTTCACATTACACGAACAAAAGTAACAATCATCACTATGGTTCTTTTTTGCTCGCGCCATACCATAGGAATCGCGTATCGGAAAGCTTTTTTTTCTTGCCCTTAAACCAATTTCGAAGGTCTTCAACACGTCGTTTGCAGACTTTATGAGGTGCCCAAATTTTATCCTGATCTCCAAGTTTTAAGCCAAAATACGTGAAGTATACTTTTTTTACAAAGTCCATAATATTAAGTTGTTGCTTTAATACCATATATTCGCCACAAATATAACAGAAACTGTCAGACGAATTCACACACTTCTGCACAGATGACATTGCACTATATTGAACCAAGATCTATAAAACAATGACGAGTCAACACGTAATTGTACCGCGCCACTTTCTACACTATCGGAGCGCGCACGTTCTGGTTACAACGTTTATGTTTGTTAATTTAGCTCACACAGGGCGTTCTTTATTTAGAAAGTAATGATAGTTATGGCCTGTATACATTTAAAAACAGTAATCAAAATAAAATTGTACCTATTTATTTATGACTTAGTTAGCCCAAAAAAAACCCTTTTTTATAATAAAATTTTGCGTTTTACAAAAAAATAACCTGACGTTCTGGAATTTTTTGAGTATTTTTTTAGTTTTCAGAACACCTAAATACATAGAAATCAGTTGAAAACATCCAGACAGCATTTTTGTTGCAGACCTGTGTAATTGATCCTTTCTAAGGTAAAAAAATAGAAGACGCTACGTCTCAAAAATGTTCTTAAACTAGAAAAAAATGATGCCTTATCATGAAATAAAAAGGTTGTAGTTAGACAGAAATTATCCAGATTTATAAGTTCTTATAAACAATTTCTAGCTTAATACTTTAAAAATAAATTGTATACATGAGAATATACTTTTATCCATATAAGAAGAATTTCATTTCATACTAAGGGATGTCCTTGAGAACTGGTCCCAAAAAAAATTTAATATGATTTGGAAAGTGCTGATTTCACATCATCCAATATAATCAGATGACATCATAAAAATGGGGCGCCTATACCAATAGTTATTGTTATTGTATTAAAAAAAATATATTCAGTCTCAACAAACTTGACAACATGCCAATTGGAGGTGAATCTCGGAAATCTAAATCCAAGGAAACACAATGTCACTGGTGTCAACATTATGGGCATTCTCAATTTAATTGTGCCAAAGTGTCTTAAATGTCCGCAAAATCAAATCAGTTTTGAATATCTACTAAACAAAGATGGAAATAACACCGTAAGTCCACCTCTTTGTACAAACTCAGCAAATAATCCTATTTGTCCTAAATATCCTAGGAATCCCTAAGAAGCAGTGGCGTCTAAAAATCACTTCCACAATTTGTGCGAGAGAAAAGAAACAACAGTAAACTTTCTAGTAATAACAGTAATATTTTAAATACTAATTTAAACAGTTTAGGCAAAAATATTGATATGATGATGTCACTACAATGACAAATAATTTTTAATAAAACGCTACAAAGGAGTTTACGGTTTATTCGTGATGAATAGCGTTCTTGACGTGAATGTAGGTGTTAGAAGATAGTGGATTGAGGACGGCAGTAAAATATTCTCTATTTGTTCCACGACATTTCGATTATTTACTTAAATCTTTAACAAGCTAAAATATTAAGTCGTGGCAGTTCAGATATTACAATATACATATACTAAAGGTACTTAAAATTAATGAATAAGTTATATAATAGTATAATTATATTATACAATGATCGATGTCACTGTATAATATATGGTGCTAATATAAATAAAAAATGACTGGTGTTATTTCATATCATGAAAACAGGTTTAAAAACATAAAAATTGGAAAAAAATATGTTATGAAATGAAAATTGTCATTAGCTAAGCTCGCATAATTAGTTTTAAGCATTATGACAAACAATTTAAAATATTAATAATAATGTATTAGAACATTTGGTGTACCAAAAGAAAAAACCTTCATGCACATTTGATAAGAATGTGCTACTTTAACTGAGAACAGACGTAAACTGTTCGGAGATCTACATCGTGGCGATAAATTCTCATATAAAGAGCTTGGAACGAAACTAATAAACCGTCTTGGTGGGACAAACGACGCCCATGTAACCCAGAGAGGGGAGTACAATAAGCCAAGAGGCTAACCTGAGACGTGGGGTCTAAAACTTCTTTTTCTTTTCCTTCTGATAAGACAAAGTCTTGATTCATCTGTTTTTAAGCCACTTGTGAAGTAGATGACCAGCTTTCGTGCCATCTTTTTGGTGGTCGACCGGAAGGTCTCATTGTTTCTGGTTTTTTTGCTCATCTTAGCCAGCTATTAGCTGGCATCCTACTTACGTGATCCCTCCAATATCGACGTCTTGATCTGCCGAGACGGACGAAGTCTTGAATCTTGAATTCTTGTGCTTCGTACCTGGTCTCGCAGGGTTATTCCTTTGATAGTCCGCAGTGTTTTTATTTCTGTAGCTCTCATGAGGCTTTTTGTTTTAGATATTCCTGTTCTTGTTTCTGCTGCTTACATTAGAACCGGTCTTACCACGGTTCTATATATATGCCCTTTGCTTTCTGTAGACATGTAGGCATTTTTCCATATTAAGTCCCTGGAATAACCAAATATTCTCGATCCTTTAATTTCCTAATTGAGTACCTCTTGATACAGATTTTTTGAGCTCGATAGCTGTACTCCCAGGTGTGTGCAATACATGTTCTGTGCTAATGTTTTGTTGTAGAGTCTTTCGCTATAACCATTAATTTTGTTTTTTTCACTAATATGTATATATATATATATATATATATATATATTATATATATATATATATATATATATATATATATATATATATATATATATATATATACAGTCCCTGGACAAATTATTAGACGCACTGCAAGATTTCATGTAAAATATTAATTACCGAGTGATATTGTACCGTTTTATTATTTTAAATTGATTTGTTTTTTATTTTTATATTATCCAATTAATTACCTATTTATTTGACATAAATAAAACAGCATTAATTTAGAAAAGCATAAGTTTATTAAGTTTTAAAGAAAAGTGAAATTAATGTTAGTAAAAGTCAATATTTAGTTGAGCCACCTTTAGCCGCTATCAAAGCTTTAATTCTGCGCGGCATGCTATCAATGCAAGATTGTACTGTCTCCTGCATTTGAGGATGATGATTCCACACATGAATAATCTTTTCTAGGAGCTGGGTTTTGTTGGTAATCACATCTTTAGCCACTTCTCTTTTCATCAAGGCTATTACCCGGCCAATCCAACAGAGGGATATTTTTTTCTGCCAAAAAAAGCTTTAACAGACCGAGCATTGTGGCAGGGGGCTCCATCTTGCATGAAAGTGAATGGTTCTCCATTTGGAAACCATTCTCTGAGCTGCGGAATCAACCGATTTTGTAATACTTCTTTGTACTGATCTTGCCTCATTATTCCTTTGACGACGTACAGACGTCCAGTGCCCTTGCCGCTGATGACTGACCAAATCATCACTTTGGTGGGATGTTTAACCGTCGGGACGACACAATCAGGATGAAACTTTTCTCCATGACGACGACGCACATACTGAGCTTTATTCTGCAAAATTTCGAATGTGCTTTCGTCACTGAAGCAGACCTGTCAAAAATAGGAAAAATATATAAACTTCCATGTTTATTTGCTTTATTTAACTGAAAATGATAATAATGTATCAATTATTGATTAAATTGCTGTATTTTACCGATCTCCAGAAGTCCACATCTTTGTCTTGCCATTGTTTGGCCCACTTCAGGCGCTTTGCTTTCATTGCAGCTGTTAACTTTGGGCTTCCTGGCGGGGCGACAGGCCTTAAAATCTAATTCTTTCAATTTTCTTCGAACAGTGCGCTCAGAAGCATTTACGCTAGCATCCTGGAGTTGTGATTTTATTACCTTTGTGGTAGCAAATCTGTTTTCTACATAAATTTTCTTCAAACATCTCTCTGACCGTGGAGTGAAAATTGGTTTTCTACCGCATCTTTTCTTTCTTTTCGGGCTTAATTCCTTCCCTGACTCAATTTTCTTTTTTATGCGTCGTACACTAGCTTCAGAAACCTCCAATCTTCGTGATATTTCTCGGTTTGTAAATGTTTTTGCAATCACAAGGGCCTTCACTTCAGCTTTTTTTTACGTGGTGAAAGATCGCCTTTTCTACCCATAATGAAAATAGTCCAATTACTTTTTTAAAACACTGCATACAAAATAAACTAATAACTGAGTAGTATAAAACTGTTAAACAAACAATCACAGTCCATAAAGCCACAGAAACACGTCCGTACCTGACTCGATTCCCATCGCGACTGATACAGATTTGTACTTGTTTACGTTCATGTATCACTTTGTCAACACAGTGTTGCCATATGTTAAAAATAAATACAAATATGTAGTCTACAACAATTCTTTTAAATAAAAATCAATAATATTGTAGTTTAAATATACCATTATTGCATAAAAATTCTTAAGAAACATAAAATTACTAAAAAAAAAATACAGTGCGTCTAATAATTTGGCCAGGGACTGTATATATCAAGGATTTTCTACAGCTGACGCTCTTTTCCTTCTCTCAGCCTTTGATTCCATCCGTTTCTATCTTCCCAGTCTCCATCTGTTCGACCCCTGTCCTGCATAGCCTCGTCCACATCGTCTCTCCACGTTCGTCTGGGTCTTCCTCTTTTTCTTCTCCCTATAGGGCTCCACTCCGTTATTTTCTTTATCCACCTATTATCTTCGCTCCGTCTTATGTGTCCATAACATTTTAATAGTTTTTTCTTCAATGGTATTTATTGCGTTCTCTTTGATGTTCATTCTGCTTCTTATTTCTTCATTTGTTTTTTCTCTCCACACGTGTCACTCTACAAAATCTTCTCCAATACTCCATCTCTATCGCGTTAATTTTAGATTTATTTCTTTTGTTGATCGTCCATGTTTCTGACCCGTATGTCATTATACTTTGTATTATTGATTTGTATATGCGTGTTTTGTTTCTCTTTGTAATGTGCTTGTCCCACAGGATCGAATTTAATTGTCTTATGCATGTTCGCGTTTATCCTAATCTAGCTTTAATCTCTTCTTCTGACGTTGCGTTTTTTGAAATGATAGTTCCTAAATATTTAAATTTATCGGTTCCTTTGATTATTGTTTCGTTATCGACTTCTAGATTCTCCACGTTTCCCTTATTTGTTGTTAGATATTCCGTTTTATCAAAGTTTATTGCTAATCCTGCTCTAGTGTATTCTTCTTTCAGTTTCCTTGCCATATAACTGAGGTCTTCCTCATCTTGCGCTACGATTACTTGGTCGTCTGCAAAACTTAGAGTATATAAGTACTCTTCTCGTATTGGGACTCCCACTCCACTACATTGTTGCTTCTGTTTTTTTAATGCCTGTTCGAGGTATATTTTGAATAGTGTGGGGGATGTAGAGCATCCTTGTAATAGGCCTTTTGATGTTTGGAGTCTCTTCCCTATTTTATGTCCTATTTTTATGTTCACTGTGTTGTTGTGTGTTGTTTTCGTAGAGAGCTTTTATTGCGTATATTAGTTCTTTATCAGTGCCTATTTATTTCACTGCGTTCCATAATCTTTGTCTTGGTACTCAGTCATAGGCCTTTTTTATGTATATAGGTTAGATGAACTTCTCTATTCTTTGCCAGTTTTTTTTCCATTGTTTGTTTTATAGTATATATGTGGTCTATACATGATTTTCCGGCCGTTCACTAACATTATTATGTTGCTGTTGTCCCATTTTGTATCAGATATTGACCACACTGACATTATTTATTATTTTGTCCATTATTAAATTAGATCTAAAATTTAATGTGTTCAAATATGAACTACATTTCCTCAAATTTAAATTATAATCTTGAAAAGCCGACTGAAGAATCTAAAACGACGCTATTATGACAAAAAAAAAGGTAGAATGGGAGTCCTACATTTATATACTGTTTTACGGATTTCAAGCTGATGCAACAGAATGTGTTTTTTTTTCTCGTATGACAGAAATACTTTTTATAATTTCTGAACTAATCGGCTAAGTGAAATGATGAAAGTAGAAAACAGTACCATGTTCCCATAGCGGAGGTCTGACCTAACTCAAATATATTTTTTTATTTGTTGCAAGGTCCTCAATAGGAGTTTCATCAGCCTACACTGAAGTATTAAAAGGATTTAAAAAAAGATTTAGTACCGAAGCGGCGTTTTTTTAACATTAGCAAGTCCTTCGATTGAATTTCTACAAGGTTTAATTATTAAAATGATATTTCTAATTATATAATCAAAATTATAATTTCTTACTTTGAAAAACAGATCCTTTTGAGTATCTTTGAAGACTGATTGTCTATGGCTTGCCTTTGGTTCCGATCCAGTAGAAAATTTATACTTCCGATATTCCTAATTCCAATTTAATAAGCTTATGTTTTCTTGTTGATGATACAGCATTTATAACAAAATCTGCAAAACCTAGAATTATATTTTCACTTGTTCAACGAGCTGTAGCTAAAAAGGTGACAGAAAAACTGAAAGATTAAGTTAAATTCAGATAAAATTAAGGCCATTTACTCTTCTAAATCTATAATTTATCCTTCAGAAATAAAAAAAAGTGTTTTTAATAAACAAATCGACTGGTACAGTGACATTAATTATTCACTTCGATAAAATATTTATCTGGAATTTATAAACACTACAAATCTATGAAAAAAAATAAACATAACTTTAAAACTAAGGTGATCCTGAATAAAACACTAGCAAGATAGATTTTAAATAATGGTACCAATTTTAAAGAGCTTAATATTCCAGAATAAAATTTCAAAATAATAGTGGATACCCCTAGATATACATTTAATAGAATTATACGCAGGGATCTGCAATGCCTTAGCTGAGTTCTTTGATAAAATCATTTAAAAGCTTAATTAATTAACAACCAATTTATTTTCAATTCACACGTACAATTTCTCCCTAACAAAAAATATAAACTATCTAAAGATTGTCTTGTAAAGAATAACTAACCGCTCAAAATTTTTTAACCTTGATTAAACAAAACTTCATTTCTTTTTTGAACTTTTTCACATATCAAATATAATTTAGAAATTGCCGAAACCAAACAGATTTACTTACTTTACGTCAATAGAAGACTAAGTACTAGAGGTGGAAGGTATTTACCTGGCCTAAATGAATGTTAATAAAACTTTAAAAAAAGACATAATTTATTAACCCAGAACTCCAAATAAGTTCAAAGAAAAAGCTCTCATCTTAGTAGATAAATACAAGTTAAATCGATTATACGAGTACTATAGCTTTAAAAGCTGTGTGAACGTTCTTTCTGAAGAAGTTCATCTTTATTATTTAGTAAGTAAAACTGGCATTAGAAACCCGTTTTACGGTTACGTTAGTTATGCTTTAAAAAGATAGCTTCTCAAGTAAAAAAAAAAAAAAACAAATTACATTATCCTAGTGGATTTTTACTTTTTATAAATAATTTCGCTGTGTCGACTTTGCGACAGCGGCCCGAGGTGACCAAAGGAATAAATCGTAGAGATTTCGCCTTCTGTGAGAAAAAAAAACCGGAAACAGAGAAAATGAAAAATAAGGAACTTAACAACATAAGTTTCCCTTCAAAACGAATTTAATTATGAACTTAGAATGACACAAAGGAACAGGGGGGCCAATAGGAACGAGGCACAGTTATTTTAATTCCTAGCTATAAGTAGGAAGAAGTTAGAAGAACTGCTCAGTATATAACGTGATATCAATTATTTTTGGGTTTCCATTGTTTACAGTCACACAGATAAAGGATTTAAAGGGTCGAGAGAGGGGAAAGAGGAATGCGTCGTATACATTAAGTTCTATATCCTTTTTAGAATTGTTGGAGTCAAGAAATTTGAAAATGTTATTTTTTAATTTTTTTCAGATATTTTTCGTTGAACATAAAAATAAATCAAAGGGATGTAAGAGTTAAAACGGTTACTTCATATATATCATGTTATACATCCTTTTCAAGGTTCTTAAAGTAGAAAAATCGGGAAATCGGAAAATTGTGTTATAATTAATTTCAATTATTTATAGTCGTTAATGGACAGGAGAGGGAATGAAAGGTGATATTCTATATTTATTTTATTATATGCTTTACTCACTGTCTAACTTAAGAAGTTACGAGAAATAATAAGTAAAAAAATAACCGGTCAAATGCAAGTTGAACTTGCGCAATTAGTGTTCCGTACGTTGATTGCTTTTCAAATAAAAAATTTTGTTACAGAGGTATAAAATGATCAGTGACTTCACAAAACACACCCCAAATGAGTTTTCAACAAAGCTTGTTTCCAATCTTTACTGAAATCTGATGACCCTGAAATTTTTGTTTTTTTTTTTTTATATACCAGATAAATTATTAAAGGTAATGCACTCGTGATAATTTTCGTTCAATCTACACCCCGTGGGGAATATTCCAGAATTTTTTCAAAATAATACAAAGAAAAGTGCGCGCAAGCATTACATATATATATATATATATATATATATATATATATATATATATATATATATATATATATATATATATATATATATTGTAACATTCATTTTTTCTTAGATTTTAAGACCATATAATGTTACTGATTTTTCACTTTAAATTGTACTTCTTTTCATTTTTGTATCGAGCGGTATATTAATCAGAAATTCCAAGCCGTTCGGTATATTAGTGTGCTGTGCGGGTTTACGACCGAATCTCTCGATACGCCGGGATTGGTTAAATATTTGTATCCGCAGTTTTGGTTCCGGCGTAGCCATATTGCCGAGAGAGTGCCCACGGTTTATTTAAGAGTCCGGCGGACAGGAAGAGAGGCTAATTTCCACCAAGCCGCCAAGTAGGTTGTTTCGACCAAGCCGCCAAGTAGGCTAATTTTCCATCGAGCCGCAGCGAGGCTTACTTCGACCGAGCCGCAGTAGAGGCTCATAGTAACAATTATGAGAGCTAAGTAAAGCACAAGTTTTTTTCTAACGTAAAGCCGTAGTGGGCTCTAAGTGTTTCCTACAAAGTGTGAAATCGGTTGTGTTCCATCGAAGGCCTAGAAGCCGAAATAAAAACCGTAAGTTACCAGAACATTCCTCAATAGACCTATTCCCGAAGTAGTGCCGTAATAGCAATTTGAACTGACAAAAAGTGAAGTGAAAATCACGATTCTTCGCTTTCGGGGGTAGTCAGGTTTTAGAATTTAAATGTCTGATTTAGGGACTCTAATAATAATAACTACCTGTTAGGCTAGAATTCTTTGTAATCCTTAAAGACACAGAGGTTAGAACTTTTATTTTAAAATCATGAATAAATTTTCTTTTTGTTGATTAAAGCTAGTGTCTCACTGAATACCTATCTTACTTTTCAGGATAATGACGGCTGTACCAAACTGATTTTTTTATTTAACAACAGTACACCCTTACAGTATTTTTTCATTTTTTTAGCTGAAGTTAGATCCTTTCTATTTTAAAATGAATGGTGCCCAAAAATTTGTACAGCTGAAGCTTTTTAAAAATAGAAAATAATTCCAAAAAGACGTACAAAAATTATCTCTTACCCATATCTCTCTACCAAGGAAAACTGAGCTAGTGTGCGTTTAATTTCTTTAGTTCTTTTAAAATCAGGATTCACTCAATTCATTATTAGAAATTAAAAAGAGGTTGCAAGAAAATTGCGCCCAAGCGTGGGAAAAACAATTTTCACAGGGTACAAAAAGACGCCGCAAAAAGCGGGCGAGTTAACACCGTACAAAAAGACGCAGTCTACGTGGGGCGCAATTAAAACACCTTTTCATAGGCAACATATATATACATATATATATATATATATATATATATATTTTATTCGTGTTTGCACAAGCTTTCATTTGCCACCCACACTCGATTACCTAGTAAAAAATTTTTTTTTTCACTTCCGATTTCACCCCCCAAAACTAACCCCTTAAGTCAAAATTTAACTTTCAAAACTACATGGCTCTGATGAGGCCATCAATTCCTATATTATTACCAAATTTCAACTGTCTATGACAAATAGTTTCGGAGAAAATCGGGTGTGACAGACGGACAGACACCGAAGTGATCTTATAAGTGTTCTGTACGAAACACTAAAAAGGAGAAAATGTGAGTAAGAGTGGCCTAAAAAAAGTCGATAAAAATTCCACTTTTTTCTCGATTTTATTTAGAAACAACAGATGATTTTAAATGTAACTACTTTAAAATACACATTTTTAGCAATATATACGGTTTTGTCGTAATTTTCTTCTCTAATGACATATTCTTAACTGTGAGTTCCACATTTTTTTTACAACTTGTGTTTAGAAAAGTAGTATTTAGTAAATTAACTTCACTTTTTTTTTTAATTTTAAGTTACCACATGGAAGCGAAATAGAAAACTTATAATGCCGACTTTCTGCAAAAAAAATCTGGATCAGTTTATGGAAGTTTTTACTGAACAATCTGAAGTTCTTATAAAAGTTATGAAAAGCCATACTGGAAGAGGTGAAACAGACATTCTGAAAATTATTACTAGATGTACTTTGGACTTTGTATTTGGTAAGATTAAAGCCTATAAACTAGTTAAAAGATATTTGCAAATAAAAAAATTGACATAAAATTCAATATTTTCAAGTCAGCCTCTGAGATTCCCAACCATTAAGAGGAATTCAAGGTGCAGACTATACAACAAAAATATCAACTGTAAGATACAGTAAGTTATATCGCTGAATAATGTAAACCCAACATTAATAGTACACCTGTCTTCTTGTCTACTAAAAGCTCCCATACACCTTTGGTAGATAAGGTGCATACCACGAATTGGAGAAATTCTTGTGTTTCTACTTTCTCTCTATACAATTAGCTTGGCTGATGATTCGTGATGTAACGCAACGCTCTTCTCAGGATTCGATAGAGTGGAAAACAATAACAATGATCACTGCAGACGTATGTTGTGTACATTAATTACGATAATTGTTAATTATTTAAAAAAAATATATCAAATAGACAAATTAAAAGACTAGGGATGCTGCGAAATACGACAATAAATTTTAACTTAAGTAAAATACTTGTAGAGGGCTTTAAAAATAATTGAGAAATACGGGTATGTGTTTGTTTTGTAGAAACTGCTATGGGCGTTCAGATACAAGCACAGTGTACCAATTCGAAAATTCCGCACTGGATTGAAAGGTCGGTAAATAATTAATATATTCTTTTTGAATTTAAACTTTTTAACTATTATATACTTTAATTATTTTATTTTTTAGGATATTGGAAATTATCATGACCAGAGCTTTCAACGTCTTTTACTTCTTTGATTTTGTATTCAATAATTCTCCATTAGGAAAAGAATTTTATAATTTGAATAGCAAACTGCACTCATTTACTAAAAAGGTAAACTATTTTATTAGAAGACTAGTCATGCCAGCGGCTCCGCTCGCGTAGACTTGATTCGCTACTGTCGTCACTGCTTATTCCTTATGTTACCTAACGTAATAAAATATCTGCAATTATTTCCCCTTATCTCCCATTATTTTTCCTTATCTCCCATTATCTCTACATAATTTCCATTATCTAGGCTTATTTCTGCTCATCTCCAATTATTTCTCCTTATCTCCCATTATTTCTCCTTATCTCCCATTATCTCACCTTATCTCCCATTATCTAGGCTTATCTCGACTTATCTCGCAATATTTCTCCTTATCTCCCATTATCTCACCATAATGCCCATTATTTAGACTTATCTCTGATTATCTCCCATTAATTCTCCTTATCTCCCATTATATCACCTTATCTCCCATTGTCTAGGCTTATATCGAATTATATAGAACATATGTATAAATTTATAAAAACAAGTAAATCGGATAAGTGGTTCTCAAGTGATAAGCGCACTAACGGACAGACATACAGACAGAGAGACGTTACATAATATTATATATTATATTCTTTGCAACATGATATTGTTCCATATTTAATGGTTTAGGCAGTGTATTGCAAGAAAGCGCGCTAACGCGCTTTTATCCGACTTGATTCACTATTATCGTCACTGCTTATTCTTTATGTTACCTAACGCGATAAAATATTTCCTATAACTTGGCCAGAGAACATATGTATGTTTTAAAAAAAAAAATACGTAAATCGGATAAGTGGTTCTCCAGTGATAAGCGCACTAACGGACAGAGATACGTAGCATTTTATACATATTATAGATGTAATAAAATATATATCTATAACCTGGTCAGAGAACATATGAATTTAAAAAAAGCACGTAAATCGGATAAATGGTTCTCGAGTGATAAGCGCACTAACGGACAGAGAGACAGAGAGACGTTGTATTTTATATATTATAGAAGATTATAGATAACCTGGCCACAGAACAAATGTATGAATTAAAAAAAAAAAGCACGTAAATCGGATAAGTGGTTCTCGAAAGATAAGCGCGCTAACGGACAGACAGACAGACAGATAGACGTTGCATTTTATATATATTACAGATATTCTTTGCTACATGATAGTGTTCTGTATTTAATGGTTTATGTAGTGTATTGCAAAAGAACGCGCTAACAGCAAAACTTTTTTCCGACTTGATTCACTATTATCGTCACTGCTTATTCCTTATGTAAACTAAAGTAATAAAATATAGCCTATAACCTGGCCAGAGAACATATGTATGTTTAAAAAAAAAGCACGTAAATCGGATAAGTGGTTCTGCAGTGATAAGCGCACTAACGGACAGACAGACAGACAGACAGAAAGACGTTATATTTTATATGTATATATATATATATATATATATATATATATATATATTATAGATTATAGATATTCTCTGCTACATAATATTGTTCCATATTTAATGGTTTAGGCTATGAATTGCAAGGGAACGCGCTAGCGGCAAACTTTTTCCCGACTTCATTCACTATTATCGTCACTGCTCATTTCTTATGCTGCCTATCGTAATAAAATATAGCCTATAACCTGGCCAACATATGTATGTTTAAAAAAAAAGTACGTAAATTGGATAAGTGGTTCTCCAGTGATAAGCGCACTAACGGACAGACAGACAGACAGAGAGACGTTGCATTTTATATATATTATAGATCATCGTTAAAAGAAATAGTGCACCGTTTTAAAATGTTTACAGTTCCGAAAGGACCTAACGAATTTTAAACTCCTTTTCAGATGTTAAAAGTATTTCTTCATTCTAAGTTCTTTTTTACAATTATCTCATTCTGATAAAAAATTAGAATAACTGCATGAAAATTGAATTAACGTTCTTAGGTTATTAACATGCAACGCACTTTAATAATCGTTTATTTTAACTTGCAGATAATTCAGATTCCAAAATAACAACAAATTGTTATTTGGGAAGTTTAACGTAATTAAATGATGCACAAAATTCAAATTTTAAAACGCTTCAATTTTTTATTCACTATTGCTGAAGAGTTCTTCTAACTATTTACAAAGTAATTATTTTCTGTCTTTATCTATCCATTTTTATATGATGATGATAGAACGGGGGGTAGTTTCCATTTCGCCACATTCCCTGTCTATTTTGTCCATTCTATTCTTATGTGTTCTGCCTATCTTCATATTTTCATGGGGATTTTACTTTTGATATTCAATTCGGTATGTTCTGTAATGCATTCGGTTGATATTTTGGCTCTTTTTAATTTTTTCTTTATGACTGACCCCGTTTCAGCCCAATATAGCTGGAATAACACAATGCTTTAAGAAAAAATATTAAGGAGGATGAGGATCTGATTTTCCAACGGCAAGCCGTGTTTCTATCGAAAATGCAAAGAAGTGGTTCCTTCTAAACATCTTGCATCGACAGTGGCATTAGAATATTATAAATTGTTCGAATCCGTAGCAGATGCAAACAAATAATGAATGAAAGTATAGAAGCACCCAATCGAAGAATTAAAAACAAACTTTTTTGCCTGTTCCAACGATTCCAGATCGTTTGGTTGTTTGTTAAGGTTATTAGTCGTCAAATCTAATATATCACTCATTTCATGGCCAGATATTACTATTGCAACAACATCTTTTGAGAAAGCGAACTTATTAGCAGAACTCTTTGCTTTACTCTCTATTGCTGATGTCTAGAGATAAACGCTAACCACTATACCCGATGCACGGTCAAAGATTTCTGATATTGCCATCAGACGGCGCGGCATAAGACATATTTTAATAAAGCTAAACATCAAAACAGCTCCAGGCGTATCTGTCATCGTATTAAAAAAAATACACAAGTCGACCGGTTTCTTTTGCAGACTTTTCAATGTACCCTGCACAAAAAAATATTTTCTTGCCGCTGGAATTGTTCTGAAGCTCAGTCGATACTTGAAAAAGCACAAAATTAGCGACTTAACATATGTCCCTGTTTTTAGTAATATCGAATGTTATGGACAAGTTTATTAATAAGCATCTTTTAAAATATCTGGTAAGATAATATTATTAGCGATCAATAATATTGCTTTCGTGTGCAAAGATCAACAAGAGATCTTTGAGTTATGCCACACATATTTCGAAATACGCAGTTGCATACGAGTGGTTGTTCCTGATATATCCAAGACATTCGACCCTGCTCAGATTATCCTCTGAGCTGCGCTCGTATGATATGTCTGAAAAGTTTTATTTATATCTATAAATAGATACAAGTTCAGGTTAAATATTCAGAATTTCATCTTTTTTACACGTGAAGAAAATAAGACCAAGTATGTCTCCATACTATATACATAATCCGAAATATAGCAGGGGACTCAATAAGGTATTTAATAACGTAGGCCTCACCTCAGTCTATAAGTCATCAGACAACCTGAGAAATATTTTAGGAAATCCCAAAGATAAGATTCCTAATTGTGAGAAAAGTGGAATTTATGAAATTAGTTGTAATGATTGCGACAAAAATTATGTTGGGCAAACCAAAAGGTCAATTTAAACACGATTTAAAGAACATTTAGCACATTTAAAATATAATAAAAACAGAAAAGTCTGTCATTTCCGAACATGCCCTTGAAGCTAATTATAATGTAAGATTAGATAATCTAAGATTAATTAAAAATATATCTGATAGGAGATTGTTGAACGCTGTTGTGTTGCCTCTTTCGGTATTCTGGCCTTTTTTTAAGCAGCGAACGGTTCATATCGGTCAAATGTTGTTGGTAACGTTTAGTATTAACTGTTTTCCCCAGGTTTTAACAGCTCATAATAGACCACGCCCCTCTGGTCCCACCAAACATAGAGCATCGTCTTTCTGCCAAAGCGATTCAGTCGATGTGGATGGTGCGCCTGGGTCTACCCATGATTTTTTGCGCTTGGTATTCTCAAAATAAGTCCACTTTTCATCTCCTGTAACTATACGATGCAAAAACGACTTCCTTTTGTACCGAGCGAGCAAAATGTGACACGTGTTTTTGCGCTTTTCCATTTGTCTGTCGTTCAACTCATATGGTCCCATCTACCGGTCTCCTGAATCTTTCCCATCTCTCGTAGCCGATTGGGAACAGCTTGTTGACTAACGCCTCGGCGAGTTGTTTTTGTGTTTGCAAATCATCTTCGTCCAACAATGCTTGCAATTCCACATTTTCGTATTTTTTTGGCAGTTTTCCACGTTCCTTGTGTGCAACATCGAAGTCACCACTTTTGAAACGTCGAAACCATCGTTCAGGTATCTTACGATGGAGCATGTTCACCATAAGCTTCTCGAAGTAATCGGTATGATTCAACAGCAGTTTTCTTCAAATGGAAACAAAAAATTAATGCTGTCGCGAATGCTCTTGGTTGGGTATAAATTTCAACATATTGAACACAACAACACAACACTATGCACATACTTTTCCAATTTATCACTCGTGCGCGTCTGACTTTTGTTGATAACACAACAAAATAGCTCAGTGTCAAATCTTTACAGTACAAACTGCATTGGTGCACCATCTCTTTTCTGAAATCCGCATTTCATACTTGTACACCGGTATGTATGTGTGTATATATATATATATATATATATATATATATATATATATATATATATATGTATATATATATATATATGTATATATATATATATATATATATATATATATATATATATATAAAGGGTGTTTTTTATAGAGGTATAAAACTTTAAGTTGGCAACACTTTTTTAACTGGCGGCCATTTTGTCAGCTGTCAAGTGATTTATGTTTAGTTTGGTTTGGCATTTCAACATGAATAGACTGACGCCTGAACAACGCTTCCAAATTGTGCAAATTTATTTTGAAAATCATGGTTCTGTTCGAAATATGTATCGCGCACTACGTCCATTTTACGGTCAACATAATCGTCTATAAGAGCAATTAATTCGATTAACTATGGAACGTTTTCGCATCACGTTTACTCTAAATGATAATACGCATCCACAGAGACGTCGTACAGTGCGTACAGAAGAAGTCATTGCTGCTGTAGGGCGTAGCGTAGAGGAAGACCCGAATCAGTCTATCCGCCATCGTGCACAGGAATTGGATATGTGTCCATCCACTTTATGGAAGATTTTGCGGAAAGATCTTGGTTTGCGTGCTTACAAAATCCAACTCGTGCAACAATTGAAGCCACACGATTACCTAGCAAGGCGTAGATTCGGTGAATGGGCCCAAAACAAGATTGCCGTTGATCCCGATTTTCATAAGCGAATTTTGTTTAGCGATGAAGCTCACTTTTGTTTGAATGGATACGTCAATAAACAAAACTGCCGTATTTGGAGTGATGATAATCCTCAAGGGTATGTTGAGACACCGTTACATCCAGAAAAACTGACTGTTTGGTGTGCTTTATGGGCTGGTGGAATCATTGGTCCGTACTTCTTTAAAAACGATGCTGCTCAGAACGTTACAGTCAATGATGACCGCTATAGAGCCATGATTACTGACTTTCTCGTTCATCAATTGAACAACCATGATGTGCAGGAGCTGTGGTTTCAACAAGACGGCGCAACATATCACACAGCTCGTGCCACAATTGATTTATTGAAGGAAACGTTTCGTAACCGCATAGTTTCACGTTTCGGACCCGTGAATTGGCCTCCAAGATCGTGCGATTTAACGCCGCTAGACTATTTTCTGTGGGGATATGTGAAGTCGCTAGTCTACGCCGATAAGCCCGAAACGATTGACCACTTGGAGGACAACATTCGCCGCGTTATTGCCGATATACGGCCACAAATGTTGGAAAAAGTCATCGAAAATTGGACCTCCAGATTAGACTACGTCCGAGCTAGCCGTGGCGGTCATATGCCAGAAGTCATATTTAAATTATAATGCCAGAAGATTATCTTTCGAATAAAGTAAATTTCATGTCAATTTAAAAAATTCATCTTTGTTTTATTCCATTTCAAAGTTCTATACCTCTATAAAAAACACCCTTTATATATATATATATATATATATATATATATATATATATATATATATATATATATATATATATATATATATATATACATTGTATTGGTTGTTTTTGAGAGCAGTTTTGGCTGATTGAATTTTAAAAATAAGTTTCGAAATGTGTTATAAATTTCAATAACACGTAACACTGGAAACTAAAATTACTCTAAGCAAATAATATTAATAGTAATGATTTTTTTTAGATCATAGCCGATAAGAAAATTGAATATAAAAATAAATTAGAGAACAAAGAAGATATATTCGTCGAAGATGGTAATAAATCATTACAAGCAATACACCAGTATAGTAAACTAAGTAAACAGAATTCATATACAGTTTAAAAATATATAATCATTTCATATTCTCCATTTTCTTAATTGTGTATTTAATCTTTTTTATCGAATTTACTAAAATATTTTTAACGAAAAAATGTGTTCGTTTAAACACATTCTTGCCTGCCGTTTATTAAAAAGGAAATATTTTTTAGAAACTCCTAAGAGAAAAGCGTGTGGGTGGTGTTTGTTTTTTTTTAGACCTTCTAATAGAAATGAACTATGAAACAGAAGGAATTCATCATTTTACAGATGAGGAATTGTTGTATGAAACGATAACGTTCATATCAGCGGTAAGTTATTTATTATTAATGAAAGGCTAATATGAACATAAGATTCTAAAAAATCTACACAAAAATATTCATGCATTAGATTTATTATATGTAGATATTTTTAAAAATATGAATAAAGAAATATTAAAAATACGCTGCTAGAATTGTAAAATAACTTTTTACGTTTAACTAAATATAAAACATGGTAATTAATTATAAAAGCAACCAAACAATTAAATGTTGATCAAAATTTTTTAATGATAAATAAAAAAAAAGTTTACTTTTGGTTTATCAAATTATTTTGGAATATTTCTTAAGCTTCCGAAAGTCGCAGAGAACAATTGTCTGACAAATCGGAAAAAAAAATCTTATATTTGGGAAAAATTGTCAGCATAAAAATTACGTCTTTCAAATTTTACCCCACCTTCATTATGTAAGGTGCTACATCCGATAGAGATGGCAAAATACTGAGACTTGGAATAACCTCTGAAAGAAAAATTTTGTAAGTTGTTTTTGTACGAGCCTCGTTATTGTTCAGGCATTAGTTTTTTCATCTGTTTAAATGAAATAAGATAGGATTTGGGTAAAATGGACACTTTAAGAAGTTCTATCACTAAGTGTGCAATATAACGTCCTATAAAATCAATACTTTTAATTAACCCATATATAAAAATGCTTTGCTTGATTTCCTCTGTTACCGTCGAATATAAAGAACCCACATTATTTCTTCTCCTATCACTAGGAATATTAAACTGACAATATTTCCGCCGGAAAGGAGAAGAAATTATCACCTGATCCCAAATAAAATGTAAGATCCCAAAAATATTTAAAATAGAAAGAAAATTATTTATTTTAGTAAAAACCTTTAAAAATACGTCAAAAACTCTAAAAAAAATCAACAGAACTGAAGCAGATTTGATATGAGACTGAAGTCTTAAGATTTTCCAATGGCTAAAGTCTTCTTCAGTACTACCGATTTCTACTTTTCGTAACCGTATACAGAACTATTCTTCAACGAATCGTGATAAGAATGTCATATAGAAAGCAACCCTTCGTACTTCTTAAATTTTCACAAGTATTAAATTATAAATATTTTTATTTACACAAATATTTTTTGAAAACCCAATTAAAACCTTATACTACGAGAATCCAAAGAGTGTTTAAAGAAAAACACCTTCGAGTATTTTTTATATCTTTGGAAGACGTAACGGAACTATTCCAGCCGTATATGAACAATTTTCTACTCTTCCTCTAATTTTTCCATACTATATCAGAAAATGGCTTGAAACCTTATTTTATTTATTTTCACGGTGTGTCATCATCTATTGCCGTAAAAATGCCCTTTTAAAGCTAGAGTTTTATTGTATATTTCTTGTAACTCTATGAAAGGATAATTTCCGGCAAATATTGAAGTCGAAAACTTTGAAGTCTATAATCTTTTTGTAGTGTATTTATTTAAATAAATTAAATAAACCTTAACAATTGTATCTTCTGCCATTGGAGAAAATTCCGACAACAGTGTAAGAGAAGTTACTGTAAGAGGTTCGGCATCAAGTATAAGCATTTCCTTTAGTTTAAATTTAAATCGATAAACGAGAAAATATGTAGACTTGCTTTGTGAGTAATAAGTTGCAGAAATGTAAGCTCCTGCACAGAGCTAAGTAACTCTCAAAACATTTCCCAAATTTCTAAAATTTCGACTCTACAATTTCATTCTTCAATTCTCATACGTCAGTATATGAATGCAAACGGTCTATCTCTAAAAGTAATATTTTCTTATTATATTTTTCAGAATATATCTTATTCTCTTATTTTATAGGCTTCCGATACAACTGCATCTGCAAACTGTTTCACTCTAACCCTATTAGGAATGCATCAGGATATTCAGGTAAGAATGTGTACTACTTCTAACAGTTTATTCAAATTGAAATTCAATAAGCCCTTTATTCATAATAGTATAGTATTACAAGGTTTTACATACATGTTGATTAGTTTCGTAAATACGGTATGATACACAGCTCACCCATTTAAAATTTGGCCTCACGACTGGCTGGTGTTCTGCCTGGTAGGTGGTAGCTTAACCTCGTGTATGTTTAATATTTTATTTTGTCATTTCCGTTTTTACTTTTATGACAGTTGTTACTTTTAGAGGAAAACATTGTAACTAATGTTTATTTTTGAATAGGCTGATCTTTCAGTTTGCTGGGAAAAATAGTATTTTAAAAAAAAGATTTTTATCAGGTACATGGTTTATACGTTAAAATTGGTTATTGCTATTTTAATCACATTCACTTTCTTTCTTTTATGTATCTCTCATGTTGCATAAGTCTCTCATACCTACCTATATATATATATATATATATATATATATATATATATATATATATATATATATATATATATATACGAGGCTGGTTTGAAAAGTCCGTGCAAAGTCCGAGAGATGGCACCACCGGCGCGTATCGAGGTCATGTTTAGTTAGTAGCATCTCTTGAATGAATGCACACCAAGTTTCAGCCATATTGGTCTATTTCTTTGTGTTTGGCATTCGTGTGAATCAAGGAAGTTGAGCGATTTTCAAGAAATGGACGAAAAAGAATTTCGTGTGGTGATTAAACATTACTTTATGAAAGGCAAAACGCCTCAGGAGACTAAAGAGAAGCTTGACAAACATTATGGTGACTCTGCACCTTCGATTAGAACAGTTAATAAGTGGTTTCAAAATTTTCGGACTGGCCATATGGGCACAAGTGACGCTGAACGTTCTGGACGGCCTCTGGAGGTTACGACTCCAGAAATCATTGATCAAATCCATGATATGGTGATGGATGACAGAAGAGTTAAGGTGCGTAAGATTGCTAGTGCTGTGGGCATCTCGACTGAACGGGTACATAATATTTTACATAAACATTTGGATATGAGAAAGCTATCCGCAAGATGGGTGCCGCGATTGCTCACGCTTGACCAAAAACGGAATCGTGTGAAGTGTTGCAAGGATGGTTTGCAGCTGTTCCAGAAGAATCCGGAGGACTTTAAACGTCGTTTCGTCACTGTGGATGAAACATGGATACATTACTATACTCCTGAGACTAAACAACAATCTAAACAATGGGTTACCAAGGGGGAATCTGCACCAAAAAATGCGAAGACCGTTCCTTCGGCCGGAAAGGTTATGGCGACTGTCTTTTGGGATTCGCAAGGGATAATCCTCATCGACTATCTGGAAAAGGGTAAAACTATTACAGGTGAATATTATTCATCGTTATTGGACCGTTTGAAAACCGAGCTGCAAAAAAAACGCCCGCGATTGGCCCACAAGAAAGTCCTTTTCCATCACGACAACGCACCAGCACACACCTCAGCAGTTGTGGTCGCAAAATTAATGGAAATAGGATTCCAACTCGTTTCACATCCCCCTATTCTCCAGACTTGGCTCCCTCGGACTATTATTTGTTCCCCGATTTGAAGAAATGGCTGGCGGGACAAAGATTTTATTCAAACGAGGAGGTGATTGCAGACACTAACGGATATTTTGCAGACTTGGACAAATCCTATTATTCGGAAGGGATCAACAAATTAGAACATCGTTGGACGAAGTGTATATGCCTAAAAGGAGACTATGTCGAAAAATAAAAAAGGTTTACCCCAAACACATAAGTAGTTTTTATTTTTGCACGGACTTTTCAAACCAGCCTCGTATATATATATATATATATATATATATATATATATATATATATATATATATATATATATATATGTATATATACATATATATATACATATATATATATATATATATATATATATATATATATATATATATATATATATATATATATATATATATATATACATATATATATATATATATATATATATATATATATATATATATATATATATATATATACATATATGTATATATATATATATACATATG
Organism: Pachyrhynchus sulphureomaculatus; assembly: GCA_019049505.1. Lineage (NCBI taxonomy): Eukaryota > Metazoa > Arthropoda > Insecta > Coleoptera > Curculionidae > Pachyrhynchus > Pachyrhynchus sulphureomaculatus. The sequence goes on from CM032448.1 coordinate 26,494,522, forward strand.
TATATATATACATATATGTATATATATATATATATATATATATATATATATATATATATATATATATATATATATATTAGCCGAGCCCGCGTGGACTTGATTCACTACTATCGTCACTGCTTGTTCCTTATGTTACCCAACATAATAAAATATCTCCCATTATTTCCTCTTATTTCGCAATATTTCTCCTTATCTCTCATTATCTCTACATAATTTCCATTATCTAGGCTTATCTCTGCTTATCTCCCATTATTTATCCTTATCTCCCATTATGTCCCCTTATCTCCCATTATCTCACCTTATTTCCCATTATCTAGGCTTATCTCGACTGATCTCGCAATAATTCTCCTTATCTCCCATTATCTCACCATAACTCCCATTATCTAGACTTATCTCTGCTTATCTCCCATTATTTCTCCTTATCTCCCATTATTTATACTTATTTCCCATTATCTCACCTTTTCTCCCATTATCGAGGCTTCTCTCGACTTACCTCCCATTATTTCTCCTTATCTCACCTTATCTTCCATTATCTAGGCATATATACACATCGGATAAGTGGTTCTCGAGTGATAAGCGCACTAACGGACAGACAGAGAGACGGACAGACATTTTATATATATTATAGATATAGATTATTATTATTATATAACCTGACCAAACAATATATGTATGAATTTAAAAAGGACATGTAAATCGAATAAGTGGTTCTCGCGTGATAAACGCACTAATGGACAGACTGACAGACAGAGAGACATTGCATTCTATATATATTATAGATTATAGATATTCTCTGCTACATAATATTGTTCCATATTTAATGGTTTAGACTGTGTATTGCAAGAGAACTTTTTTTCAATTTCATTCACTATTATCGTCACTGCTCATTCCTTATGCTACCTATCGTAATAAAATATAGCCTATAACCTGGCCGGAGAACATATGTATGTTTTAAAAAAAAAAATACGAAAATCAGATATGTGGTTCTCCAGTGATAAGCGCACTAACGGACAGACAGAAAGACAGATAGAGATACGTTGCATTTTATATATATTATGTGATGTGATAAAATATATATCCATAAGCTGGTCAGAGAACATATGTATGAATTTAAAAAATCACGTAAATCTGATAAGTGGTTCTCGAGGGATAAGCGCACTAACGGACAGACAGACAGACAGAGAGACGTTGCATTTTATATATATTATAAATATAGATTATTATTAATATTATTATATAACTTGGCCAAAGAATATATGTATGAATTGAAAAAGACAGGTAAATCTGATAAGTGGCTCTCGCGTGATAAACGCACTAATGGACAGACAGACAGAGAGACATTGCGTTTTATATATATTATAATTATAGATATTCCCTGCTACATAATATTGTTCCATATTTAATGGTTTAGGCTGTGTATTGCAAAGGAACGCGCTAGCGGCAGACTTTTTTTCCAACTTCATTCCCTATTTTACGTCACTGCTCATTCCTTATGCTACCTATCGTAATAAAATATAGCCTATAACCTGGCCAGAGAACATATGTATGTTTAAAAAAAAAAAAAGTACGTAAATCAGATAAGTGGTTCTCCAGTGATAAGCGCACTAAGGAACAAACAGACAGACAGACAGAGAGACGTTGCATTTTATATATATTATAGATATATATGTTACCATAGAGGTTTTCACAGATAGTGGAATGTAATACAATAAAATTCCGGGTTTCAATCCGTTCGTCTAACAATAAATTTGCACGACGCTTCGCCAAAACCTCATATGGCATTTTCAAATGCTCTTGCTGCTGCTGCTCGACCCTATAATCTTGCTGCTGCTGCCGCTCGGTGCTAACTGAGAAACCGACTTGCGGTCACCGTTTTTTTTATAGGTCAGCGTCTACGCAGATTGTAGGTGGGGGGACCGGGAGTATTCGTTCGAGCATCGGTGTTTGCCGGTTGGTTGCCCGTATCAGTGTTAATTACCGGTTGCGGCGCTATGCTGACTGCTGCCTTCTCGACGTTTTGGTTATTCCTTGCTTTAGCTAGTAGACCCTTCAATGTAGTGTGTAGGTCAGTGCATCATTCCGTTTATTGAGCTGTCCATTCTTTTCGATTTCCAAGGCTTCTCTGACTATGCGTGTTTTATAATGTGAACAAATAACCTCGATTTCACATTTTGGTGATGGTCTTTTCTATAACACTTACAATTCCTAACATTAAACTTTTAATTAGGATTCAATTTGGTCTCTGTTATTATCATGATATCTATTCTATATAAGCACAGAAAATATATAGATTCGCCTGTTTTATTGCTGATGCTGTTAGCATTCCATAACACTGATTTGAGCTGATTGATTTTAATTTATATACTATAATCTTTTATGATCATAAAATAGTCATGGCTCCAAATTGTTCTTCCTTACTGCTACATTGTTTAGTAGCGGCAGTTAAGTTATTTATTAGCCTAACTCTTTAATAACACAACCACACAAAAAAAAGTTCATTACCACGAACATGGATCTAGTGTATTTTTCGACGCTGAATTCGAATCCGTAGTTAAAAAAAAGATTTATCTTGTAATTTGTTTGTTGCCAAAAACATCCCTTCAAATGGGCTAAAACTATAGCAATAATGTAATGACTCTTAATGAAGTGTGAAGTGAAGATATTTCTATTAACTAAACCAAAATCCACCCTTATAGGGTGTGAAAAGTACCTCTAAAACTCAAATAACACACGTGAGTTTAAATAACATGTATGAAGGACAAATCCTTGTAGCTCTTGGGACAAATTCTTGTAGCTCTTGGGACAAAATATCTGAATCTGGTATGACAACCAGACATTACTCTTAAAGGGTTGAGACTCACTCCTACAGGATGAAATAACCACCCCCATCTACGAAGTTATTACATAAGTTTCAATAAAGACGAAAAAAGCTCAGACTTTTCTGGTTTTAGGCAGAGTGAACAAATATGGAGTAGGGTCACTTGAAACACTCATATACGACTAGAAACTGCCCTTAGAGGGTGGTAGGAGTAGCCTAGGCCCTAATGATGCACATGAATGTTATTAAAATTCGGAAAAGGTCACGTACTTTTATCTTGTGCCAAACATTCAAGACAACTAGGTCATCTTCCTAATAAGATCGAATATCATCCCTAGGAGGAGGGGGAGGAACTACCCCCTGGGATTGATGAATCTTAGAAGTTCTAGCATCTGAGAAAAAAAAATAAAGTCCATCCTGCCTGAGACTACATACTTAGTTGGCTTTTTTTCTACTTTGATCGGGTTATCACATAGAATCGTTCTTGTAGATGTCCTTATACAAAAGAGGCTGTACATAACAGTCAGAAATGTAAAAACAAATAATTTTTTACTTATTTTGCAAAAACCTCATCAATAAAAATGGAAGCATAACACAATTATTTATTTTAGGACAAAGTTTTAGCAGAAATTCTAGATGTCGTTGGACCTGACAGAGCAGTAGAATTATCAGATTTACCAAAACTTAAATATTTGGAACAAGTTATTAAGGAAACACTAAGATTGTTTCCTGTTGCACCTTTTATATTCAGATCAGTGGAGGAAGATATAGATATTGGTAAGGGGATTTGAGAAGCTACCAATATACCAAATTACCTATTGCCACTAATTTTTTCAAAGCTATCAAAACTATTAATCAAGAATATAAATAAAAAACATTCAGGGGAAATATAATTTTGTATATCATATTATTTGAAGAATTACATACAAATGCAGGTCGGGTTTTTGAAGTTATGTATATTGTCTGGCTGGTGGAAGCGATGTTGTCATACACTGGTTTAAATCTTACTTGATTGAGAGGGATGGCAGGGAGCTGCTTGTTGGGTTCCCAGAGGGTTGAACGTTTTTATTTCAATATCGAATGCGTACAAGGTCAGTCATCTAGCACGACTGTTAATTATTATTTATAAACGTAATAATAATAATTATTCTCAACATTTTCCAATATCGACTTACTACAGAGCCATGGCAAAGAAAATAGTTTATTCAGTTTTTAAATAAAATATATAATAAATAAATAATTATAATATTAGCGGATGACTTTTAAAGAGAGAAATTCAGACAGAGGGACCTTGACAGTCAAATCTATTGATGACATTTTACTATGCTTACGTATTTTGCTATTATTTAGATATTGTTCAGTTCTTTGTTAAACTATACAATGTTTTTCAATATTTACTAATAGTTCAAAATCAAACAAAGCACATTTTCGCTTTAACAGCCACGTCAATGGACAGCATTTCCATTACTGGAGCCAAATAAATCCAAAATTTAAGCATCAAAAGAAGTCGCTGCATTAACTGAAAGTAGCAGCTTGAGCTGAACTGTCAGCACTTTAAAGATGAAAAAAGCAGCACAGTAATTTATCTAGATTATTACGAACTTCAACATTTCACACTTCTAACCCATCTTTACTAATTATTTTTGATTTTTTCCTAAAATATGAGATATAAAGCTGATTTGGAGAAGATAGATGTTTTCTTAGGAGGTATCGCGACACAACATTTTTTAATATGCATTTTTACTCTCTCTCTCTCTCAATCCTTTCACCCCAACAGGAGTATCGTTATCGGCATCTCGATCCTGCGCGACCTAACTTGACTCTTGCATACACATACCAAGAAGAGATCTTACTTGGTCGAGCCATCTTGTTGGAGACCGTCCTCTTGATCTTCTACGTTCTTTGTTACTACAAGCTTTTCCATCGCATCCACTTTCCTCATAATGTGAGCAAAATATTTCAGGTACTGGCTATTATTTCTATTTGAAAGTCGGTCATTCAAGTTCTTCAAGAATGGAGATATTAGTACGATGTTCGATATATGATACTCCGAGGATTCTTCGATATCCCCATATCTCAAACGCATCGATTCGTTTTCTGTCAGCTTGTTTAATGGTCCATGTTTCCGATTAAGTTGGGGATGCGGAATCTTTGGCATAATGACACTACTCAGTATATATCACCATACCAAACACTTTATTTTTGCACTCGACGCGCGTTTCGCTAACCATGTTAGTTTCATCAGGAGCGATGATTGACTTGTTTTGACATGTTTCCGATGCGTAACTTACCATGGGGAATATAAGGGTGGATAGCAATCTTCACTTTGAATTTTTTTCTGACAGCTGGATTTTTCCAAATCTTAGTGAGATTCCAGCCATATCCAATATCTTCCTACTTCCGCTTCTCAACCACCATTGTTAGTTATACGGGATCCCAAAGAGTTGAAATGGTCTACAACAGTGAAATCAGCAATTTCATTTATGTGTAACGGATCTTCAGTACTTCATTTTTACTACTTCTAGTTAAAGATTGGATTTTTTGAAGGACAAATTATATTCTATAACATAACTAAATTTGTTTTAGGTGACCATGTCCTTCAAAAAGGAACTGGGGTATGTTTTGGTATAATTGGAATTCATAGGAATGAAAAATATTGGCCTGATCCTTATAAATTCGAACCAAATCGATTTTTACCAGAGGAAGAAAATAAAAGAGACCCTGGTTGTTATCTGCCTTTTTCGTTTGGACCCAGAAACTGTATTGGTTAGTGTTAAAATTTTTGCACATAAACAATCCCTAGTCTGTTTGCCGTAGAATCTAGAATATCTAGTTGTTTAGTTGACTTTTCTGTTTAAAAAATTTAATGCAAAAATCTAGAGTAGATGCCTTAAACATATATTAAATAAAACAATTCAATTTAACATAATTCCGTTTCTATCAGTATAATCATAAATAGAACCGAATTGGCACTGCACAATATCATTAAGCTTCTTATGGTCAATTTAAATTCCGGATAACAAAATTTAAGGTTGAACCTTTTTAGTAAATCAGGCTGTTCAGGTTGTTCCAGTTGTATGTTAATTAATGAGTGAAATTTTTCAAATCATTAAATTTTGCAAAATTAATTTTCTGCAATTTGGAATTATATCATTAGTCGTGACATGTCCGATAATATAGATACTAGATTGGCTTTTTGTTCATTCAGTAGAATAGTACATTAAAAAAAGTTCGTGTTACCATAATAAGCGAGGAGCTAAATCTGGCATATCTAAAGTCAACATCAATATTTGACTACCATCCAAAGTAAACAAGATATGATAAAAGTTATAGTTAATCTAAAATTTGCTTCCATCCAAAATCACATTTTTTTAGAAAATTTACAATTTAATTCTTGAAATAAAACATTAAATAAGGCACAAGCTTAAAAATAAAACCTACAGAATAGACGTCCCAACATAAATAGAGAAACAAACAGGTTACTAATTTAAAAAATTGAAATTAGAATGATGGGCGAGCAAAATTCTCTGCCAACTAGTTTTTTGTTCAATTCTCAGAAAGCTCGACAAAGAAGAAATATTAATTATTAATATGAATTATTAAAACTATGAATAAATGACTTTTAATGTAAATATTGACGAAATAAAAAACAAATCCAAATAATATGAAAGTGCGAAGATTTGGCAACTTCGTTCGCTGTAAAAAGCTTACCACACATTGTGATCGCAACTTAAACTGTTAATAAAAATTATTAGTGTCCCAAAAGTTATTTTCACGGCCTGGACAGAAATTGAGAAAATTTATTAAAAAAATAATTTTATTTTATTACTATACAATAAAATACAACTATATGGGACATAAATATATTGTTCCACCAACACTCTACTATTCTGAACAGGAAAAGAATCACACCGACAGTATATCCTTCCATGTAAGCAAGACCTTTGACAAGGTCTAGCCCAACGGATTATTCAAAATTAATTTAAGTTTTTTCTTGAAAGACAGAAAATTTTTGGTCCAAATAAAAAACACAAATTTTAATCACAAAAAATAACGGCAGGAGCACCGCAATAGGCTTTCAGCCTGACATGTAACCACAGAAGATAAAAAATATATATCAGAACTTTTAGCACGTTGCGTCTTTTACGTATAAATTCTTCTACGTTTTAATACAACCTCATTGCGATTCAGTTCATTTAGTAATGCTAACAATACTGCCAATGAAAACAACCTCTCTTATTGCAGTCTTGTTTTAGGCTTAACATACGCTATGATGGCTATGAAAACCCTTTTGGCAACAGTTCTAAGAAAATACAGATTTCACACCTCCTATAAAGATGTGATGGACGTTAAGATAAAACAGGATGTAGTATTACGTCCTGTACATGGATATAAGGTTTCGTTGGAATTAAGAACGTAGTATCTAAAAGATTTTTGATTGAAAGCATCAAATATTATCTATTAATACATTTATACTTATGCACGTTGTGCTTTAACTATGGAAACAATATATTTATTTTATTTTTACATTTAGATGTCATGGGTATAAAAGGGCAATTTAAATTTATTTATGATTACATTCTATTAGAAGTTTCGTCCAATCCAAATTGAAATAACTATTTTATATTGGTGTTTGGTTCTTAAAATTTTAGATAGCTATATGTCCACATGGAAACAACTTTCCTTTTCAACATGATATTAAAAGTAGGTATGAAATCTTCAGCGTGCAAGTTCAACTTGTGCTTCACTAACTTTGCTTAATTTTGTCTGTAGTCTTACTAAGAGTGATCTACAGCTTATAATTAAGTTATATTGCTAATGAAGGTTAATTTGAAAGTTACACCAGAAATGGCAACGTATGCGACCATCCAGGTAACAGCGAAAGCAGTTACATAAGTTTACGAAATGCCTCCATAACGTAATTGTAGATCACTATTAGAAAACGCATATGTATCTATTTTGTGTATTTTTAGCACTTCTTTTTAGAATTTCATACCTCTATTATAGTTAAATGGTAAACAAAATATTGTAATCAATAAAATAATTATAACTGTTTTCAAGTTTTTTTATTTAATTATGAGTTAGATGACTTAAGTAAAAAACCGTTGTAGTACTCGAACATTAAAAAAATCGACTTCATTTGATTATTGCATCGAGTACTTCAATTAAAAATTTAAGTGAAAATTGTCACTCAAGTACCCTTCTATGTAGTCTTTACCATAAGACTAATTACGTATTTATTAGCGAATCAGCCCAGATCCTAACAGAAAACTATTTTGCCGGATTCTTTTGGCCTTGAAATCTTCATTATGCTATCACTTTTCCCATCACGACGCAATCAGTTTCAATTTAGGGGTAGTTGAGTTTCTCAATAGGTTGGTACCTCAAGCGCTAGGAATCACCGCTACGAGGACCGAATCGCCGACGTTGCTCGCGCACGGTGCAGCGCGACATAACCATAAGTTCATCAGTTAACGCAGCTCGCACGTCCCACATTTTCGGCGTAACTTTTTAATCGTTAAAGATTTTTTTATGATTCCAAGTGGAAAAATAAAATAAAGGTGAGTAGAATTAGTACATTATATAGATTTTCATGATGTTTGTTTGTTTATTGTTTAATTATTAATATTATAATGTTATTTTTAATACTAAAAATGTTAAAGAAAGAATGTTTAAACATGTAAAAGTAAAATCCTCCACGACCCTCCGCTTTAAAACCAATTGTACATTGTTCTGTAAACATTTTTAAACAAAAAAAAAACAAAAAAATAGCTGCCCCAAGCTGTCCCATTTTTTTAAATTACACTTTGTCTGCAATAATGCATAATTTTGTTATAATGCAAGCATTGTGCAGTTTATTTTTGGTTGGTTTAATACCTATGAAAACATTATACGACTTGTTGCGGACATATGAAAAGTGTTCATACTTTGCGCGCCGCCATTTTTAAAAGCTATTTAGGCGGTAAATTTGTATTTAAACAAGTGATTAAAATAATATAGATATAATAATTATAAAATATATATTTAATATCATATAATACTAATTGTTCTCATTACATATTAATGAATAAATAGAATATTTTATATATTTTTAAATTAATGAAATTTTTTAAATATTTCTAAATTGTTTAAATATTTTTAAATTTTTATAATTTTCGATTATTTTTAAATTGTTTTAAATTTTCCAATTATCCAAATGTTTTCAAATTTTCAAATTTCTCAAATCTTTTAAGTTTTACAACATTTTCAATTTCAACAATTTTTAAATTTATAAAATTTTGATGTTTACAATATGTATTAATTAAATATTGGATTAGTCTTAAAAATGAATTTTATTAAAAAATTGTATTCTTTAAATTTTTAATATTCAATAATGTTTTATAATTATGTACTTTACAGAAACAATGAAAAAAACACTGATAAGAAGAGAAATTTTTGATGTTATCCGTCATCACTTAAATGAAAAGAATAAAAATTTGTTACCTATCATTGAAGACCATTTAACACAAATAAATGAACAACCGTTCGATTTGTCAGATGAACTAATAGAATGTGTGGCACTAATAATTAGTAAGATGAAAACTAAATATCAAGAAAGCAAAAGAACCTACTCACGCTTTTGTTCCAAAAATGAATCCTGGTTAAATGTCGAATTTCACTTTGATAACCCGACCAATACACAACTGGAGCCTGGTACGCCATCGACTAGTAGTGAAATAAGCAAGAGGGGACGTCCATCCTTTCAGTGAATCTAGTGAACGGAGTAAACGCAGACGAGTCCAAGGTATCAGAGAACAGCACAGCGCGGAAGAATTGGCCTATGCAACGCAAATGAGTTTGCGTGCTAGAGGAAATATTGATGCAGCAAAAGTTGTGCAAGACGTTTCAGAAGGGAGTCCAACAAAGGCGAAGGCTTATAGAGCGTCACTATGTGATGATCGGGAAAGACAGATGACCAAAGAAGAGGCGCTTTCATTATTTGTTGAAAATAAAATGTCTCAAAGTATGTATAGCAATATTCGAGCGAATAGCATAAAACATAACTGTAAATTGTATCCGTCTTATAAATGCGTTTTACAAGCAAATAACTGGTCAAGTGCAAGTTGTACTTACGCAATTAGTGTTTCGTACGCTGATTGCTTTTAAAATAAAAAATTTTGTTACAGAGGCATTAAATGATCAGTGACTTCACAAAACACACCCCAAATGAGTTTTCAACAAAGTTTATTTCCAATCTTTACTGAAATCAAATGACATTGAAATTTTTGTTTTTTTATATACCAGATAAATTACACAGACCCACAAAAAAAAATGTGGGGTATACTTTTGATGCGATATATTAGATCCGTAGTATTTTTGCCCGCTGATTACGAATCTGACGTCAGAATATCGCCATCACATCTCAATTTTTTTCTAACCTCAAAAAATAGGTAAAAATTAGTAAAAATTAAGAAAAATATACTCCTAAAAAATTGATTCAAGCTTTTTCATGAATCCAAAGATGTATTAATATGTATTCGGACACGCTAAGCTAATATATATCGGTTGGATTAAGCCATACAGTTCTGTTTTCTTTCTAACCTCCATAAATCAGACAGATATAGTGCTTCTCGAATGCAAAAAACGAATTCAAATTAAAATTCAACCGATTCTTACCAAATTTGGTACACGGGGGTTTTTTGGATTGCTGATCATGAATCTGAGGTCGGATTTGCAAAATTCAAAATGGCGGATCCAAGATGGCGGACAAAATTTTTGAAAACCAACCGATTCCTACCAAATTTGGTATACAGTTGGGGAATCCTCAAACCTGATACTCTTAAACCCTAAACCCTGAAACCTTAGACTCCCACACCCTATAACCTCAAAAAATAGACCTCAATAACCCTGTAACTTTAAAAATGAGACCCAATAAACTCAAAACCAGGACTTTTAAACCATATCTCTCAAATAGTAGACCCTTAAGCCCTAGAATTGCGAAGGTTAGACCCGCTCCTAACTTTCCTTTTTTTGGCTGTATCTTGTTCTTTTTTCCGCGAATGACCTATTCAAAGGCTTTCTGCCCAAACGCTTTGGAGGACTTGTTTCTCTTTTTAGCGACCAGCAATAGTCCGCTAGCATATGGTCATCCCATCGTCCTTGATACCGATTTTCTATGATTTTCAGATCTTGGTGAAAACGTTCCCCTTGCTCCTCACTGTAGTCACCAAGATTATCTGGGAAATCATCGATGTGGGAGTCCAGGAAATGTAATTTTAGATTCATTAAGCAACTTAATGTTTGAAAATTTTTTACCATTTTCTCGACTATTTCTTTGTACTTAGGACTTTTATTATTTCCCAAAAAGTTTGTTGCGACTTCTTTAAAACTAAACCAAGCAGCTTTTTCAACTTTATTCATTTTAGTAACAAATAATGAATCTTGAAACAATTTTCTTATTTGTGACCCGTCAAATACGCCTGCCTTAATTTTAGCTTCAGAAAATTTCGGAAATTTTTTATGCAAATATTTGAAACATGGGCCGTTTGTATCTAATGCTCTCGTGAATTGCTTCATAAGTCCAAGCTTAATGTGAAGCGGGGGAATAAGAACTTTTCCTGGCTCTACCAATGGTGGAAACAATACATTATTTTCACCAGGAGTGAACGATTCTTTTGTTGGCCAAATTTTTTTCTTATAATGACGTTCCCTGTCTCTGCTATTCCACAGACATTTATAACAGGGATAAAATGTAAACCCTGACTGTTGGCCAAGCAATATTGTTACAATTTTCAGATCTCCACAAATTTTCCAGTTATGATCAGCATATTTTATTTTTATCAAAAGCTGCTTCATTTTTTCATATTGCTCTTCCATAACTGTGGAATGAGCAATTGGAATGGGAGCGTAAACGTTGATATTATGCAGCAAAACTGCCTTAATGCTCCGTTTAGAAGAATCAATGAACAGTCTCCATTCTTCAGGATCGTATGAGTTATTTTGAAATTCATCCATTAGACCTTTTACATCGGTACAATATGAAAGTGACAATTCCTCGTCCATTGTGAAATATTTTCGAAATTCTTCATCTCTGTTTCTATAATAGGAAATCGTAGCTTCTGGCTTAAGTAAATGTCATTTCTTTAAAAAGGAAGCAAGATGCTCTGAACCATCTTTGGATAAGCCTAAATCTCTGACTAGATCACTAAGTTCTGACTGTGATACGAGTATTGGTTCTGGTTTACGGTTGTATGGTAGAAATTCTTTATCTGTGTCACTAGTATATGATAGGTTGTCACTAGAACATTCATTAGTAACAGTGTTTGAATCTTTTTCGACAGTCTCAATGTTTTCGGCATGAACTGATAAGGTGAAATCATTTGTTTCCATAACATCAGCATCAAGTGGTTCAGGAGGCGGAATTAGTTTAGTTGGTCTTGTTACTGTCGAAACATCGTTATAAGTAATAGTGCTTTTATTTTTTCGGTTATGCCTAGATACAACATTCATACAAAAGTAGCAATCATTTTCACTGTATGGTCTATTCCATATTGCTGGTCTGGAATATTTAATCGCCTTCTTATTGATGTACAACATTATTTTGCAAGAACTGCAAATGATGTGGGGAACCCAATCTGTATCCTGGTGCTGTATTTCAATGTTAAAACAATCCTTATATAAGGTTTTAATCTTATCCGTTATCGGTGACCCCATTTTACTCAATACGTGTTGACAGCAAATATAACAAAATGAATCACTGTTTTTATCGCACTTATGAAAAGTCCTTGTACCGTGAGACCGTTTTCTTGTAGCATTATACTCTACATGAGCCAAGTCATCCACACATGAAGAGCTACGGTCGCTGGATGACGACGGCTGCGGGCCCGCTTTCCCACCCTGACCAACCGCCGATACTGGCTTTCCGAGTCCCGGCATCGTAATTCTCTTTCTTCTACCTGCCATGACGGCATCTAAGCCGTTATCCAGGGACTCTGCCGGCTAGTGGAGTAACACCGTTGCCCACCGTCACCACGTGGAGGTGCCCTGGATGCAGGTAGAAGAATAAAAATCGACCGATGAATTTTCTCGGCGTTCAAAATGGCGCGAAAACATCTGCCATCTTGAATTTTGCAAATCCAACCTCAGATTCATGATCAGCGACCCAAAAAATCCTCGTGTACCAAATTTGGTAAGGATCGGTTGAATTTTAATTTGAATTCGTTTTTGCATTCGAGAAGCACTATATGTGTCTGATTTATTGAGGTTAGAAAGAAAACAGAACTGTATGGCTCAATCCAACCGATGAATATTAGCTTAGCGTGTCCGAATACATATTAATACATCTTTGGATTCATGAAAAAGCTTGAATCAATTTTTTTAGGAGTATATTTTTCTTAATTTTTACTAATTTTTATCTATTTTTTGAGGTTAGAAAAAAATTGAGATGTGATGGCGATATTCTAACGTCAAATTCGTGATCAGCGGGCAAAAATACTACGGATCTGATATATCGCATCAAAAGTATACCCCACTTTTTTTTTGTGGGGCTGTGTTATTAAAGGTAATTCACTCGTGATAATTTTCGTTCAATCTACACCCCGTGGAGAATATTCCAGAATTTTTTCAAAATTTTTTGATAAGTATTTTTCGAGATAAGGCGGGGGACAGCGATTTTTAGCGATGTTTTAAAAATAATACATAGAAAAGTGTGCGCAAATAATACATTATATATATATTTTTTACTCGTGTTTTCACAAGCTTTCATTTGACACCACACTCGATAACCTAGTAAACAATTTTTTTTTTCACTTCCGATTTGACCTCCCAAAACTAACCTCTTAAGTCAAAATTTAACTCTTAAAACTACACGGCTCTGATGGGGCCATCAATTCATATATTATTACCAAATTTCAACTTTCTATGTCAGATAGTTTCGGAGAAAATCGGGTGTGACAGACAGACAGACAGACAGACAGACACCGAAGTAATCTTATAAGTGTTCCCTACGGAACACTAAAAAAGAATGCTACCCTCCCGCTTCAGATATGTGTATTACTGAATCCAGCGCCGAAGTTAAATTACAGAGTTTGTTAGACAACACTACACAGCGAATACTGCTAGTTCAAAACGACGTTGTAAGTAGCCTCACTAAGAATGATGCTTTAAGTTTAACGTTAATGTGTAAGTGGGGGTTAGATGGAACATCCGGACAGAGCAATTTCAAACAAAAATTTCAAAGTGACACTGACAAAAGTGACTCGAGTATTTTTTTTACCTCGCTTGTACCACTTCAAACTTTATATTTAGATGAAAGCACAGGTGAGCAAAAAATTGTTTGGAAAAATCCTTGAACTTCTTCCACCTGATTTTGTCGGCCAATCAAAATTGAATTTTTGCATGAAACTGTTGAAAATACAAAACATCAAGTTGATTATATTGTTGAACAGCAGCAAAATCTCATTCCTTACGAAACAATTGTTGACGGAAAACAAGTGACAGTAACTTACAAATTAGCATTAATTATGGTTGATGGTAAAGTTTACAATTCTTTGACAGATACATCTTCTAGTCAAAGGTGCTACATTTGCCAATGTACTTCAAAACAATTTAACAATATTGATGAAATACTTAAAAAACCAATCAAGGAAGAAAATTTGCAGTTCGGTATATCATCTTTACATGCCTGGATTCGTTTTTTCGAGTGTCTTTTGCACGTTTCTTACAAATTAGAAGTCAAAAAATGGCAAAATCGCGGTGAAGATAAAGATAAGATCTAAAATCGAAAACAAAATATTCAGAAAGGTTTTCGTCAGCAATTAGGACTCTCGATAGATATGCCGAAACAAGGTTTTGGAAGTACAAAAGATGGTAACACTGCGCGACGTTTTTTTGAAAATTCGAAAATTTCTGCCACAATAACAGGAATAAATGAGGATTTATTAAAACGGTTTCACATTATTTTGCAGGTTATCTCATCGGGTTTTGAAATCGATGTGCCTAAGTATAAAGAATACTGTTTAGAAACTGCTCGGTTGTTTGTAGAATTGTACCCACGGTTTTACGTGCCTACAACTGTGCATAAATTATTGATTCACAGTGCACAAATTATTGAGTCATCGCTTTTGCCAATTGGACAAATGTCCGAGAAAGCCCAAGAGTCTTGCAACAAATTAATAAAAAAATATCGGCAAGACTTTGCACGCAAAACAAGTCGAATTGAAAATATGCAAGACGTTTTTTTGCGACTTTTGGTATCCTCAGAACCACTAATATCTGGCGTACGTAAATTACCAATTCGAAAATTCAAAGCGTTAGATCCCCAAGCGATTGAATTACTCAAACCGCCAAGTATCAATTCGCAAATTGAATTTCCAATATGTCAAAGCTCTAGTGAAGAAGGAGGCGAACAATCTGATTCAGAGTATTAAGTGGTTTTTGAATAAAATTTGTACTTTCTTATAATAAAACACAAAATTGTAATGTACTCATTTTCTTACCCATTTTGTCAAATTTACAATGATTTTTAAATTTTGGTCCGCCATATTGGACCTAAAAAACCTTAATGTACCCATTTTCTAAACCATTTTGACGAATTTAAAGAGTTTTTTAACTTTTGGTCCGCCATATTGGATCCGCCATTTTGTTTTTCGAAAAAATATTATCAAATTTGAAATAAGGGACCTAAAAAACCTTAACGTACCCATTTTCTAAACCATTTTGAAGAATTTAAAGAGTTTTTTAAATTTTGGTCCGCCATATTAGATCCGCCATTTTGTTTTTCGAATAAATATTATCAAATTTGAAATCAGGGACCTCAAAAACCTTAATGTACCCATTTTCACGGGTTTTCGATTTTTGGCATCACTGTGCAACGTCCGGAAACATCGGTAGCAGTCTCTTTTAGCAAAAAATTCACTGACTTATAAAACTCCACAAATCTACCTCCTTGTATAGGGTGTTTTTTATAGAGGTATAGAACTTTGAAATGGAATAAAACAAAGATGAATTTTTTAAATGACATGAAATTTACTTTATTCGAAAGATAATCTTCTGGCATATATAATTTAAATATGACTTCTGGCATATGACCGCCACGGCTGGCTCGGACGTAGTCTAATCTGGAGGTCCAATTTTCGATGACTTTTTCCAACATTTGTGGCCATATCTCGGCAATAACGCGGCGAATGTTGTCCTCCAAGTGGTCAATCGTTTCGGGCTTATCGGCGTAGACTAGCGACTTCACATATCCCCACAGAAAATAGTCTAGCGGCGTTAAATCGCACGATCTTGGAGGCCAATTCACGGGTCCGAAACGTGAAACTATGCGGTTACCAAACGTTTCCTTCAATAAATTAATTGTGGCACGAGCTGTGTGACATGTTGCGCCGTCTTGTTGAAACCACAGCTCCTGCACATCATGGTTGTTCAATTGATGAACGAAAAAGTCAGTAATCATGGCTCTATAGCGGTCACCATTGACTGTAACGTTCTGACCAGCATCGTTTTAAAGAAGTACGGACCAATGATTCCACCAGCCCATAAAGCACATCAAACAGTCAGTTTTTCTGGATGTAACGGTGTCTCAACATACACTTGAGGATTATCATCACTCCAAATACGGCAGTTTTGTTTATTGACGTATCCATTCAAACAAAAGTGAGCTTCATCGCTAAACAAAATTCGCTTATGAAAATCGGGATCAACGGCAAGCTTGTTTTGGGCCCATTCACCGAATCGACGCCTTGCTAGGTGATCGTGTGGCTTCAATTGTTGCACGAGTTGGATTTTGTAAGCACGCAAACCAAGATCTTTCCGCAAAATCTTCCATAAAGTGGATGGACACATATCCAATTCCTGTGCACGATGGCGGATAGACTGATTCGGGTCTTCCTCTACGCTACGCTATACAGCAGCAATTACTTCTTCTGTATGCACTGTACGACGTCTCTGTGGATGCGTATTATCATTTAGAGTAAACGTGGTGCGAAAACGTTCCATAGTTAATCGAATTAATTGCTCTGATGGACGATTATGTTGGCCGTAAAATGGACGTAGTGCGCGATACGTATTTCGAACAGAACCATGATTTTCAAAATAAATTTGCACAATTTGGAAGCGGTGTTCAGGCGTCAGTCTATTCATGTTGAAATGCCAAACCAAACTAAACATAAATCACTTGACAGCTGACTAAATAGCCGCCAGTTAAAAAAGTGTTGCCAACTTAAAGTTTTATACCTCTATAAAAAAACACCCTTTACATACTACATACCGAAAGGTGTAGTTCGCATCTGGTAAAACACATTTTTTCTCTTTAAAAATGTGTTCAATAAGTTTTTTTATGATCTTATAATTTGTTGTACATTGTACGAGGGTGGACTGAAAAGTCTTGTAGAAAACAAGGCAAGTAACAGTTTTTTACAAAGACAAAAATTTATTTCGCAACATAACTTCCAAACTCATTGGAATTTTCTCTTTTCCTCAGAAAAAAAAATTGTTTCGAACTGTGCATAATGCACGTTTACAGCACAGATAACCTCTTCATTCGACGAAAATTTCGACCCTTCAAGCCAATGTTTGAGGTTAAGAAACAAAAAAATAACTCATGGTCAAATCTGGAGATTAGGCTGGATGGAGAAATATATCGAAATCCATCTCGTGCACTATTGCAATGGCCGATATGTGAGCAGGCGCATTGTGCTAGTGAAGAAACACTTTTCTGAGCGGCAATTTTGGTCGCTTCTGCTTCAACTCACTATGCAAATGGTCCAACAACGTTGCGTAATAAAAGCCAGTCACTTTTCCGTTTTATCTTCGAGGTGTAATGACGGATCTGTTTCGTCCACAGTGACAACACGATGCCAGAAGTCCTGCAGATTACGCTACAACTTTTCCTAACATGATTTTAAAATGTTCTTTCTCGTGTGTTTTTGCACTGAGCTTTTCCATTTTAAAAGTTCATGCAGGATATTATATATCCATTCGTATGAGATGCCTACCATCTCAGTAATCTCACGTAACTGAATCCATCACGATATCTTGAATTTTAACTATCACTTCATCAGAAAAAACCTCAGTCGGGCATCCTGAACACGCAGCATCTACAGTGCTCGTACGGCCAGGTTTAAATCAATTTATCCAGAAAAAATAGCCTTGAGTACTGGTGTAAAGTCCCCGTGAACTTCTTTCAGTTCAGTTTCTATCTGGACCGAAGTGTACAAAATAAAAATGTTCTGTCACTGTACGATACTCGGCTTTATCCATCCTACGAAATCGATTACTAACGACAACTTCCAACAAACTACGGGTTTCATTTGCTTAAAACATTGAACACAACCGTTGCGTTGCAAGAATCACGCTTACCAACAGTCATGCTGCTTAACAAAACTTCCCGCCATTTCGTAGAAGTTTACAAAACTTATCAATTTTATTTTTATATAATATTGTAAAAATAATGCATATTTTTATGACCTTTAGGGGGAAGGCCTGTGTAAACGGCCGTTTTTTTATGAATCATTTATTGAGAAACTGTAATATTTATACAAAAATGAAAAAGTACATAAAAAAAAAAACAACTTTTTGGCTTCAAAAATGGAGCCTCAACTTTTCAAAAAAAATTCAAAATGGCGGAGCAACAGTTGCTCAAAGTTGACTCTTTGAAATTGCGCCGTGCCGCGCCCAGGTCGCTATGGTACATTAAAAAAAAAATTAGAGTATGATTATACGCTTTGAATGAATTTAAATTTGTCAAAAAAAAAATCAATAATTTCGAATTTAGAACCATTTTGAAAATATTAACCCTTTTTTATAAACATTTGTCAAAAAATAATGATTATAATTAATTTTTATAATTCTTGTACAGGGTCAACTATAGAGTAAAGTTCATTATCTTATTTGTTTCGGGAATAACGAAAAAATGTTAAATACAATAGTCTAAGTTTAGGCGCACAGTTTAAAATTATTTTTGAGTATACAGGGTACTTCAAGAAAGTGTGACCGATCATCCTATTTTCTAATTTATTTTTACATTCTGCGTAAAATTTTGTCACTTTTTTATTAATAAAATTATATACCTAAACTTAATAGTTTTTCTAATATTTCAATTTTTTTTAAAAAAAAGACTAGTTTTTCAGTTTTCTGAAAAAATGCCAGTAGCGCCATTGTTTCTGAAGATGGAATATTCCTAATTGGTACGAGCGTTCTATAGAGATGAAAAAAAGATATGTGTAAAGAAATTTGAGTTAGACGCAACAGGGTGTTCAAAATAAATTTATGCATTTTGACTATTTTAAATTGAAAAATCTCAGATTTTTTAAACTGCGCACCCTGTATATTATTATTTTTTCTGATAGATTTTACAAAACTCTCCAACTTTTATTAAGTATGTGATAATAGTTTTCGATTTATTTTGAATTTTTCAATTTTTACCTTTGTTTTTAATACATAAACAAATAGTTAATAATAATTTTAATATGGTTTAACTTATCTAATGATTAATTATTATGACGTTATATATATATATATACATATAGATATATATATATATATATATATATATATATATATATATATATATATATATATATATATATATATGTATATATATATATATATATATATATATATATATATATATATATATATATATATATATATATGTATATATGTATATATATATATATATATATATATATATATATATATATATATATATATATATAAAGGATTTTCTACAGCTGATGCGGTCTTTCTTCTCTCAGCCTTTGATTCCAGGCGTTTCTATTTTCCCAGTCACCATCTGTTAGTGTGTCCATACCATTTTAATCGTTTTTCTTCAATGGTATTTATTGCGTTTTCTTTGATGTTCACTCTGCTTCTTATTTCTTCATTTGTTATTCTCTCCATACGTGTCACTCTACAACATTTTCTCCAATACTCCATCTCTACCGCGTTAATTTTAGATTTATTTCTTTTGTTGATCGTCCATGTTTCTGACCCGTATGTCATTATGCTTTGTATTATTGATTTGTATATGCGTATTTTGTTTCTATTTGTAATGTGCTTGTCCCACAAGATCGAATTTAATTGTCTTATGCATGTCCGCGTTTGTCCTAATCTAGCTTTAATCGCTTCTTCTGATGTTGCGTTTTTTGAAATGATGGTTCCTAAATATTTAAATCTATCGGTTTCTTTGATTATTGTTTGTTTCCTTCCTTTGTTGTTAGATATTCCGTTTTATCAAAGTTTATTGCTAATCCTGCTTTAGTGTATTCTTCTTTCAGTTTTCTTACCATATAACTGAGGTCTTCCTCATCTTGCGCTATGATTACTTGATCGTTTGCGAAACTTAGAGTATATAAGTAATCTTCTCGTATTGGGACTCCCATTCCACTACATGTTTGTTCGAGGTATATTTTGAATAGTGTTGGGGATATAGAGCATCCTTGTAATAGGCCTTTTGATGTTTGGAGTCTCTTCCCTATTTTATGTCGTATTTTTATGTTCACTGTGTTGTTTTCGTAGAGAGCTTTTAGTGCGTATATTAGTTCTTTGTCAATGCCTATTTCTTTCATTGCGTTCCATAATCTTTGTCTTGGTACTGAGTCATAGGCCTTTCTTATGTCTATGAAGGCTAGATGAACTTTTCTATTCTTTGCCAGTTTTTTTTTCCATTGTTTGTTTTATAGTGTATATGTGGTCTATACATGATTTTCCGGCCGTAAAGCCTGCTTGGTCTTCTCCAATTTTTCCTTTTATATTTTCCTCCATGATATTTTTAATAATTTTTCCATACAAACGTCCCATACTCGATATTATGCTTAGGCCTCTATAGTTTCGTGCATTTTCTGCGGTCTTCCTTTTTAAATATAGATACTATATAAGCTTTTGACCATTCCTCTTGTATTTTTTCTCCATTTATCGCTCTGCGGAACATGTTTCTCGGCATTCGATGTAATTTATTAGACCCGTACTTAATCATTTTATTTACCACACCACCACGCCCTGCAGATTTATTATTTTTGAGTGTTTTTAGTGTAATAAAAGTTCAAAAATATGCCCGTCTACTACTATATTTTAATTCCTTAGCAAAAAGGGCGTTATTGTCCTGCACGTATCCCATATCCAATTTTCCATATCTACTGGTGTTGTAGGGGGATTCACCTAAACAGAATCTTTAATGTGGCTCTACAAAAAGAAGTCTAAAGGTGTTAAGTCATATAATAGAGGGGGCCACAGAATGAATCCATCCCTACCGATCCCTTTTTGTGGGTAACGATCATTTACGAACATTATTTTGGATAAAAAATTTGGATCGGCCTCTGTTGCTCCGTTCATGGTGGTACAAAAGTTTACCCGTCGTTCAAAATAACGGTCTCCAAGTTCTTGGTGTAGTTCCATATGAAAGGGATGATACTTGCATTTTCTCGTCGTGCCATTACCGGTAGATTACTATGTGTCAGATAAGTCAGCTAGTTGACGGCTGCTGACCTGGGGATTATCTTCAACATGAAGTAAAATCTCCTTTTCTTTTTTCTCATTGGTAGCATTCTGGTTTACCACTTTCCGTTTCGTGTACTCAACGCTACCACTACCATCAAACCGTTCAATTAAGCACTGAAAAGATTTTCTAGATGGTATACGTCTATTAGGGTACTTCGCTCCATAAAGCCCTACTGCCAAAAGACAATTTTTTCCCGCCTTGCCCAGTATATAAACCATGATCGAGACGGGGAGTTCGCCAGTCTTCTTGATCTGTTTTTAAACCATCAATCCGGAGATTTACACGGTCACCGTAAATCCGCCGTTAGGTTCTTCGGACCTTAAACTGCTTTCGACATCGAGTATCCTGCCAATCAGTGACAGAGAGGCGCCTAGGCCGCGCAAGATTTGGCACTACAAATCTGCTAAATGGGAAGATCTCATGGAATACTTGGACAGGGAGGTCTCCGATGTTATTTTGGCTGGTATGGAAGCTTACATCCCTTTTTCGAAGAAATGCTCCTCCAACGGCAAGCCTTGGTTCGACCGAAAATGCAAAGAAACATATTGCCTACCGACAATGGCGTGAAAATTCTAACACCGTAAATCGTAACATCTTTGTTCTTGCCCGGAACAGATGCAAGGGAATTATCGACGAAACCAAGGAGGCACACAATCAACGAATTAGAAACAAACTTCTCGCTTGTCCCAACAATTCCAGGTCCTTTTGGGCAGTCGCGAAGGCAGTTAGTCAAAATTTTACGAAATCCACCATACCACCACTCACACGGCCAGATAATTCCATTGCAAACCACACCTGTTGAGAGAGCAAACTTGTTGGCTGAACTCTTTGCTTCACATTCTACTGTCGATTTCCAAGGAAAAACACCACCTACTATTCCCATATTGCAGTCAAGGATGCCCGATGTTGTCTTCAGACAGCGCATCATAAAGCATATTTTAATGAAGCTAGACACCAAGAAGGCTTCTGGTGCTGACGGAATACCTGCCATAGTTCTCAAAAACTGTGCAAGGGAACTAACACCAGTTTTCGGTAGACTTTTTAACCTATCCTACAGAAAGGGAATATTTCCGTCCTGCTGGAAATGTGCCACGGTTCAGCCGATACCTAAAAAAGGTAAGAAGACCTTGCCAAATAACTACCGACCAGTTGCACTGCTTTCAATAATATCGAAAGTCATGGAAAAGGTTATCAATGAGCATCTTCTAAAATATCTTGAACGATTCAATATTATTAGCGATCACCAATATGGTTTTCGTAAACATAGATCAACAGGAGATCTCCTGACTTATGTAACACATGTTTGGAACAACGCAATTGAACACTTTGGAGAATCTCGAGCGGTTGCTCTTGACATATCCAAGGCATTCGACCATGTTTGGCACGATGGACTGTTGGCTAAGTTACGCTCTTATGGTATGTCTGAAAAGTTCTGTTTGTGGCTCTCATGTTTCCTCAGAGAGCGTTCTTTACGAGTGGCGGTCGACGGATTTCTTTCTAACACCCTCACTATCAACGCCGGTGTGCCCCAGGGCTCCATACTGTCTCCTACTCTCTTTCTCATTTACATTAACGATCTGCTGGAAAAGACCGGGAATCCAATCTATAGCTTTGCAGATGACAGTACGCTCGTCTCTTCATTCACCTTGAACGCTCGGACATCGGCTGCTCAGGCGAATATCTGCAAACACCAGGAGATCGTTCAACTTAACAAAGACCTGGAAGAAATTCTATCTTGGAGTGACAGTAACCAAGTGGAACTTAACGCTACAAAAACCCAAGCGGCAGTTTTTTCTAAAAAAGTTAACGTTGCTGAACCCGACATACTTATGTCGGGGCACTCCATTCCCCTAGCATCGTCGCTCAATTTGTTGGGCGTTAGTTTGGGAGCAAATATGTCTTGGCATGAACATGTTGCAGGCATAGCAAGGAGAGCTTCTCAAAAGTTGGGAATATTATTTAGAACCAGAAAGCTTTACACCCCGCAGCAATTGTTAATTCTTTACAAAGCCCAAATTCGACCAACTATGGAATACTGCTCCCACGTTTGGGGCTCCGCTCCCAAACATACACTGCATTTGTTGGATTCTGTTCAGAGAAGAGCGGTCCGTCTGATTGGGGACCCGGAATTGACCGGCGGCCTTGATTCGCTGGAACATCGAAGAACGGTTGGCGACTTGAGTCTGTTCTACAAGTATTTTCATGAAAAGTGTTCGAAGGGTGTAGCCCGCTTAATTCCTCCCAAAGCGGTGCATGTTAGAAATACACGTCGCGCTGGTGCTTCGCATCCGTATGAGGTTCAGCTTGTTACTCCGCGTACAACGCTTTTCAAGCAATCTTTTATATGGAGAACGTCATCCCTTTGGAATAATTTGCCCAGCGCTGTG
>CM032448.1:26518304-26621560 GCA_019049505.1 Pachyrhynchus sulphureomaculatus
TATTTACATCATTTTTCAAGTAAATTTGTGATTAATGATGTTTTTTAAGGACTAAATTAATTTGATTTTAACATACGTAATACCTATTTTTTTTGTACCGTGAAATAAAGACATATTGTCATTACTAAGATGTCAACATCTTCTAAAATAAGAGCATTTTTTATTATCTAAGCAGTGTTGTGTTGTTTGGTGTGATAGATCTCTTGTTAATTAAAAAAACACTGTATCTACTTTTTTGGTACTTATTTTTTCTTCAACTACAAAACTATATTGTGTAACTTCGAGAAAGGTTAATAAATATTATTAATGAATTATGAACGTATATGTATAGGACCTCTATTTTCTATGTGAATGATTCTTAGAGGTTCTATACCTTTTTGTGTTCTGTTATCCGTATTGCTTTTTGATAACGTAATTAACGCTTGCTTTTATTTACAATTAATTAATATTTAGATCAAAGAGTCAATACAGTAATTTCCTAATTATATTTACATACAATACTTAGTTTATGACCAAGCTGACTTGTCAATTACAACTATGTCCCGAATGTGGAATCTTCGGCACAATGACACTACTCAGTATATATCACCACTGCACCAAACACTTTATTTTTGCACTCGATGCGCGTTTCGCTAACCATATTAGCCTCATTAGGAGAAATAATTAACTCATATATACTGAGTATTATCAATTACAGTTTAAAAGAAAAATAACTATATTTAATTTATAGTATAGGTATACAACCATAGAAATAAGTTCTTTATAGGAGGAATATTAATCACAGGTAACTAAATCTTCAAAATTTTAATAGTAACCATAATTACCATCAAAAATGGACTTCGATTAAGTGTACCGTCCATTTAACGAACTTTTTGAGAATATTTTACCCCTCCCTGGTAACACATCGTCTGACAAAATCATATTACAAAGAATTTCTTTTGAATCACATTAAAATTTTGCTTATTTTAATAGCATATTTGATTCAATAATCGATTTATATCAGTTATTTCAATAATCCCATTCCTCAGTGGTTTTGTGATCTCTATGAAATCATTGTTTCGACTAAAAACAGAGGAACTGCAAAAAAAATCATTAATGCAGCAACTTAAACTTTGATGGTTAATACTGTGGATAATTACATGTGATGCAAATAATTAATGACGCGTTTAGTTGCTGCAAGCCAAATCTTTGCCTTATAACATCAAAATAAACCAATTTATCCGCGTACGATTTCTTACGAAATTGATACTCTTTAATTAAATCACTTACCTTTCAACATCTTTGGGGAAGAAGAAGAAACTAACGCCCCGCGTACAGTTTGAATTATTTTTGCAATTCTCAACGGCCCAACAATAACCTGTCCCCATGATTATATAAATTGTTTCTCGGGGGGGGGGGGGGGGGGGGGGGTCTCAACCTTTTCGATTCTCTTCACTTACAAACGTTTTTAATTCTCTTTTTTCTACAAACTCTCTCTTCCTTCTGTCTTTATATTCATACAAACTGCAGTCAATCAAGAAACGATGGACAATACATTTCCGAAGACAAATTCCGAGATCGTATGTAAACACTGAGCGGCCATTTCGAAAAAGGACCCGTCGACGCACGCGCCGGCAAAATCTCGTCACCAAATTGGAGCTCAGTTTCGCTACTGCAGTATGTTTACTATGCAAATACCCTAAGGTAGATAGGTAATAAAATTAATACTATATGCTAATGAATATTGCTGAGAAATCCATTTAAATATTAATTGTATAAATTGAGTAAAGGTGAGTTACCAATGGGTCAGACAGGTATCTTTTTGTTTGTTTAAGATGAGGTCTGAATTTTTAATTCTATTTATTTCTAAATTTTCTAATAGGTTTAATTTGAAGCCTTTGTTTTGTATGTGTAAAGTTTTTAAATTTATCGTCAAAAAGATGATTTGATTCTGTTAAATGATTACGGTAAGCTGAGTCGGTTTTGTTTTTTAAATATATTCTTTTTATGTTCTGAAATCCGAGTTTCGAATGAGCGACCTGTCTGACCTATGTAGCTTTTATGACAAGAACCACAATTCAACTGATACACTCCAGATTTTTTTGATCTATTTTCTTTTACCTTTGCGTTTTTTAATGAATTTTCCTAATGAGTTTGTTTGTTCTAAAAGCTATGTTGATATTATATTTGTTTAAGTGGTTTTGAATTTTCTCTGGCGTGTTACCAAAATAGGTTAAAACATTATATTTTTCCCTGTGTTTTTATTTCTTGGGGTATACTAAAGAAATAGCTTTATTTTTTATTTTTGTGTTTTGAATTGAGTCTATGGTGTTCAGGAGAATATCCGTTGTTAACAGCAATTTGTTTTATTAGATTTAATTCTTTGTTAAAATCATCTACAGATAAGGGGACACTTACAACTCTATGCGACATACTGTAGTAAGCTGCCAATTTGTGTTGTAGGGGGTGAGCTGAATTTATGTTTATTGTAGTATCTGTATGAAAGGGTTTGTGAAAAATAGAGTATTTATGTTTATTATGTCTGGTTATCGTCAAGTCAAGAAAATTAATTTTATTGTCGACTTCTAGTTCCATAGTGAATTTAATATTTTTATATCTTGAGTTAATATAATTAAAAACATTGCCAATTGCCATTGATATTTCTGCTAAAAGCGGGCTAAGTGGACTACCCATTATGAGACCCTCAGAACTATTATAAAATGTATTATTAAAGTAAAAATAATTTTGATTGAGGCTCGTGTTTAATAAATTTAGTATGTCTTGTTGTATAACGATATTAACTTTATTTTTGATTAGGAATGTTTTTATGATTTTTACTGTTTCATCCGGGGGGTATGCTAGGGAAAAGGTTTTGGACGTCAAATGATACTAGTTTTGAATTATCTGGTAGAAAGACGTTGGAAATTTTTTTCGTTAATTCTAACGAATTTTTTATGGTGTAAGTTGGAGTGAAGTTAATGAACATAGCTTTTACAACAAACATCTCGTTAGGAAAATTCATTAAAAACGCAAAGGTAAAACAAAATAGATCAAAAAATCTGAAGTGTATCAGTTGAATTGTGGTTCTTGTCATAAAAGTTACATAGGTTAGACAGGTCGCTCATTCGAAACTCGGATTTTCAGAACATAAAAGAAGCTATTTAAAAAACAAAACCGACTCAGCCTACAGTAATCATTTAACAGAATCAAATCATCTTGTTGACGATAAATTTAAAAATTTTACACATACAAAACAAAGGCAACCTACTGGAAATTTAGAAATAAATAGAATTAAAAATTCAGACATCATCTTAAACGAACAAAAAGATACCTGTCTGACCTATGGTAACTCACCTTTACTCAATTTATACAATTAATATTCAGAATGGATTTCCCAGCAATATTCATTAGCATATAGTATTAATTTTATTACCTATCTACCTTAGGGTATTTGTATAAATGTAACAACATTAATATTCAAATATCATTTTGTATCAGACGAAGCTATAATATAGCGAAACGCCTCATACAGTTTCAGTGAAACTAAATAAAGTGGAAATTTGACAAAATCAGTCTTTCATTACATGCAAAGAAGTGGTTGCTTCTAAACATCTTGCACCGACAGTGGCATTAAAATGTCATAAATTGTTCGTATCCGTAACAGATGCAGACAAATAATGAATGAAACCATAGAAGCACCCAGTCGAAGAATTAAAAACAAACTTTGTGCCTGTTTCAACTATTCTACGTCTTTTGGTTGGTTGTTAAGGTTATTAGTCGTCAAATCGAATATACCACCCATTTCATGGCCGAACTTTTTACTTTACTCTCTATTACTGATGTCTAGAGATAAATGCCAACCACTATACTCGATACCGTCAAACGTGGTGAAGTCGATGAAAAAAATACGTTTTTTGAGATAACTGAATAACAAATAATTATATTTTAATGCAATTAAAAATATAACTTCCTTGATACTTAGGTTGTCGATTGGTGACTGGAGTAAGGGCATAGATGCAATTTTTTTTTATTATTGAATTAAAAGGTGATCGACTTCACCCCAGGGTTTTCGGGGTGAAGTCGATCACCCATTTTAAAATGCATATTTCCCACTTTAGGATTGTTCGGGATGAAGTCGATCAGTAAAAAATTAAAAAAATTATATGTAGGTACCAAGGTACCACCTACATTTGCAGAATTTTGCAATAAAACACAAATTAAGGAAATATAAACGTTTATTCTTTGGACAAGCTTTACACAGCCATTGATTTCTTAATGACATAAACCTTAAATAAACAAACTATGCTTAAAAATAAAAATACAGGAAAAATAAAACTAAAAAACAGAATTCAAAAAATTATGAAATGAATGAACACACAAAAATTTCTCACTGGAATGTTTCCATTTCGTTTTTTCTAAGCGAGAAGAAATGTTTGCCCCGCTTTAGTGATTTTAAATTTAACTTGTCGGACAATCTGTTCCCTGTTTATGACAGACTCATCCGGAATATTTGGATAAATGAAAAACAAAGATTTCATGGATGGATGTTTACGCAGTGTACTTACAACTATCTCAGTCCCTGATATTTCAATAATTTTAGCGACATAAAATCGATCTCTCTTATTTGTTTCATATTTTGTGATGATAAATTGTGCTATAATATCCCAGTTTCTGGATGAATCAAGAATAATATTGGCTGGCTCAGCAGAACTTTCTCCAATTTCATAACCATTTGTGTTGATATGCTGTTCCTCCGCCTCCAATGTCTGTAAGTCATCTTCCTCTTCGCTGTCGCTTATTTGCCTGTTTTAGGTTGCTTGCAACTTCTCTGCTTCTCTTTTTCCAAATCTTCTGTGCCAAGCCAGCTTTTGCCAGCGGCTATGTTTAGTCTTTTTCCTTGCTTTGGAGCATCATTAGGCCCAGTCTTGAGCTCGTGTAGATAATCTACAAGCATTGCAGTCATTGAAGTTTCTGCCCACGTTTCCTTCCTCCGGTGTAGTAGGCTCTTTTCTTTTTATTTTTGCAAGAACAGCATGGGATTGAAGGGGACTAGGCCGCAGGCTCTAAATCCAGCTAAAATATTGTTCATTTGGCGATCCCCAAGTCCTTCAAACCGTGGTTTTCAACATCCTAGGAAATATAGTTTTTGGTATAACCCCCCTATTCTTTAGTTTCCATTCCTCCAGTGCTCTTTTCCATGATGCTTTGAGAGGACAAAAATATGCCACGTCCAGTGGCTGGAGCATGTGGGTCGAATTGGGGGGGGAGTAAGACAAACTTAATGTTGTTATTTTCGCACTCGTGAATGACATTGACAGTAATATGACTTTGCAAGTTATCTCCAATAAGCAACTTGGTTCCTTCTAATTTTCGGAAAAAATGGAAGTGATACGGTCCTGAACCAATCGTCAAACAATTCAGAATCAAACCATCCCTTTGGAGACCTATTGTAAATTGCTCCTGGTAATCCGCCCTCCTTCCAACCTTCATAAATATGTTTGGCTTTGTACACTGTATAAGTAGGGAGACGAGTTCCATCAGCAGCCATTGCGAACATAACTGTTGTGCTACTTTTGGTGGTGTCAAGTGTCCTGTAGGCGTGTTTGCTTCCTTTCTTCATTACCACTTTAACCGCTCCGGGATCGTCAACGAAGTTTGTTTCGTCATAGTTTACAACGTTTTTGTGGTGGGATATCTCTGATTATATCCGCCACATTTCGGAAATATTCCTCAACAATCTCGTATGTTACAGCGGCTCTCACTTGCTTTGTATTCTCCGCAAGCTTGACTGTAAGCTGAGGATGCCTCTTCATCAGACCATTAAACCACCCTTCTCCTAGCATATTATTTTTAAATCGCTTTTCAGTGATGCCGCGACTATTTAAATATTGCTGCGTGATTCGCCTAAAATCAATGGGCTTTAATGGAAACCCCACTCAGCACAGGTTTTTGCAAAACATTCACTAACAAAATTTCAGAATGCTCGTCAAGAGCAGGTTTTTACCACCATTCCACCATATGTCAAGAGAGCTGCCGCATGATAGTGATTGTTAAGTGTCGTATATGGCACTGCAAACCTTTCTGACGCTTTTCGCATGCTCAGTCTTTTTTTTACGCACTGCATCCAGCGCTCTCTCTAAATACACGGGATCGTAGTTTTTTTTGCCATAAGCACCCAGCATGTATTTTCATGGCATCTATAAAAAAAGAAAATAATAAAATACGATTCGCCCCCACACTGCCCGACACCCCTCATATGCTAGCACACAAAATTAATATATAAGAAAATCATACAAAAACAAATTGCTTTAAACATAATCTCAAAACCTAACAAAATACAGCGAAAACCAAGTGATCCATTTCATCCCGTTGTTTTGTTTCTACACACAAAAATTGCAATTGAAACCACACAAAAAATAAAATTAGCATGTCTGATTGTAATACCTTTTCTTGAATATATTCCTTATCACCTAGAGGAACTCGGACGGGCTTAGTTTTCACTGATTTGGCTGTGCAACTATTTGATTTCACATATTTTAGAGATTGAGAAATTTTGCTCTTTTACTATTTAATTATTTTTGGAAAACTCACTTTACACGATTAACCAACAACACCGGTATAATAGATGTTCATCTGTTCGCCACACGAATGTAAATAAGAATCAGCTGATTTGTAATGCAGTGTTGCCATTATGCTTAAACACAAAATGAAAATACTGGTTTGATCGAGTTCACCCCTGCCGATCGACTTCATCCCGTTTGACGGTACGTAGTCAAAGATTTCTGATATTGGCATCAGACGGCGCGGCATAAGACATATTTTAATAAAGCTAAACAGCAAAACAGCTCCAGGCGTATCTGTCATCGTACAACTACGCGGTTGTTCCTGATATATCCAAGACATTCAACCCTGCTCAGAGCTGCGTCTGAAAAGTTTTATTTATAGCTTTCGTGTTTTCTAAAAGCGCGTTCTTTACAAGTAACAAATGACGAGTATATTTCTTATCGCTTATCTATCAACGCTGCACCAAGTTTCTATACTAGTTTATACTGTTTTTTTCCTTACACTAACGACTAGCTGAAAAGAACCGAAAATTCAATCTATAGGTTTGATGACGAGAGTACGTTTGGCTCTTCATTTACCTTGAACGCTCTAATATCATCCAACCATGCAACCGCAGATGAAAGGAATTCGTTCAACTTAAAATAACATCTGGAATAAATTCTACTAACGATGTAATAGTGGTCCCGTGTTTAAGCCTATTCCCCCCCAACATACACTACGTTTTTTGGATTCTGTTCAGGTATTCTCCTGATTGGCGATCCAGAAGTGAAAAACAACCTGGACTCCTCAGCACATTGAAAAACTGTTGGCGAATTAAATCTATTCTATAAATACTTTCAAGGAAAGTGTTCTTTTCTATCGTTCAGTCCATTTTATACTCTAACGATATCGGCCCGGATGTCGTAATGTCTTGTTACTTGAACCAGGTACAATAATGATAGCTTTTGTTTAAGTTGAGTGAACAAGGTGTAGTGGCTTAAACTATTGTATTGTATAACACCGACGTGATTTATAAATTGTCATGTTTGGGTTGTGATTCTTGCTACGTTGGACAAACCTCACAATGGCTTAAACAGTGAATCACACAACATAAGAGTGACTGTCTAATAAGCAAAAATCATGTTGTTGTAGACCACAATCTAAAAACGGGACATTGGTTTGATTTTCTAAATGTAGAAATATTCGAGAAAGCAAAAATTACAATAATAGTTTGTTCGTTGAGATGCCATATAAATAGGCAAAAAACTGTGTAAATTATATATCGGGCACTAATACATTTAGTGTCATTTATTGTAACGTCTTAAAATTTGATTAAAAGAAATTTTATCACTACTGACGGGTTGTGAACCATTGCACATGTTTCGATGTATACTATTAATATTTAATTTGTACCAGCACAACCTTTCAGTTAGTTGATAAATATGAGTCGTGTAGTGTTCCCGTTACTTTGTCTTATTTACTTTAATGTATCTAGTTAGTTAAGTGTTGTTAATGAGTTTTGTTACTTATACAGCATACTCTGAATTGGTAAATATCGATTGTAGTTCACCATTTGTCTGTCCGAAAATAATAATACAAAAGTCGTCTCACCCACCAATTTTCCACATTTTAATATTAAAAATGTGAAAAGTTTATTTTTTATCGTTCGAATGTTATTAGGTTGGCAATAAAATCAGAATTTTATGAGGTTGGCAGTAAAATCAAATGTTATTAGGTTGGCAGTTCCGACAAATGTCACAGCTGTTTGTTTTCTTCCACTTAATATAACCTCGCATTGCAGTGTTTAACCCATGTGCTTTAATTCACACTGAAAGTATGGCTAATCGTGGTTGTAACCAACACTTTTTGTTATATATGTGGTGAGTTTGATGTTAAAAAAACATCAAAGAACAAAGTATGTTATGTTTGTGTCGAGGATCTTAGGAAATGGTATAAGGAAGAAAAGAAAGCTTTTAGATTTATAGTACCCGTGGTATAGAGAGAGCAAGAAAATCATTCAAATGATTGTTATTTTTGCAACGTTGATGTTAACTCCAAAAATAAGAAAGTAATTGTCTATCCTAAATTTACTTCAGCTTATCGGCCGGTAGGACATGGACCGGGACTTTCTGTCCCTGAGCCACCTCAGTCTATTGATGATGTTTTACAGTCCAGTCCCAAATTTAATGAAAGTCGACCGGATGATGATGAGTTTCAATGTTCTCTAGAAAATTTAAAACCACAGTTGTTTACACAAGCTGAGTTAAATGATTTAGTGAGGGATTTTGGCTTGACTAAGGAAAAAGCAGAATTGCTGGGATCTAGGCTGAAAGAAAAATATTTATTGGAATCTGGAACATCTATTTACCATTATAGAACAAGGGATCAACAGTTTGCTCAGTTTTTCAAGCAGGAAGTGGATTTGGTTTATTGCCATGATATTGGTAGTCTAATGAACGAATTTGGCATTGAGTACAAGAAGGAAGATTGCAGGCTTTTTATAGACTCATCAAAAACTAGTTTAAAAGGTGTTCTGTTACATAACGGAAATACTTATACTTCACTGCCTATTGCTCATTCAGTCCCCATGAAGGAAACTTACGAAAATCTTAACATGATTTTACAGAAAAACTAGCTATCCAGCTCACGATTGGATTCTATGTGGAGATTTAAAAGTTGTCTTCATGATCCTTGGTCAACAAGAGAGATTTACAAAGTTTCCATGTTTTATATGTGAGTGGGACAGCAGAGCAAGGGATCAACATTGGTCCAAAAAACAATGGCCCGTAAGAAAAACATTAATACCTGACGAGAAGAACATTTTGCATAAAACTTTAGTAGACCCAAAAAAGATCCTTCTACCACCACTACACATCAAGTGAGGCTTAATGAAACAATTTGTGAAAGCCTTGCCTAAAGATGGTGAATGTTTTAAATATTTGTGTAAAAGATTTCCACATTCATCAGAAGTCAAACTGAAAGAAGGGATTTTCGTTGTGGGTGATATTCGTAAAATGATGTTCGATTCCAACTTTGAAGCAAGGACGATTACAAAGGAAAAGGAGGCTTGGATATCATTTAAAAAATTGTGACTAAGTTTTTGGTCAATGTGAAAGACCCTAACTTTGAACTTATCGTAGCTAATACGATACATAAGTTCAAAAATCTGGGTTGTCTGATGAGCCTTAAAGTCCACTTCTTGCACAACCATCTTGATTTTTTTTTCCTAAAAACTTAGGCGATGTGAGTGAAGAGCAGGGAGAACGGTTCCATCAGGACATAAAGGAGATGGACAAACGGTGCCCGGGACAGTGGAATATCAACATGATGGGTGATTATTGTTGGTCACTTCATAAAAAACAAAAATGCACCACATCGGAGAAAAAGCTATACAAGAAACTTCACAGAGAAAAGGGAAAGAAAATACAAAAAAATAAGCACTTAAAATATTCACATTGAAATGAAATATGTTATCATGAGTAAAAATTGTAGCGTAATCAAATGAAAGTACGGTTTAAGTTTTTATTTTTTATGTATCAAATTTTCCCTATTTTGAAATTTAATCGACGTCATATTGTGAGAGAACTGTGGGTGATACAAAAAAACTGATACCAGATAGGGTTTTAGCAAACAAAAATACTTAACCCTTAGATGTATTGGTTTAAAAAGTTTTTACAAATATTTTTTTTGTTGGCCTGTGTTGTCTATGGACCGCAAACCTGATATAAATCCCTATTCCATATGAAAGTTAAGTAGTGGTATTATTACTCCATTTTTACATTTATTGCTTACATTCAATGATGGCCTTAGTAACCTACTAGCTTATAACAATTAAGGTACAAACGCTCATTTTTCACATGTGTTTTGCTGTCGAATTAGAAGTTTTGGCGGTTTCACACCAGATAGCGTTAAAGTTTTTTGGCTACTGCTGCTTGTGATTGATGCTTTTGGGCGGAAATTCGCCAAGTGGTCACTCAATTTTTCACAATCTCGCAAAAATCATTGTTGTTTGTAAAAACGAGTAGTTCTTACTACCCTTTAAAGTGTCCACGTAGTAGTTTTTCAAAATTCAATTTTTTTGTTATTGTTTTTGCAACTTAAAAATTTAGGAAATTATTTTTCCAAAATTAATTATGCGAAAAATACTTTATCGAATTACTCGAAATTTGCAAAAATAAAATATTCCAACGAAAAAAACAATCGTTATAAACTTTTTTGTTAACAAAAAAATGATCTCAATCGTTTTAAAAAAAAAAAAAACTTTTTTTTCGATTTTTTTTGTTTCTGATACATAATTCTTAGAAAATCTGAAAAAAGAATCTTTGGGATCGCACTTCAGTTCGTACATATTAGGGTTTTTGTCGTACGGCGTGCGTCTCGACATACGTTCGCGAGCGGTACGCTTCTTCGCGCTGACTACACATTAACACTTCATTGGTATATTTATGATGAGAACGATTAATGTGTTGATGAAAAAAGATGGTTAAATAATATATGTTGATTATATCTAATTATAATTACATTCTTACATGTATTTTTATTACGAGCAATTACAATTGCATTTATAATTGTTGATCACAACTCATATAAAAGGAATCAATAATAAATTCGTATTCATTGGCATGTCAAAAAATAATGACGACCATACACTTATGATCGGTTATTCGAAGGGTAAGATGCAATACATATGGACAAGAAAAGGTGCTCTTTCAAATTTTCCGAGCAATATTAGTAAAAATCCCTAATTTTGCTCACTCAAGACGCCATATTGGATTTTGAGGGTGGAATTGAGCTACTTGGACTTTGAATTCACGATCAGCGACCCCGAAGACATACTCAGTGACAAATACTAGGTTATTTGGTACGTTTTATTTTATTACTACACTTGTTATCATGGGATTACCAGAGGTTTTCTTTACAAGCTGACGCCATTTTGATCCGCGATATTGGAAAAAATAATGACGACAAAACACTTATGATCGATTATGCCAAGGGTGAGATGCAATATTGACGGACAAGAAAAAAGATGCTACGAGAAATATTACTAAAAATTACTTAATTTTGCTCACTCAAGACGCCATATTGGATTTCGCGGGTATAATTTGCCTAGTTGGACTTCGAATTCATAACACAGGGCAACAAAAAAATATTTTTGTTTTGGTGCCTGGGATTTTAGAGCTGATTTTAACTATATTTGGGACGCTAAATCTATACATGCAATCCGTTTTTCTCTATCAGCTCTACTTTTTTAGATACATCAACTTATCTACCAATGTGGTTTTTATTCAGTATATTCATTTATGAGAGTTCTAAAATTATTATATATTCATTAATGTAGGTACAATGGTTTTATTGTCAGTCTGTAATTGAGTAAATTCCAGGTAAATCTATAAATATTGGAACCATTGCCTATCAGGTACCTGAACTGACCCTTTTAATCACCTAACTCGGGTAAGTCTCGTCAGTTTGTGCGTTCTTACTAATGAGAGTAGATCGAATTCGGCGTGTTATTTTATGTTAAGAAAAGAGTGTTTTTGTGTTATTGAACAGAATTAAAATGAGTTCAGGTTCCAGTTCAAGAAGAAGTTGTGTAAATCAACCTGATGTGTTTTTGCTATATATGCGGAGAATACATGTTTCAACAAAACAGACAAACTATTACTGACTTTGTAAAGCGAGCGTATCTTGGATACTTTGGAGTTAAGCTTGGTGATCAGGACAAAACGTGGGCCCCACATCTCGTATGTAAAACTTGTACAGAGCATTTACGGCAGTAGACTACCGGGAAAAGAAAATGTCTAAAATTCGGTGTACCAATGGTTTGGAGAGAGAACCAAAAAACCACTTCAATGATTGTTATTTCTGTTTAGTAAATACTAATGGAATCAATCGAAATAACCGCAGTAAGTGGACTTATCCCAATTTAGACTCGGCAATACGCCCTATCCCGCACTCAGATGAAATACCGATTCCAACATTTCATCAGCTACCACATATCTCTGATGACGAATATTTTCCCTTTGATCGCTCTTCTGATGCTAATAAAAGTTCTGATGCTAATGAAACTAACAGTGACTATGAGGGGACGTCATCAGTTCCTCAACGCTTCAATCAAAATGAATTAAATGATCTCACCAGGGATCTCAATTTATCGAAAAAAGCTTCTGAAGTACTGGCTTCTAGGTTGAACGACAAAAATTTACTGGAACAAGGAACCAAAATTACCTTTTACCGTACAAGAGAAAAAGATCTGCTACCATTCTTTTCTCAAGAAGACAATCTTGTATTTTGTCACGAAATTAGGGGACTCATGAAAGAAATGGGACTTTCTGAATATATTCCAGATGATTGGCGCCTATTTATTGACAGTTCAAAGCTAAACTTCGCTTGTGTCCTTCTACATAATGGGAATAAAATGGTCCAATACCACTAGCTCACTCAACGAAACTGAAAGAAGAATATAATACCATAGCTTTGGTCTTGCAGAAGATAAAGTATTACGAACATCAATGGATGATTTGTGTAGACTTAAAAATGGTAAACTTTCTTCTTGGGCAGCAAAGTGGTTACACGAAATATCCGTGTTTCTTGTGCCTCTGGGATAGTAGGGACAAAGCACACCACTGGGTTAGAAAAGATTGGCCTCAGAGAGAAAACATGGACGTTGGGGAAAAGAATGTCATTAACGACGCTTTGGTTGAAAGAGAAAAAAATCATACTTCCTCCGTTACATATAAAGTTGGGCTTAATGAAGCAATTTGTAAAGGCTCTTGATAAGAATGGGTCTTGTTTTGCATATATAGGGGTAAAAATGCATCAGTTGAGCACAGAAAAACTCAAAGCAGGGATTTGACGGCCCACAAATAAGACAATTAATTAAGGATCCTGCCTTCATAAATTCAATGAATCAAGTTGAACGAGAAGCTTGGACATCATTTGTTGCAGTTGTAGAAAATGTTCTAGGCAAACATAAAGCTCAAAACTATGTTGAAATGGTTAACAAGATGCTTAATAGTTTCAAATCCTTAGGGTGCAATATGAGTATTAAAATACACTATTTACACAGCCACTTAGACCGTTTTCCAGAAAATTTAGGAGACATGAGTGAGGAACAAGGTGAAAGATTTCACCAAGATATTAAAGTTATGGAGGACCGCTACCTAGGAAGATGGGACATGCACATGATGGCAGATTACTGCTGGAGTTTAAAAAGGAACTGTTTAAAAAAACATTCAAGAATGTCGCGGAAAAGAAGCTTTCCAAGTGTTGAGTGACTATTTCATTTCTTCAATGTTTTTTTTTGTTTGTAAGTACGACATAATATTGTATTTTGTATAACTAAAATAAAAATTTCGTATCTACTTTTGTTTACTACACTTACGGATTTGAGTTACAATAATGTAACTTATATTTCTCTAAAATTGTATATCTTAAAAATTTGAGCTCCTAGGTACAAATGAATACGTTATTTGAATTCAGGACATCAAATTCATATATAATCAGCTCAAAAAACCTCGACACCAAAACAGCTGTTCCCCTGTGTAATCAGCGAACTAAAAAACATATTTGTTGGTAAATTTCACATAATTAGGAACCTTTTTTTTCATTATTATACTCCATATAACTTGATCAACTGGAATTTTTACACGCTACCGACGCCATTTTGCATCCGCCATATTGAATTTCTCAAAAGGCCCATTGGATTTCGAAAGTATACATCAATACGAGTTTTTTTAAGCCCCCGTTCATTTACCTTGCGTCAGATTTTGGCCTTATGGGTGGCCCGGTTGACATGGAACGTCACACATATATACATATATATATATATATATATATATATATATATATATATATATATATATATATATATATATATATACATATATATATATATATATATATATATATATATATATATATATATATATATATATATATATATATATATATATACTGGGAAACGCCCTTATAAGGAGAATATAAGGAGAAGAGATGAGCAATCGAAGATCTAAAGGCTGTAGTATCTGCTTTTTATTTTTATTATTAAGCTTTCGCTGCCTAATGGTAGCGTCTTCTGAATTCTACGAATGCAAACAAGGTACAGAGAAATAAACGTTCGTTTTTAAAATGTGATTATAAGTTATAAGGCTGTATGAGAAATTACTTACAAAAATTTAGCAGTGAATTCATCTCTGGTGAAAACAATAAAATTTGCATTTTTGTTGGCCAGGTAGTAGGTATGATCACAACAAACGTGATAAAAAGACATTTAAAGAATTAACAGGTATGTGTATGTATATATATATGTATATATATATATATATATATATATATATATATATATATATATATATATATATATATATATATATAGTGCTCCTAGAACCAAAGGTATAGCCTCGGAACGGACTGGATTAAATAATGACAACCTGGCGAGAATAAGGACTAAACGCATACGGAAACCGACTTCACTAAGAATTGGATGTTGGAACATAACATCATTTAATAACAAAGACCAAGAAATCATACTTGAAAAAAGACATAAATTAGACATATGTGCACTCTCGGAGACCAAAAAAAAAAAGGCAAAGGCAACAACAAATATGAAAACTACATACTGATATACAGTGGCAAAGAAAAAAATGAAAGAGCTGCATCAGGAGTTGGCATACTACTACATGAAAGATTTGAAAACCAAGTCAGCAAAACGAAATATATTAACGACAGACTTCTACAAGTGACGATCGAACTACAAAAATCTAGATCAACACACATATTAAGTATATATGCACTCCATACCAGCAAACCTCAAACGGAGATAGACCTGTTTTACCAGAACCTACAAACAGTTTTAGACGACATACCTAGTGATGATGAAATAATAGTTCTAGGGGATTTTAATGCGAGAATTGGTGATGAAGTCATTCCTGGCATCAAAAATCGATTCAACGAAGAAACTATAAACGATAGTGGTGCACAAATGATACAACTATGCATACAAAATGAACTTAGAATTAACAACACCTTTTATCCACATAAACCACAACACAAATTCACCTTTGAAAATACACGTGGACAAAGATCAACAATTGATTACGTAATCACAAATAGAAATATTCATCTAACAAGAATACAGGAGGTGAGAACTTTAACTTCCGCCAATGCTGGAATGAATCACCATCTTGTAATAGCAAAAATACGAACAACCATGCAACGACTTCGTAGCGAACCCGTCGAATAAATAAGCAAAATAAATATAGAATCTCTATCCAACCAAATATCTATATCAACAAAGGTTAACAGAAAAAATAGCCACAAATGATATTCGAGAGTCCGATGACATAGACACGGCATGAACAAAACTAAAAACTAATATGATAGAAGCAGCAGAAGAAGCAATTGGAAGAAGGACTATAAAGAAAGAGGGAAAACCAAACACAAAGCCTTGGTTCAAACAAGAAGTTAAGACATTAGCTGAAGAAAAAAGAAAATCGTACCTACAATACAGAGCCAATGCTATAACATACAATGATTATAAAAATGTAAGAAACAGGGTCAACGAGAATATCCAGAGAATCAAAAGAGAGCATTGGGAGAAATTTTCGAACGATATGGAACATGATCTGCACGGAGGATAAAAAAAAATATGGAATCTACTGAGAAATAGAAAAAAAACCAATAAATTAGTATATACAAAATACAAAAATTACGGTGGAAGAATGGGAAAAATATTTCGAAAAACTCTATAGTCCATCAGAAACTAAATCATTAACACAGAAAATACAGCATGAAGATGAAAATGTTGCCCAACCAAATAGGACCATTTCCTTGAATCAAATACAGCACATGGCAGCGAAACTAAAAAACAGAAAAGCCCCGGGTATGGACGAAATTAAGAACGAAATGATCAAATATGGAGTTGATAAATTACTAGAAGAATTACAGATTTTCTTTAACAAAATACTCACAGCCAAGATTATACCATCCGAATGGAAAGAAAGCCACTTGATACCAATTTTCAAAAAAGGAGAAAGGACAGATCCAAAAAACTATCGGGGTATCAGCTTAATGAGTGCGGTACTAAAATTGTTCACTAAAATTTTAGCAGAAGAAATAATATTAAATGGAATCTGTAAAGAACAGCAAGGGTTCAGAAAGAACAGGTCTACTATAGACGCCATATTTATAATCCACCAAATTACCGAAAAAGCCATAGAGTTTAATAAGATAGCCTTTATGTGTTTCATTGATCTTACCCAGGCATTCGATAGGGTACGGTTAACTGATGTCATAACCCTACTACAAAAAAGGGGAATTCACCCGAATATAATAAAAACTATCGAAGAGTTGAACATCAACAACCACACATATGTAAGAGTGGCAAATAAATCAAGCAATAAAATACCTATGACAACCGGAATCAGACAAGGAGATAGCCTAAGCCCAATCTTATTTAACATCATAATGGATGAAATTATAAACGAAATAAAGAAAACTGGGAGAGGATATCGAATGGGAGACAAAGAAATAAAAATAATATGCTACGCCGATGATGCAGTAATCATATCAGAAGACGAAGATAACTTACAGAGACTCCTACATAAGTTCCAACAAAGAGCAAAAGTGTTTAATATGCAAATATCTGTAAAGAATCTGTAATCTACAGCGATTCAAGAACAACGTAAATCGCTTTCTCCGCACACGTGTCGCTCCTGTAGCGCTTTAGGGACTTCCCTGTAGCACGTGTGCTAGACCCATAAAAAAAAAAAAAAAAAAAAAAGAAAACAAAATCCCTTACAATATCTAAAGAACCGAAAATATGCAAACTCGCGATTTATGATCAGAGTATAGAACAAGTAATGTCCTTCAAATATCTAGGGGCAAACATAACAAGTAGCAGGAACCTTATGGAGGAAGTAAAAACTCAAACAACAAAGGCATCATTAATATCAGAATATTTAAGAGATATAATTTGGAGAAACAAATATATGAGCACCAGGAGCAAAGTAAGAATATACAAAACGTGCGTAAGACCGATCATGACGTACGCAATAGAAACCAGAGCGGAGAACACAATAACAAAACGACTCCTAAGAACAACAGAAATGCGAACACTTAGATCGATGACAGGAAGAGATGTGAAGAAATAAGGTAAATGTGCGAAATAAAGGATGTGGTGAGATGGGCAAGGAATAGGAGAAGAGACTGGAGAGACCATGTGGACAGAATGCCAAATGACCGGTTGGCTAAGGTTGCAAAAGAGAAGCGACCAAACACACCTCGACCGCTTGGAAGATCACCAATAAGATGGTATGAGAGCTGGTCTTCATCATCGAAATTGTTTCTAGGAAACCTTTGAAGTGAACACAGGAGATGGCCCTAACGTAGGAAGAAGAAGAAAAAGAAGATATTATATATATATATATATATATATATATATATATATATATATATATATATATATATATATATATATATATATACAGGGTTACAGGGAAAGTCGTCCTAGATAATTACGGACGTTATAGTTTAGGTTATTTCTGACCGATTTGATTCTATGACATGATGTCCTAAACTTAACTGTTTTCGAGATATTGAAGTTTAAAGATTTTCTAAAAAAAAAAGTTTTTTTTGCTTTTATATCGATTTTTTTTTATTAGAGGTTCTCGAGTGCGATTTTTTGGTTATTTTTAGATAGTCTGTATGTCAAGTATCAAAAATCATCAAAAAAACTTGAACTAGTTACTAACAGTTTCAAATGGCGGCTTGTTAATGTTTCTAAATTATGAATTTTTACCAAGTGTTTCCTACTTTAAATCAATAAAGAGAAAAAAAAATGTATGGAAGTTATTCTGCAAATTATTTTAAAAATTTTTACGTCTTTTTAGCTATCTGAAACGGTATAATATCTACTGGATCTATTGAAAATGAGATTTCAATAGGCCCAAATGTAGAGTAACATAATAATAGAATTTAGATACTACCAATTACCGGTTTACTACCTGCACCTTCAAACAATAAAAAGGGTTGGGTAAGCATTTTTTCCGGTCGGGGTACTCTCTGTGCGAGTGACATTTTCTGTTCACTAAACATTATTGAATGATTTTTAGTCTGCTCATGCGATTCGTCCGTGGTAGATGTGCTATACCGTGTTTTTCAAAAATATCTGTGTTTCATCTTCTGACTGTGTGAATTGGCTCGTAACTGGATTTTGATCTCTGCTTGTGAATATGGCAACGTATACCAACGAGGAATATGCTGACATCCTAATGTGTTACGGATTTTGCGAAGGAGTGTCGTCGCGTGCACGTGATGAATACATACTGCGATATCCTACTCGTCGTGTACCTGATGTTAGCGTATTTGATGGAATTATCGAAGACTACGAGAAACTGGTTCCGTACAAAGACGGCGGACTGACATGGGACGACCACGTATCTTTGACGAAGACGAAGAAAACGAAATACGATGTCTCTTTGAGGTGGACCCAACCACATCTACAAATGTTGGCGCACAACACCGAAACGGTTAAGTTTAGGACATCATATCATAGAGTCAAATCGGTCAGAAACGACCTAAACTATAACGTCCTTAATTAGCTAGGACGACTTTCCCTGTAACCCTGTATATATATATATATATATATATATATATATATATATATATATATATATATATATATATACATAGTAAAAGAAACGGCCCTAAAATATAAGACATTCTTTTTTCCTTTTTCAGTTCGACTAGATGTTTTTGAGAAATAATATTGTTTCAAGATGCGTAAACCTATTTTGTGCTGTAGGTTGTACGCTCATAAAAT
Source organism: Pachyrhynchus sulphureomaculatus (assembly GCA_019049505.1). Taxonomy (NCBI): domain Eukaryota; kingdom Metazoa; phylum Arthropoda; class Insecta; order Coleoptera; family Curculionidae; genus Pachyrhynchus; species Pachyrhynchus sulphureomaculatus. The sequence continues at coordinate 26,537,647 of CM032448.1, forward strand.
GCTTATTTTATTTTACAACATTTTTAACATCTTTTGCTTTGTAGGTTAAAAATATAAAAATAAATTTTCATAAAACCCAATATAATGGGCGAGACGCCAATAAAATATATGTTTTTTACAACATAAAAATTACCAAAAAAATACTTCCTTTTTAGCCAAGGATAAACAACCAAATATATATATATATATATATATATATATATATATATATATATATATATATATATATATATATATATATATTGTATTGGTTGTTTTTGCGAGTAATATTTGCTGATTGAATTTTGAAAATAAGTTTCGAAATGTGTTATAAATTTCAATAATACGTAACACTGAAAAATAAAATCACTCTACGCAAATAATATTAATAATAATGATTTTTTTTAGATAATAGCCGATAAGAAAATTGAATATAAAAAAAAATTAGAGAAAAAAGAAGACATATTCGTCGAAGATGGTAATAAATCATTACAAGCAATACACTAGTGAAACTAACCAATATAGTAAACTAACTAAACGGAATTCATATACAGTTTAAAAACATATAATAATTCCGAATTCTCCATTTTCTTAATTGTGTATTTAATGTTTTTTATTCAATTTACTAAAATATTTTTAACGAAAAAATGTGTTCGTTTAAACACATTGTTGACTACCGTTTATTAAAAAGAAAATATTTTTTAGAAACTCGTAACAGAAAAGCATTTTTAGAACTTCTAATAGAAATGAACTCTGAAACAGAAGGACTTCATCATTTTACAGATGAAGACTTGTTGTATGAAATGATAACGTTGATAATAGGGGTAAGTTACTTATTATTAAAGAAATCTAATATGCATATAAAATTCTAAAAAATCTACACAAAAATATTCATGAATTAGATCCTTTTGTCTAAGTACATATTTTATGTATGGATAAAGTCCTCTCCCCATCAAGTCATGTAATGGGGGCATTTCTTAAACTAACCAATATTCTAAGATCTACATTAATAAAATTATTGACACTGCCACCCAAAATGCTCCATGAATGATAAATTGGATGCCACTATTCTTTTCCATATAAATTTTTGGAAAATGTTTTCCCATTTTTACCCTTAATTCTTCTATATGCTGACTTAAGCTCACTTACTAACTGTACGCTGTCGACTACTGACAAATCGGACGTCTCTAATTCAATTCGTGTTTTAGGGTCAAAGCTGTAATTGTACTTTTGGTTTATCAAATTATTTTGGAATATTTCTTAAGCTTCCGAAAGTCGCAAGGAACTATTGTCTGACCAATCCGAAAAAATCTTATATTTGAGAAAAATTGTCAGCATAAAAATTGCGACTTCCAAATTTTACCCCACCTTCATTATGTGAGGTGCTACATCCGATAGCAATAGCAAGATATTGACACTTGGAATAAGCTCTGAAAGAAAAACTTTATAAGTTGTTTTTGTACGAACCTCGCTATTGTTCAGGCATTAGTTTTTTCATCTGTTTAAATGAAATAAGATAGGATTTGGGTAAAATGGACACTTTAAAAAGTTCTATCACTAAGTATGCAATATAACGTCCTATAAAATTAATACTTTCAATTAACACATATATAAAAATTTCCTCTAATACCGTCGAATATGAAGAACTCACATTATTTCTTCTTAAAGTCCTATCTCTAGGAATATTAAACTTACAATGTTTTCCTCGAAAAGGAGAAGAATTTTCTTTACTAAGGTGCGATATAATTCTTGGTTAAATGCATGATGTTCGTCAAGTTTCTTATCCTGTTCCTTAGATTGGAAGCTTCTAGATCAAGATAACGGAATTTTTTCACCAAATTGTAACTTCTCTAGTTATATATGAGAAGAGGAAAAATCCTAGTTGTAAGAATAACATCTGATTTTAATTCAGAACCATTTTACTAATATAAATTAATTTTTGATATTTGTACCACACTGTCACACCGAAATTTTAGCAGCATTTAAAACTAAAATAATATAATTATGGAAATAATGTTTACTAGATGAAAATCCAACGGTTTTTTCATTTATTTTAGTTAAAAATAAGTAAGCAAAATTCGAGGAAACTTATTTTCTTACTAAGATTTATAGATACGAGTAGTTTTATCCACGTAATTATAGAAAAATATTTTTTCTACATACCGTTTCACTGCAAGCAGTGCAATTGTCTTTCCCCATATCCGTGTACTATCCACCTTTCGTATGGTTTAATCCAGATCAAGACACTTGTTATTTTGGACCTTTTAATGTTAATTAAGAGTACACGATATGATCTAAACACTTCCAAAGCGTAATGACAAGTAAAATTAAACTTAGCCCAAAATTAAGTAGTCTGAGATGATTATTAAAGGAGAGGGGGAGATATAAGAGGGTTTTTGATATAATAAATGAGATGCGAGAGTTTGTTTAGCAATCGTGGAAAATAATTGGGGCGTTTTAGTTTTTGCACCTCGTTCTATTGAGCTTTGGGTTTGAGTTTTTGGGAAATTCACTGTTGAGAGTTGAATCTGGGCGCAAATCAATGGTGTCATAGAAGTATCTATAGCACTTGTCTAGAAATTTCTCTATGATTTCTCTTTCTAGATCTTAGTGAATTTGAAGATTTCGGATAATCCATGTTCGTTTGTTATAAGTCTTAAAATTTTAGTTTAAAGGACTTGTGGTTTTCTGTGGGTTTTGAAGATGTGGCACCAGGTATTCCTAGGATAGAGCAATCCTGGTCTTATGACTTGTTTATATAAGAGTGTATTTTTTAGAGAAAATTTGCTTCGCCTATCTTTAAGGGGATCTCTATCCCTCTGGCACCAAATTTCTTATCGGCTTCTTAATCTTTGCTATCCAAATGTTTTTTTCCATTATAGTTTTTGGTCGATCTTGATACCCAAGTATTTTGGGGAGTGACCTCATTCCACTTGGGCATCGAGATCGATGGGGGTAAGGCTCTGATTGTGTTTGCAATTAGAAGTGCTTGTAATTGTTTCGGGTTTATTTTCGTTCCATCTGGCCATCCATTCGTGGAGGTTGCCCAGGTCTTGTGGTTGAGCAGGGTTCACCGGACAGTACGGAAGATCGCTGTATGATCTGCAAGCATGGTCATTTCTGTATTTAGGGAATACTATATGTCTGCTGAGTAAATTTGGTATACGATTGGGGAGAGGGGGCATTGGGAAACTCTGATCTCCTTAGCTCTAGTTTCGGAAAGAACTCCGTTTGCTCTAATTGTGAAATTTCTATTTTTTTATATTGAGAATATGTGACATTTGTTACATGGGATATCAGACTCTGTCATAGGCTTTTTAAATGTCCAATGCGATGAGCCCGATAAAGGTTCCTCGAAATCCATCCGTCACGACGTCGAGGAGTCTTTCAAGTTGGTGCTCAAGTGAAGGTTTGGGGCGAAAACTGAATTGTTTATTTGGTAGAATGTAAAATTGGAGAACTCGTCGAAGAGTTTTAAAAGAATGTTTTTCTCCGCTAGGGATACAGGAGATTAGACTGATGAGACGCCCGTTTTGTAGCATGGTGCGATTTTGGTCTGGCTTCGGAATGAGATTTTTCAGGGCTATTTTACAAATTTGTGGATACTTTTTGAGTCAGAGTATGACATTTATGATGTTAGTAATAGTTTGGATGTTTTCTGGGAGATTTTTAAGAGTGGTAACTCTGATGTTGTCGAGACCCGAGGCTTTTTTGAAATTTGAAAATTTTATGAGGTTTTTGACTTCCTCCAGGTTTATTGGGGTAATTGGGGTAGCAGTGTTTTCGCGTTGGAAACTTATTATTTCCGTGCTCCTTTTGCAAGATTGCATTCGTCGCCCGTGCCATCGTCTAGGAGTCTATTTAGACTGAACTACCTTTCCAATTAGGAGGCAAATGTTCCCGCATTCTCCTCATTAGAATAGGCCATTCCTTTTCAGCAGTGGAGTAAGGGAATGGTGGTAGTCTTGCATCTTCTGAAAAACAATTCTCCATAGGTTTAAGGAAGAGAGGAAATTTTCCGATTTTTGGATTTTTATTTTGTTTTTAAATCTATTGGCTTGTCTAATAAGGGCGTGGTGGAACGTCGCTTTTGCTCTTCTCTTGCACCTGTTTCCTTCTCTTATTATATTCCTTATTTTTGCTGGTAAATTATAAGGATTATGTTGTTTATCGGATGGTCGATCGTGCATTTGTTAGAGCTGAGGTTATATGTTCAATTAGTTCTTTTTGAGTCTAAGCTGTTTTCGTTTGTTTTGTTAATTTCTTTAAATATTATATTTATTGTGACAGATGCCGAAAACTCAATTAAAAAAAAATGATTTTATTGTTTTATCAAAAAGTACTTAATAGGGTTTATTGCTACATTGACTGCAGGCAGAAATCAGGATGATTGGTATGGCTGCAAATCAAATAGCAGAGGCGTAGATAAAGTATTATCAATAACGGCAATGCTACAGCGCATGGAAAGTAACGGAAAACCATGTATTTTATTCCTAGTATGATCATTCATGGCTGAAAACAAACAAATTACGGGCCTCAGTCCCCGGCAGACCTTAAATGGTCAGAGGCTGCTTCGGGTCAGTCACAAAGATATGTACATGGAACGTAAGAACATTGTATCAAGCAGGCAAGGCACATAACGTAATTCAAGAAATGAAAAGGATGAATATAAAGATCATGGGCATCAGTGAAATGAGGTGGCCAGGAACAGGACAATGCCTTGTGGACGAGTATCAAATCTACTTTTCAGGAACAGCAACAAACGAACACCAATGTGGAGTAGGATTTATTGTCGAAGAGTCAATACACAGATGTGTTTCCAACTTCACACCTATATCGGGAAGAGTGGCATTATTACAGATTAATACAAACCCAGTACCAACCAATATCATTCAGATTTATGCTCCCACAGCAGATAAAAGCGAGGAAGAAATAGAAAACTTCTATGAAGAACTATTGAATACATACAGGGGACTTCCAAAACAACACGTTACGATAATAATGGGCGACTTCAACGCGAAGATTGGCCAGGGACGAGCAGGAGAATGCATCGGTCCCTATGGATTCGAAGAGAGAAATGAGCGGGAAGATCGATTGAATATGTTTGCGACTGAGGAACAATTGGTAATACTCAATACATTCCATAAATTACCACCAAGACGGCTATACACATGGAAAGCACCAATGGATTCCACCAACCACGTGGTTAGAAATCAAATAGACTTTATGCTAGTAAACAAGGGATACCGAAATTCCTTTGTTTCTGTCAAAACTTACCCGGGAGCCGACATAAAGTCTGACCACAATCCACTGGTAGGCGCAATAAAAATTAAAATGAAGATCAATAAAAGAACAACTATTAGGAAATACGATATAAAGATCCATGCATACAATTTAAGGTTAGAGAAGACCTGAAAAAGCAAATGCAAATGAGGGAGATTGGTGATGAAATAGACCATGAGGTTAAGAGACTGAAAGACATTGTAGAGGTCACTAGTGAGAAACATCTAAAACCAGACAAAAACGTCAAAAGAAAATCGTGGATGACGGATAAAATTATGCAACTGATGGAACAGAGAAGGCTGCTAAAAAACAAAAGTACGGCCGAATACCTACAAGTACATAAACTAATACAAAGAAGGATAAAAGAAGCTAAAAAAACTCAAAGTTGGAAGAAGACTGCAAAGAAATAGAAGCTCTACAAGAAAAACATGATAGTTTTAATGTACATAAAAAAGTTAAAGAGGCAGCGGGTATATTTAAACACAGGTCGCCAAACGGAATAATGAACAGCTCAAATAATGTTATTATGGAGAAACAAGAACAGATAGAAAAACTACATCAAGCTGCTATTTGATGATGCACGCCCACATCTTCTACCGATGACAAATAAATCAGGTCCTCCCATAACGGCGGAAGAAGTTCGAGCTACGATCAGACAAATGAAAGAAGGAAAAGCCCCCGGTCCTGATAACTTCCATTCAGAATTCTTGAAGCTTCTGGACGATAATGGCATCAAACAGATAACACACATATTTAATCGTATTTATGAAACCGGGAACATCCCGACGGAGTGATTAAAATCAGAACCGGGAGCAAAGAAATGCGAAGACTTCAGAACGATTAGTCTCATGAGTCATCTATTAAAGGCATTTTTAAAAACCATATATAGAAGGATCTACAAAGTTTGTGAAGAGCACATGTCAGAAACACAGTTTGGATTTCGTGATGCGGTGGGAACAAGAGAAGCCATATTCAGTATCCAGGTGCTATTTCAGAGATGTCGTGACGTTAACTGTGACGTGTATGCTTGCTTCGTGGATTATCGCAAGGCCTTTGATAGAGTGCAACACCATAGACTCATGGAGATACTGAAGCAGGTGGGGATTGACGATCGTGACTTAAGGATAATTGCACATCTGTACTGGAATCAGACTGCATGCATAAACGTGGATGGAGACAAATCTGAAGCAATAAACATATTTCGAGGAGTTAGACAGGGGTGCGTTCTGTCGCCACTATTATTTAATATCTACTCCGAACATATATTTAATAAAGCTCTCGAAACCAATAACGCAGGAATACTTGTAAATGGAAAACGTTTAAATAACTTAAGATATGCAGACGACACCGTAATTATCGCAGATAGTCTGGCAGACCTACAGGAAACTATGACAAGAGTTGTAGAGGTTAGTCGAGAGTACGGGCTCGATATAAATAAAACCAAATATATGGTGATCAGCAAAAAATAATATCCCGCATGAGGATCTGATAGTTTCCAATAATCAACATATTAAACGAGTCAATAAATATACATACCTGGGATCTGTACTGAATGACCAATGGGATCACTCACAGGAAATAAGGTGTCGTATAGAAAAGGCGAGAGCTGTGTTTGTTAAAATGGCATCAGTTTTCGAAAACCGCTTCTTGACAATGACGACTAAGGTACGACTTCTCCGCTGTTATGTCTTCTCCATCTTGCTTTATGGAGCAGAATCCTGGACTGTAACTGAGGCCACCATGAAAAAGCTGACGGCGTTTGAAATGTGGCTATACCGCAGAATCCTGAGAATTTCATGGGTGGATCACGTGACCAACGAGGAAGTTCTTAGAAGAATGAAAAAACCCACGGAGATAATAACCACCATAAAAACACGGAAGTTAGAGTACCTGGACCATATAATGCGTAATGAGAAGAGGTATGGATTACTACAAGAAATACTGCAGGGGAAAATTCCGGGTAAACGTGGTCCGGGCCGCAGGAGGATCTCGTGGTTGAAAAATCTTAGAATTTGGTTTTCGGTAACAACCACCGCGCTTTTCAGAGCAGCCGTAAATAAAATTACAATAGCCAGGATGATCGCCAACGTCCGGACCGGATAGGCACCAGAAGAAAAAGAAGAAGAAGGTTTATTGCAAACATTTTGCGAACGAAAAGGCGAAAGTCCAGTAATTGCGGTACTTGTTATTTTCAAATAACTCCTTGTCGAACATGTAGTATCAATATCGTACTAATGTCTAAGATGAAAATATGTGCTACTTAATGCTGCATTATGACGATGGGAACACGATGAGACATTTTGAACTGGCAGAATAAAAAGAAAATATATATTTTTCGTTGCTTGCCCTACACTTAATATCCGCCTAATCAGCAAAATGACTACGAATCAATAAGATAATAATGACACCATCCTGACCACCAAGTAGAAATCACTCTATCCTTGACAGCTGCAACAAAGAGATATTTCTGTAAAATGCATTTTGTTCTGTTGAGACAGAACAGCTCTTAAGTCATGAGAGGAGACCACCTTCAGAAGAGAGTCTAAACTTGTTGCAAGCTTGCATGCTAGGCCCTCTCATCTTGATAGTATGAAAGGTATATTCCAGGAACGGGGATCGAGGCTGGAGATTTTGATCCATATGCATGATTTTTCGTCTTTTCTTTCGTGCACTCCAGCAATAAAAATGAATATAGAAATATCGCTAGCATTTTAGTTACGTCTTAAGGATTCATACTACTAAATTTTTTTAGTCGTTCTCTATATCTGCTGTGGACGGCCCTTTTAGTACTTGTTTGATTCTATATGTGGCGTTACGCACTGTATAAATAGCTGCGTAGTAGTTCCATAACTCACTTAATACCTGCATGTTCATGTATGTACGCAATACAGTCCTCTATCGTGCTAAATTTCATAACAATAATAGGTGGTCAATTTAAGTGCCGTTCTGGAGCAGCGTTGAGTTTAAGATCAGCCATATAAAATCGTTTCGATCGAGGATCACAGTTATAATCATGAGTTTAGTGTAAAGAAGGTTAAAAGTGTACTTAATCAGTCATTTTGAGGAACATCCCTTTTAGAAGTTACCATAGCAGTTTTTACTCTTTGAGTACCTGATATAATGGTAAATATAGTGATTTTCTTAACATGCGAACAATCGATTCTCGAGATGTTGTATCGAACGCTCTTTTTCCTGATAAAGGGTCTAGGCGGTTAAGATGGTGAAAAATGCCCACAACGCTTTTGAAAAACAAAAAATATCCTCATGTAGAACATAAAAAAATATGACTTTCCTGAAATTTTCAGCCCTTTAGATCTTCCCATAAGCTCAAAAATCTATAAAACGTGATATCTCCGGTTCTATTCATCGTAAAAACCTCTTTTTTTTTCAAATTGTAGGATTTTTTATTGCCTACAACATGCTATTTTTTAAAAAAAAATTTGGCGCGAAATTCAAATTGTTTTGAGCGTTTTAAATTTTTAAAATTGAATTTAAAAAAAACTAGGACTTACTCAGGCCCAAAAAAAATGTATATTGTGTATTTTATGTCAAACTATGCCTATGATTTTTTTCAGATTTTTAGAGGGTGGGGGAAAATGGTTACAAACGCGAAAAACCGCTTTTTTCGTCGTCTTTTTCCGCATTTTTACCTACTTTTGGGGCAAAGAATTTCGTTGTAGACCCTCAGTTGCTTCAAAATTATATATATATATATATATATATATATATATAATAGGATTTTTTATTGCCTACAACATGCTACTTTGTAAAAAATTTTTGGCGCGAAATTCAAATTGTTTTGAGCGTTTTAAATTTTTAAAATTGAATTAAAAAAAAACTAGGACTTACTCAGGCCCAAAAAAAATATATATTGTGTATTTTATGTCAAACTATGCTTGTGAATTTTTTCAGATTTTTAGAGGTGGGGGAAAATGGTTACAAACGCGAAAAACCGCGTTTTTCGTCGTTTTTTTTTTTTCGTCGTTTTTTTTTTTTCCGCATTTTTACCTACTTTTGGGGCATTGTAGATCCTCAGTTGCTTCAAAATTATATATATACATATATATATATATATATATATATATATATATATATATATATATATATATATATATTATCGAAATTCTATTGAATCATTTTATGTAATATAAAGACAATATTGCGCCATTTTTCCCTTTAAAATCACGATTAAGAGAAGATTAAGGCAAATTTAAGACAATATTAAGGCAAGATTAACATATTTTTAAGTTATTTTTTTTTTTTGAGTAATTAGTCATACTTCATAATTCATCCAAATATATAATTTTATAGAAATTAAAACATTTCTGTTTATAAAAACATCATATAGAAAAAAGATTTTCTATATTTAATTGAATTAGCGTTAACTTGGTAAAAATCCATATTCAACAATTTAAATACACATGTAAGTGTGATTTTTACTCAATATTATTAATATAAAGTAAAAAGATATTTATATTATAAAGTAAAAAATCACACTTACATGTGTATTTAATTTGTTGAATATGGATTTTTACCAAGTTAAAATTCAATTAAATATAGAAAATCTTTTTTCTATATGATGTTTTTTATAAACAGAAATGTTTTAATTTCTATAAAATTATATATTTGGATGAATTATGAAGTATGACTAATTACTCAAAACAAAAAAAATAACTTAAAAATGTGTTAATCTTGCCTTAATCTGCGCAATATGGTCTTTATATTACACAAAATGATTCAATAGTATTTTGATAATATATATATATATATATATATATATATATATATATATATATATATATATATATATATATATATATATATATATATATATATATATATATATAATAATTTTTGAAGCAACTGAGGATCTACAACGAAATTCTGTGCCCCAAAAGTAGGTAAAAATGTGGAAAAATGACGAAAAAGCGGTTTTTCGCGTTTGTAACGATTTTCCCCCCCACCTCCACAAACCTGAAAAAATTCACAGGCATAGTTTGACATAAAATACACAATATATATATTTTTTTTGGGCCTGAGTAAGTCTTAGTTTTTTTTTTAATTCAATTTTAAAAATTTAAAACGCTCAAAACAATTTGAATTTCGCGCCAAAAAATTTAAAAAAAAAATAGCATGTTATAGGCAATAAAAAATCCTACGATTTGAAAATAAAGAGGTTTCTACGATGAATAGAACCGGAGATATCGCCAAAAAACCGAGAATCACGTTTTATAGATTTTTGAGGTTATGGGAAGGTCTAGAGGGCTGAAAATTTCAGGAAAGTCATATTTTTTTTTATGTTCTACTTGAGGATATTTTTTGTTTTTCAAAAGCCTAGGGGCATTTTTCACCATCTTAACCGCCTAGACCCAATCATATATTTTTCTCCGGCACGCTATTTCCTAATGTCCTGAGGAACATCTTCAAATATCTGAATAATATATTATAGATACTGTTAATACGAATGAATATTTTAGAAGAAGAGTTTAACCACCTAATCGCTCTATAGTTTTTGGGATTGATCACATCGCTCCATTTTAAATGAAACACTTTTCTCGGGAAATCACTCAGAACTTGAAATCCTCCTTTTTTAACTAGGTGTTAAATATTCTAGCTAGTTGGTGCTAGTGAACTTTCTTCTCTAATTGTTTATTGGACCTGGTCCTTGAGCGACACAACTTTTCATGTCTTTGATGATATTATATGCATTCTTGAGCGGAAGTGACCGCATTTAATGGATTTTTTTGAGTCACAAATATCCTTTTAAAATGTAGTAAACTTATTTTATGGGTAGCAGTGTTTTAACTTCAACATTATTATCTGAAAAAAAAAAATCCGACGCGACAAATTCTGTGTCTTATAAATGTTAACAAAAGGCATGGCTAAATAGTGATGAACCTTGCATCCGTTTTGGTTGTCATTATAGATAAAATTATACTCCTAAGTAATCTGAGAGAATCCAGTTATTAATATTATGACTTTTTAAGCAAAATATTCGATTAAAAGCAATGAATTTTTGTTAATACGTTACTTTGAAGAAAATCTAACCAGTGTAATGAAAGACTAATATTGCCGCTTTATTTAGTTTCACTGAAACTGTATGACGTTTCGCTATACTGTAGCTTCTTCTGATACAAAATGATATTTGAGTATTAGTGCTGTTACATTTTTATAAATAGGTAGGTAGATAGGTACTAAAATTAACACTATATGTTAATGAATATTGCTGGGAAATCCATTTTGAATATTAATTGTATAAATTGAGTAAAGGGGAGTTACATGGGCCAGACAGGTATCTTTTTGTTCGTTTAAAATTATGTCTGAATTTATAATTCTATTTATTTCTAAATTTTCTAACAGGTTTTACGCGTTTGTTTTGTATGTGTAGAATTTTAAATTTATCGTCAAAAATATGATTCGATTCTGTTAAATGATTACTGTACGCTGAGTCAGTTTTGTTTTTTAAATAGCTTCTTTTATGTCCTAAAATCCGAGTTTCGAATGAGCGACTTGTCTGACCTATGTAACTTTTATGACAAGAACCACAATTTAACTGATACACTCCAGATTTTTTTGATCTATTTTGTTTTCCCTTTGCGTTTTTAATAAATTTTCCTAACGAGTTATTTTGTTCTAAAAGCTATGTTGATATTATATTTGTTTAAGTGGTTTTTAATTTTCTCTGACGTGTTACCAAAATAAGTTAAAACATTAAATTTTTTCCCCGTGTTTTCTTTCTTGGGGTATACTAAAGAAATAGCTTTATTTTTTAATTTCTTGTTTAGAATTGAGTCTATGGTGTCAGGAGAGTATGCGTTGTTAACAGCAATTTGTTTTATTAGATTTAATTCTTTATTAAAATCATCTACAGATAAGGGGACACTTACAAGTCTATGAAACATACTGTGGTAAGCTGCCAATTTGTGTTGTAGGGGGCGAGCCGATTTTATGTTTATTGTAGTATCTGTATGTGAGGGTTTGTGAAAAATAGAGAATTTGTGTTTGTTGTAATGTCTGGTTATCGTTAAGTCAAGAAAATTAATTTTATTGTCGACTTGTAGTTCCATAGTGAATTTAATATTTTTATGTATTGAGTTTATATAGTTAAAAACATTGTCAAGTTGACGCTCTGTACCATTAAAACAAGCAAAGATGTCGTCTACATATTGGTACCAATACAAAAATGATTTGCTAAATTTTTGTGGATGTATTTGTTTTTCTAGGTTATCTATAAATATTTTTGCTAAAAGGGGGGCTAAGTGGACTACCCATTACGAGACCCTCAGAACTCTTATAAAACGTATTATTAAAGTAAAAATAATTTTGATTGAGGCTCGTGTTTAATAAATTTAGTGTGTCTTGTTGTATAACGATATTAACTTTATTTTTGATTAGAAATGTTTTTATGATTTTTACTGTTTCATCCGGGGGTATGCTAGGGAAAAGGTTTTGGACGTCAAATGATATTAGTTTTGAATTATCTGGTGGAAAGACGTTGGAAATTTTTTCCGTTAATTCTAACGAATTTTTTTATTGTGTAAGTTGGGGTGAAGTTAATGTTCGTTTTAATGATAACTATGAGAAATTTTGAGAGTTGACAGTTGACAGAGCGTCAACTTGACAATGTTTTTAACTAAATAAACTCAATACATTAAAATATTAAATTCACTATGGAACTAGAAGTCGACAATAAAATTAATTTTCTTGACTTAATGATAACCAGACATTACAACAAACATAAATGTTCTCTTTTCATCACTAACCCTCACATACAGATACTACAATAAACATAAAATCAGCTCACCCCCTACAACACAAATTGGCAACTTACCACAGTATGTTGCATAGACTTGTAAGTGTCCCCTTGTCTGTAGATGATTTTAATAAAGAATTAAATCTAATAAAACAAATTGCTGTTAACAGCGGATATTTTCCTGACACCATAGACTCAATTCTAAACAAGAAATTAAAAAATAAAGCTATTTCTTTAGTATACCCCAAGAAAGAAAACACAGGGAAAAAATTTAATGTTTTAACATATTTTGGTAACACGTCAGAAAAAATTAAAAACCACCTAAACAAATATAATATCAACATAGCTTTTAGAACAAATAACTCCTTAGGAAAATTCATTAAAAACGCAAAGGGAAAACAAAATAGATCAAAAAAATCTGGAATGTATCAGTTAAATTGTGGTTCTTGTCATAAAAGTTAAATAGGTCAGACAGGTCACTCATTCGAAACTTGGATTTTAGAACATAAAAGAAGCTATTTAAAAAACAAAACTGACTCAGCGTACAGTAATCATTTAACAGAATCAAATAATCTTTTTGACGATAAATTTAAAATTCTACACATACAAAACAAGGGCGTAAAATTAAACCTATTAGAAAATTTAGAAATAAAAAGAATTAAAAATTCAGACATCATTCTAAACGAACAAAAAGATACCTGTCTGGTCCATGGTAACTCACCTTTACTCAATTTATACAATTAATATGGATTTCCCAGCAATATTCATTAGCATATAGTATTAATTTTATTACCTATCTACCTTAGGGTATTTATAAAAATTTAAACAACACTTATACTCAAATATCATTTTGTATCAGAAGAAGCTATAGTATAGAGAAACGCGTCATACAGTTTCAGTGAAACTAAATAAAGTGGAAATTTGACAATATTAGCCTTTCATTACATTCGTTATGAATTTCTATCAAGTAACAGCCACAACAATTCAAAAAAAAAATCTTACCATATTTGTGTCACAAAAGAGAATCGTCGTTGCTGTTTCTCCGTACTTTATTTGGAGAAAAAAATAAATTTTGAACTATAAAACTGATTATGCAAAGAGAAATAAAATTTTATAAACAATATAACTTGTATTTTTACCCTACATTATGTCAACTTTTCCTAAATACCTGAATAGTGGAGTCGTCAAGCTCTGTTATCAAAAGAAATTCAAGTTAATTTTTCCAGCTTACTCTCTGAGAAAATACATTTGTAGTCCAAAGCGGTGTCTCTAAAAAAGTCTCTAAAAGTTTCATCTTTGAATTAGCTGGGTGTACGGCTCTAGAAATATTACCACATTTATATATTTAGCTTTTCTATAAGAATTAAATAACATGTTAGCGCAGACAGAAGCACTCTACGTTGAGGTTTACTGTTGAGTTTAAAAATGGGTTTGTAAATTTTATTCTACTGCCTTTTCTACCCAAATCGGACTTTATTCAAAATATCTGACCTTTGCTGGCGGCCTAGAACCCTTTTGAAGCTACTGCTTAGATCCATTGCGTTATAAACGCGAAATTTCTTGAAATTCGTTTTTTCCGATATTTTAAATAGAGAACTAATACGACCAACTTTTTATCAATAATTAAACTACTTTTCACAAAACATTAATAAAACGAAAAGAAATGTTTAAAAATTAGGAGCAAAAGAAAGAAATTACCGAATATCTACTTCGAAGAATTAAAACTAATGGCCAAATTACAATACATACCGTAATTTGAAGGGAACAGAGTAATTGAAAAGAAGATTAAAATTAAAAGAAAGAAAATTGAAATTATCATCTGATCCTAAATGAAATGTAAGATTCCAAAAATAATAAAAATAGAAAGAAAATTATTTATTTTAGCAAAAACAAACCTTTAAAAATACATAAAAAAAATCGACAGAATTGAAGCAGATTTGAAACGAAATTGAATTCTTAACATTTTCCATTGGCTGAAGTCTTCTTCAGTACCATCCATTTCTACTTTTCTTAGTGGTAAACCGTATGCAGAACTATCCTTCAACGAATCGTGATAAGAATGCCATATATAAAGCAACCCCTCTTAAGTATTTGTCCCTCGTAGTACTAAATTATAAATATTTTTATTTTACAGAAATTTTCATAATTTATATGATATTTTATGAAAAGCCAATTAAAATCTTATACTACGCGAATCAAAAGAGTGTTTAAAAACAAAAACACCTTCGAGCTTTTTTTACATCTTTGGCAAAAGTAGCGGAACTATTCCAGCCGTATATGGACAATTTTCTACTCTCCCTCTAATTTTTCTATACTATATCAGAAAAGGGCTTGAAAATTTATTTTATTTATTTTCACGGTTTGTCATCATCTGTTACCGTAATTTTTTTTTATGGGTCTAGCACACGTGCTGCAGGGAAGTCCCTAAAGCGCTACAGGAGCGGCACGTGTGCGGAAAAAGAGATTCACGATGTTCTTGAATCGCTGTAAATTGTACTCGATGGGAAACACAGCGCTGGGAAAATTATTCCAAAGGGATGATGTTCTCCATATGAAAGACTGCTTGAAAAGCGTTGTACGCGGAGTAACAAGCTGAACCTCATACGGATGTGAAGTACCAACGCGACGTGTATTTCTAACATGCACCGCTTTGGGAGGAATTAAGCGGACTACATCCTTCGAACACTTTCCATGAAAATACTTGTAGAACAGACTCAAGTTGCCAACCGTTCTTCGATGTTCCAGCGAATCAAGGCCGTCGGTCAATTCCGGGTCTCCAATTAGACGGACAGCTCTTCTCTGAACAGAATCCAACAAATGCAGTGTATGTTTGGGAGCGGAGCCCCAAACGTGGGAGCAGTATTCCGTAGTTGATGGAATTTGAGCTCTGTAAAGAATTAACAGTTGTTGTGGGGTGTAAAGCTTTCTGGTTCGAAATAATATTCCCAACTTCTGAGAAGCTCTCCTTGCTATGCCTGCAACATGTTCATGCCAGAACATATTTGCTCCCAAACTAACGCCCAACAAATTGAGTGACGATGCTAGGGGAATGGAGTGCCCCGACATAAATCTGTCGAGTTCAGCAACGTTAACTTTTTTAGAAAAAACTGCCGCCTGGGTTTTTGTAGCGTTAAATTCCACTTGGTTACTGTAAGCCCAAGATAGAATTTGTTCCAGGTCTTTGTTAAGTTGAACTACCTCCTGTTGTCTGCGGATATTCGCCTGAGCAGCCGATGTTCGAACGTTCAAGGTAAATTAAGAGACAAGCGTACTGTCATCTGCAAAGCTGTAGATTGGATTCCCGGTCTTTTCCAGTAGATCGTTAATGTAAATGAGAAAGAATGTAGGAGACAGTATAGAGCCCTGGGGCACACCGGCGTTGATAGTGAAGGTGTTAGAAAGAAATCCGTCGACCGCCACTCGTAAAGAACGCTCTGAGGTAACATGAAAGCCACAAACAGAACCTTTCAGACATACCATAAAAGCGTAACTTAGCCAACAGTCCATCGTGCCAGACACGGTCGAATGCCTTGGATATGTCAAGAGCAACCGCTCGAGATTCTCCAAAGTGTTCAATTGCGTTGTTCCAAACATGTGTTACATAAGTCAGAAGATCTCCTGTTGATCTGTGTTTACGAAAACCATATTGGTGATCGCTAATAATATTGAGTCGTTCAAGATATTTTTAGAAGATGTTCATTGATAACCTTTTCCATGACTTTCGATATTATTGAAAGCAGTGCGACTGGTCGGTAGTTATTTGGCAAGGTCTACTTGCTTTTTTTAGGTATAGGCTGAACCGTGGCACATTTGCAGCAGGACGGAAATATTCCCTTTCTGTAAGATAGGTTAAAAAGTCTACAGAAAACTGGTGTTAGTTCCCTTGCACAGTTTTTGAGAACTATGGCAGGTATTCCGTCAGCGCCAGAAGCCTTTTTGGTATCTAGCTTCATTAAAATACGCTTTATGATGCGCTGTCTGAAGACAACATCGGGCATCCTTGACTGCAATATGGGAATAGTAGGTGGTGTTTTTCCTTGGAAATCGACAGTAGAATGTGAAGCAAAGAGTTCAGCCAGCAAATTCGCTCTCTCAACAGGTGTGGTTGCAATGGAATTATTTGGCCGTGTGAGTGGTGGTATGGTGGATTTGGTAAAATTTTGACTAACTGCCTTAGCGACTGCCCAAAAGGACCTGGAATTGTTGGGACAAGCGAGAAGTTTGTTTCTAATTCGTTGATTGTGTGCCTCCTTGGTTTCGTCGATAATTCCTTTGCATCTGTTCCGGGCACGAACAAAGGTGTTACGATTTATGGTGTTAGGATTTTCAGGCCATTGTCGGTAGGCAATATGTTTAGAAGCAACATCTTCTTTGCATTTTCGGTCAAACCAGGGCTTGCCGTTGAAGGAGCATTTCTTCGAAAAAGGGATGTAAGCTTCCATACCAGCCAAAATAACATCGGAGACCTCGCTGGCGCAGTCAGATGGGTTATCGGATCGAAAACAAACGTCCATCCAAGGAAATGCCTGTTTAAGGCTAGAGTTTTATTGTATATTTCTTGTAACTCTATGAAAGTATAATTTCCGGCAAATTGAAGCCGAAAACTTTGAAGTTTATGAACTTTTTGTAGTGTATTTATTTAAATAAATTAAATAAACCTTAATAATTGTATCTTCTGCCATTGGAGAAAATTCTGACAACAGCGTAAGAGAAGCTACTGTAAGAGGCTCAGCATCAAGTATAAGCATTTTCTTTAGTTTAAAGTTAAATCAAAAAACCCACTAAAGAATTACCGAGAAAACACGTAGACTTGCTTTGTGAGTAATAAGTTGTAGAAACGTGAGCTCCTGCAAAATAACTTTCCAGAACTAAGTATCTCTCAAAGATTTTCCAAATTTCTAAAATTTCGACTTTGTACAATTTCATACTTCAATTCTCACACGGCGGTGCTTAGTATATGAATGCAAACAGTCTATCCTTAAAAGTAATATTTTCTTATTATATGTGACAGAGTATATCTTATTCTCTTATTTTATAGGGTTCCGATACAACTGCATCTACAAACTGTTTCACTTTAATCCTGTTAGGAATGCATCAGGATATTCAGGTAAGAACGTGTACTACTTCTAACAGTTTATTCAAATTCAACAAGCCCTTTATTAATGACAGTACAGTATTACAAGGTTTTACATACATGTTGTTTAGTTTTGTAAATACGGTATGATAGACAGCTCACCCATTTAAGATTCGGCCTTTCGGCTGGCTGGTGTTCTGCCTGGTGGGTGGTAGCTTAACCTCGTGTATGTTTAATATTTTATTTTATCATTTCCGTTTTTACTTTTATGACAGTTGTTGCTTTCCAAGGAAAACATTGTTACTAATGTTTATTTTTGAGTAGATTAATCTTCCAGTTTGCTGGGAAAAATAGTATTTAAAAAAAACCAAATCGATTTTTATCAGGTACATGGTTTATACGTTCGAATTATTTACTGCTATTTTAATCACATTCACTTTCTTTCTTTCATGTATCTCTCTTATTGCATAAGTCTCTTTCATACCTATATATATATATATATATATATATATATATATATATATATATATATATATAAATCGGAAGAGGAATTATCGGTTGTCGGTCCGTATGAGGATATGAAACTCAATTATTTCTTACAACTCAATATTTCGTCAATTTATTGTCGACATCATCAGGAGTTAACTACAAAACAAATCTTTACTAGTTGCGTGTACACATTCTACAATAACTTATATATATATATATATATATATATATATATATATATATATATATATATATATATATACACATATGTATAGTCTTTTGTAAAAATTTTAAAACATTATAACGACATACAACATTCAAGAAAAAACACATTTAAAAGTTTCATAAAATATAAAAAATCGTACCATCAACAAAAAAAAACAACGGGTCAAGTGCAAGTTGAACTTGCGCAATTAGTGTTCCGTACGTTGATTGATTTTCAATTAAAACATTTTGTTACAGAAGTATAAAATGATCAGTGACTTCACAAAACACATCCCAAATGAGTTTTCAACAAAGTTTGTTTCCAATCTTTACTGAAATCTGATGACCTTGAAATTTTTGTTTTTTTATATACCAGATAAATTATTAAAGGTAATGCACTCGTGATAATTTTCGTTCAATCTACACCCCGTGGAGAATATTCCAGAATTTTTTCAAAATTTTTTGACAAGTACTTTTCGAGATAAGGCGGGTGGACAGCGATTTTTTAAAAATAATACAAAGAAAAGTGCGCGCAAGTATTACATTATATATATATTTTTTACTCGTGTTTTCACAAGCTTTCATTTGACACCACACTCGATTACCTAGTAAAAAAATTTTTGTTTCACTTCCGATTTCACCCCTCAAAACTAACCCCTTAAGTCAAAATTTAACTTTCAAAACTACATGGCTCTAATGAGGCCATCAATTCCTATATCATTACCAAATTTCAACTTTCTATGACAAATAGTTTCGGAGAAAATCGGGTGTGACAGACGGACAGACACCGAAGTGATCTTATAAGTGTTCCGTACGGAACACTAAAAATACATATATATGATCTGAAAATCCTTACTAAATTATAAAAATACTTACGAAAATAAGGGTTAATCCATTGTAAAATGAACACAACATGTATACTGTACTGCAACTCACGAACCAACTACAGCTGTTTGCCGTATAAAATTTTTATCTAGTTAGTGTGTTGATCTTTTTTTATATAATTTTGTTGTTTTTCGATGCTATTGTTATTAATAAGACAACTTACTCTATTAGTCCCTGTTATAGTGTGTTACAAATACTAATTATATCTGTACAACTTATTATTTAAAACGTTACAATAGATTGTTACTTAACTGATTAACGTCGGACTTATAATTTATGGCTTCCTTATTTTTATTAATGTAATACATCTCCAAAAATAATCTTTTTTATAACTATTTTCCCTATGTAAAATGCTTATATTATCATAATCAAAATTGTGATTCGTATTTAGACTATGCAATACCACTGCACACGAATTGAAAATTAATTTTTTGAGGATTTTACTAGGATAACCATTATTCAAGAAGGTTTGGCACAATTTCGTTAAATTGTTCTTCAGAAAATTGTCATTACTGATATGTGTGACTCTAATTTTGATAGTTAATGAAATTGTACCAAACCTTCTTGAATAATGGTTATCCTAGTAAAATCCTCAAAAAATTAATTTTCAATTCATATTGTTTTGATGGACCCACGAAGGAAGTAATCTCAACACAAATTAAATATAAAAAACTGCCATATATTGGGAATCTCACCAACTCCATTATTGCTTTGTTCAAAAACTGCAAAAACATAAAAATAGCCAAATACAATAGCTTAAAAAATTTCAATCTATTTTCTAAAGTTAAAGACAAAACTCCCAGGTTATGTAACAACAACGCAATCTATCGATTGCCTTGTCTAGGTTGCCAAGGAACTCACATAGGGCAAACATCACACTGGCTAAAACAAAGAGTAACTCTACATAAGAGTGACGTCAGATTGGGAAAAAATTCGTGTGCAGTGGTATTGCAGTCTAAATACGAACCACAATTTTGATTATGATAATATAAGCATTTTACATAGGGAAAATAATTATAAAAAAAGATTATTGGAGATGTATTACATTAATAAAAATAAGGAAGCCATAAATTATAAGTCCGACGTTAATCAGTTAAGTAACATCTATTGTAACGTTTTAAATAATAAGTTGTACAGATATAATTAGTATTTGTAACACACTATAGCAGGGACTAATAGAGTAAGTTGTCTTATTAATAACAATAGCATCGAAAAACAACAAAATTATATAAAAAAAGATCAACACTCTAACTAGATAAAAATTTTATACGGCAAACAACTGTAGTTACCCCGTGGGGGGGCGGGATAGAATATCTCCCCCGGTATGTTCTGCCTGTCGTAGGAGGCGACTTAAAGAACACTCTAGATGGTAGATGCCCAGATCCCACCAGCATCGCCCGGTGTGATACCATCGCATCGGCTTAAGCTGCGTGAAGTTGCTTAACGTTTCGTGGCTGTGCCGATGTCCCGGTGTGTGGGACCAAATAGCATGATGAGGCACCTGGATACAAAAAATTCCGGAGGTAAAATAGCCCCCCGTTCGGATCTCCGGGTGGGGGCTGGTTCAGGGGCGTCGACATGCAGAGAACAGAATTTCAAAATGGATTTGTGCAACATACGAGGTTTAAATTCGAACATAAATTCAGTGCACCAACACCTGCAATCAAATAAACCTCATGTACTCGCTCTCTGTGAAACTAAGGTCAGTTCATCGACCAGCACAGTAAACTATCTTTATCCTGGGTACGATTTCTATTCCCGATTTAGGCGTAACTTTGGAATCTGTCTTTATGTCAGAAGCGACCTCTCTTGCCAACGAGAAGAGGCTCTGGAGCCCACAAACTTTGATGTTATGTGGTTAAAAATAACGACTCAACCAACCACAAGGTTCGTCTGTATCCTCTATCGACCACCAAGTGATACAAACTTTAGAACACTTTTCGCTTCTCTTGCAGACACCATAGATCATTTACAAATTAACTATCCAAATGCCGAAATTGCCATCCTGGGCGACTTTAATGTCCACAACATCAACTGGCTTAAATATTCAAATACTACCGATGAACAAGGTCGTGAAGCCGAATCATTTTCAATCAGTTGTGGTTTGACTCAGCTTATTGATGAACCAACACGGATCCCTGATCGAGACGGAGAGTTCGCCAGTCTTCTTGATCTGTTTTTAACCACCAATCCGGAGATTTACACGGTCAGCGTAAATCCACCGTTAGGTTCTTCCGACCATAAACTACTTTCGACATCGAGTATTCTACCAATCAGTGACAGAGAGGCGCCCAAACCGCGCAAGATTTGGCACTACAAATCTGCTAAATGGGAAGATCTCATGGAATATTTTCGAACTTTCCCTTGGTTGGACGTTTGTTTTCGATCCGACGACCCATCTGACTGCGCCAGGGAGGTTTCCGATGTTATTTTGGCCGGTATGGATGCTTACATCCCTTTTTCGAAGAAATGCCCTTCCAACGGCAAGCCGTGGTTTGACCTAAAATGCAAAGAAACTGTTGCTTCTAAACATCTTGCATACCGACAGTGGCGTGAAGATCCTAACACCATAAATCGTAACATCTTTGTTCGTGCCAGGAACAGATGCAAAGAAATTATCGACGAAACCAAGGAGGTACACAATCAACGGATTAGAAACAAACTTCTCGCTTGTCCGGCAATTCCAGGTCCTTTTGGTCAGTCGCTAAGGCAGTTAGTCAAAATTTCACCAAATCCACCATACCGCCACTCACACGGCCAGATAATTCTATTGCATCGACACCTGTTGAGAAAGCGAACTTGTTGGCTGAACTCTTTACTTCACATTCTACTGTCGATTTCCAAGGAAAAACACCACCTACTATTCCCATAGTGCAGTCAAGGATGCCCGATATTGTCTTCAGACAGCGTATCATAAAACGTATTTTGATGAAGCTAGACACCAAAAAGGCTTCAGGCGCTGACGGAATACCTGCCATAGTTCTCAAGAACTGTGCGAGGGAACTAACACCAGTTTTCTGTAGACTTTTCAACTTATCCTACAGAAAGGGAATATTTCCTTCCTGCTGGAAATGTGCCACAGTTCAGCCGATACCTAAAAAAGGCAAGAAGACCTTGCCAAATAACTACCGACCAATCGCACTACTCTCAATAATATCGAAAGTCATGGAAAAGGCTATCAATCAGCATCTTCTAAAATATCTTGAAGGATTCAACATTATTAGTGATCACCAATATGGCTTTCGTAAAAATAGATCAACAGGAGATCTTCTGACTTATGTAACACATGTTTGGAACAACGCAATTGAACACTTTGGAGAATCTCGAGCGGTTGCTCTTGACATATCCAAGGCATTTGACCGTGTTTGGCACGATGGGCTGTTGGCTAAGCTACGTTCTTATGGTATGTCGGAAAAGTTCTGTTTGTGGCTCTCATGTTTCCTCAGAGAGCGTTCTTTACGAGTGGCAGTTGACGGATTTCTTTCTAACACCTTCACTATCAACGCCGGTGTACCCCAAGGCTCCATACTGTCTCCTACTCTCTTCCTCATCTATATTAACGATCTGCTGGAAAAGACCGAGAATCCAATCTACAGCTTTGCAGATGACAGTACACTTATCTCTTCATTCACTTTGAACGCTCGGACATCGACTACTCAGACGAATATCCGCAGACAGCAGGAAGTCATTCAACTTAACAAAGACCTGGAAGAAATTCTATCTTGGGGTGACAGTAACCAAGTGGAATTTAACGCTACAAAAACCCAGGCGGCAGTTTTTTCTAAAAAAGTTAACGTTGCAGAACCCGATATAGTTATGTCGGGGCACTCCATCCCTCTAACATCGTCACTCAATCTGTTAGGCGTTAATTTGGGAGCAAATATGTCCTGGCATGAACATGTTGCAGGCATAGCAAGAAGAGCTTCTCAAAAGTTGGGAATATTGTTTCGAACCAGAAAGCTTTACACTCCACAACAACTGTTAATTCTTTACAAAGCTCAAATTCGACCAACTATGGAATACTGCTCCCATGTTTGGAGCTCCGCTCCCAAACATACACTGCATTTGTTGGATTCTATCCAGAGAAGAGCTGTTCGTCTGATTGGACACCCGGAACTGACCGACGGCCTTGATTCGCTGGAACATCGAAGAACGGTTGGCGACTTGAGCCTATTCTACAAGTACTTTCATGGAAAGTGTTCGAAAGATGTGGCCCGTTTAATTCCTCCCAGAGCGGTGCATGTTAGAGGTACACGTCGCGCTGATGCTTCGCATCCGTATGAGGTTCAGCTTGTTACTCCTCGTACAACGCTTTTCAAGCAGTCTTTTATATGGAGAACATCGTACCTTTGGAATGGTTTACCCAGGACTGTGTTTCCCATCGAGTACAATCTACAGCGATTCAAGAACAACGTGAATCGCTTTCTCCGCACACGTGTCGCTCCTGTAGCGCTTTAGGGACTTCCCTGTAGCACGTGTGCTAGACCCATAAAAAAAAAAAAAAAAAAAGTTGGTACAGTATACATGTTGTGTGTGTCATTTTACAATAGATTAACCCTTATTTTCGTAAGTATTTTTATAATTTAGTAAGGATTTTCAGATCATATATATGTATTTTTTTTTTGTTGATGGTACGATTTTTTTATATTTTATGAAACTTTTAAATGTGTTTTTTCTTGAATGTTATATGACGTTATAATGTTTTAAAATTCTTACAAATACACATATATATATATATATATATATATATATATATATATATATATATATATATATATATATATACATATACATAATATATATATATATATATATATATATATATATATATATATATATATATATATATATATATATATATATATGTATATGTATATATATATATATATATATATATATATATATATATATATATATATATGTATATGTATATATATATATATATATATATATATATATATATATATATATATATATAACACAGTGTCTCGACTAGTACAAGCTAGCGGGACAATATTATTTCTTCACTTATTTCAATTGTTTATGTATATTCCTGGTATCTTAAGCTATTTTAAGAAAAAAAAAAGTTGAAAAATGTGTACTGTATGTGTATTAATCGAAATATGTAGCTGCAAGACGGAAGTGGTTTACTAATGTGTCTCATTTGTTCACTATTGTCGCTAATTGTTCTTTAATTAGCTACATACGTCTACCTACTCATTATGTGTGAAAAGCACAATCATGTTTGTTTACAAAAAAATTTCTAGGAAAAAAATAAAAATCATAATGATAGTACCCACATTTATTAATTTACAAAATATTATTTCTTTTAAAATAAATTAGTACAATAACAGTATCTATATATCAATTATTTACAATAACAAGGTGTATAAGTAAAAGAAATATAATATTAAATAACTTATATACTAAGGCATGAATTATAAGCAACTACAACACACAATAAAATAAGAATAATAATTACAATAAAAAAATACTTAAACCTACTAATCACCATCAGATGAGTCGTCATGACCGCTCTCCCATTCAGTAGAATATTCAGAGAGTAAATAATCCTCCTCATTTAATTCGTGATGATGACTTACTGATGGTGTTTCGGATGGCAACTGCAGAACCTCCGATGGCAAAGAAGTAAATTTTCTTCGTGGTAATTCTCTATACGAGTTGATATCAGGATCAGACGTAATTAAAAGCATTCTCAAAAGATCTGTATTTGTGGCAATACGTAACCGCTTCCTGGTGTGCCGTTCACGGAATCTAGGACAGTCTTTATTTCTTGCCTCCTGGGCTTCTTCGGAGAGTTGTCCAATGAGAAGAAGAAAAGACTTTATAACTTCCGCGCTGTGTACAAGAATTTTATGCACAGTAACGGGCATGGAATACCACGAATACAGATCAAGGTATAATTTTCTAGTATCAACACAAAACTTTTCGAATTCTATATAATTCATGTCATATCCCGATGACAAAGTTCTTAAAATTACATGAAATCTACGAATAAGGTTTACGTCTAATCCTGTAATTTCGCTGCTCAATTCAGCTTTGGAAAAATATCTACGTGCTGTGTTTCCATCGTTTGTGTTACTATACCCAGGTTTTGGTTTATCTACAATGAGTTGCTTCACAATAGCTTTGTCGTTATCTCCCCTGACTTGCCACTTTTTTATTTCTAAACGATAGCTGATGTGAAGCAAACATTCAAACGTGCGGATCCATGCATGTAAAGTAGATAAAAACCAAATGCAAGGCGTTCTTCGTTGCTGGGATATTTCTTTGACTCTTCGTTCATAGTAGACGGGGTGGCACCGCAAATATAACACTTTTGTGTTGAACTTGTGTCTGTTAAGGCATTGCACACTTTGCCATCAGTCATTGTCAACAACAAATCGTGTTTAACAGAGATTTGAGATCCAGCAACGTTACATAATGTTGGAAGAAGCTGACTTACTTCATCTAAAATTTTAGAAGTTCCTTCTTTCGTAAACTCTTTTGTCTCCTTGGCAAAAATAAACTTAATAGGACGGCAATATAAAGTAGAGGAAGGTCTTGGATTTTGCCAGATCACAGTTTCGCCATCAAGCAGTCTCAAAGGGACAAATGAGTATACGAACAAAAATTCGTCTGTAGCGTTAGTGTTCTCAAATTTCTGCTTTTACGTGCTATGCCCCGAACTCCCAACACAGCCCCATTTGCTTACCAACGTATAATATGAACGAGGTAACACACTTCTAATGACTTCCGTCTGAGCTTTAACTAATCGTTCAGCCGTTTTATCCAAAATCGCGTGAAGTTTAATTTCAGCTCGAGATTCAGTCACAGAAATCTATTCGTCAGAAGGACAACAAGAAGCTTTGGACTTACCTAAACTATAAAACGATGGATACACTTGATGTCCCGCTTTCATTGACCATTTTCTTGTTTGTTTATATGAGTGAGAAGTCGACTTCGAGTCCACATAATAAGCTAAAGCTTCGTCTGGTGTTAACTGCCGACTTTGTTCAGAACACTTATTCGTTTTTCTAGTTTCACTGACCGCGACGTTATGGATATGTTTAGCAACACTTCGATGCCCTTCTTTTCGAGTAGCTAACTCAGCTGCTGTAATAAGCTCACTTGCACTTCGCGATTCCAAAAGATCTTCTACTCTCCGTCTCTTCGTTTTCGTTGATGAGTCTTCAAATGATTTTCTGGGTCGCCCTACGGAAAGAGCCGCTGATGATGTTGAAGTGCACGGCTGGTTAACACACATCTTTATTTCGATTCCGGATCCCTCTAACCAATCTTTATGTTTGATTAGAAACATTTCTTTGTTACACTTTAAAGAAGTCTACTTTTGATTGAATTTTGCTGAAAGGCTTGATATTTTCATTTTGAGTCGTTTTAGAGAATCGTCAGAAACATCAGACATATTGAATTTTTCACTTATATAATAAAAAATGCCACTGTTTCGTTCACTTTTGTCATGTTTTAGCCATTCTTCAAAAAACTCCATTTTCGTCATAGTCACGACTCGTTCTGAAAAAAATAAAATAATTTTACTTTCGGCCTTTTCGGGGTCTATAATATATATGAATCTGTGCCTGAATGTTGTAGGTATTACATATAGAAAAATCTAGGTGGATATATGTGGATAAAAAAAGTTGCTACTTTTAAAGTTTACAATTAATGTCAAATTTGCTGGATTTATCTATACATTTACAAATTGATATTATACCAAAAGTATACATATTTTTTATAAAAAATATAAGTCATAATAGAGTACATACCTTCAACAGAATATTCCATCACAAAAAACTCGTTTCACTTTGCTACCAATTTTAAAATATGTTATCACAAGTGTGCATAAAATGCAACTGATTTGCAAATGAAAATGACCTCTCTTATAAGGGTTACTTTGACCCCCTGATAAGATACCTTTATGAGGTGATAAACAAATTAATTCTTGGAATTCGTTAAATGGGGGGGGTTGTTTACAAGTCGTTATCAGTGGTTCCTGGAAATTACGTCATGAATATTGTCTCGCTAGCATGTTCTTGCCGAATCACTGTGGCGTTTGTTTAACAATAAATTTGCACGACGTTTCGCCAAAATCTCATCTGGCATTTTCAAGTGCTCTCGCTGCTGCTGCTGCTTGAAGCTAACTAAGAAACCGAATTGCGATCGCCGTCCTTTACAGGTCGGTGTCTACGCAGATTGTAGGTGGGGGATCGTAAGTAGTCCTTCGAGCATCGGTGTTTGCCGGTTGCCCGTATCAGTGGTAATTACCGGTTCTGGCGCTATACTGACTGCGGCTTTCTTGATGTTTTGGTTATCCCTTGCTTTAGCTAGTAGATCCTTCCATGTAGTGGAGGTATTCAGTGCATCATGCTGCTTATTTAGCTGTCCATTCTTTTCGATTTCTAAGGCTTCTCTGACTATGCGTGTTTTATAATGTGTACAAATAGCCTCGATTTCACATTTTGGTGATGGTCTTTTCTATAACACTTACAATTCCTAACATTAAACTTTTAATTAGGATTCAATTTGGACTATGGATCATGATATCTATTCTATATGAGCACAGAATATATATAGATTCGCCTATTTTATTGCTGATGCTGTTAGCATTCCATAACACTGATTTGAGCTGATTGATTTTAATTTATATACTATAATCTTTTATGATCATAAAATAGTCGTGGCTCCAAATTGTTCTTATTTGCTGCTACATTATTTTGTAGCGGCAGTTAAATTATTTATTAGCCTAACTCTTTAATAATACTGCCACACAAAAAAAGTTTATTGCCACGAACATGGATCTAGTGTATTTTTCAAATCCGTAATTAAAAAAAACCGGTCAAGTGCAAGTTGAACTTGCACAATTAGTGTTCCGTACGTTGATTGTTTTTAAAATAAAAATTTTTGTTACGGTGGTATAAAATGATCAGTGACTTCACAAAACACACCCCAAATGAGTTTTCAACAAAGTTTGTTTCCAATCTTTACTGAAAACTGGTGACCTTGAAATTTTGTTTTTTTTTATATACCAAATAAATTATTAAAGGTAATGCACTCGTGATAATTTTCGTTCAATCTATACCCCGTGGAGAATATTCCAGAATTTTTTCAAAATTTTTTGATCAGTACTTTTCGAGATAAAGTAGGGGACAGCGATTTTTTAAAAGTAAAACGAAGAAAAGTGTGCGCAAGTATTACATTATATATATATTTTTTACTCGTGTTTTCACAAGCTTTCATTTGACACCACACTCGATGACCTAGTAAAAAAATTTTTTTTTTCACTTCCGATTTCGCCCCTCAAAACGAACCCCTTAAGTCAAAATTTATGTTACGGTGGTATAAAATGATTAGTGACTTCACAAAACACACCCCAAATGAGTTTTCAACAAGGTTTGTTTCCAATCTTTACTGAAATCTGATGACCTTGAAATTTTTGTTTTTTTTTATATACCATATAAATTATTAAAGGTAATGCACTCGTGATAATTTTCGTTCAATCTACACCCCGTGGAGAATATTCCAGAATTTTTTCGAAATTTTTTGATAAGTACTTTTCGAGATAAGGCCCGGGACAGCGATTTTTCGCGAATTTTTAAAAATAATACAAAGAAAAGTGCGCGCAAGTATAATATTATACATATATTTTTTTACTCGTGTTTTCACAAGCTTTCATTTGACACCACACTCGATGACCTAGTAAAAAATTTTTTTTTTCACTTCCGATTTCACCCCCCAAAACTAACCCCTTAAGTCAAATTTAATTCTCAAAACTACATGGCTCTGATGAGGCCATCAATTCCTATATTATTACCAAATTTCACCTTTCTATGTCAAATAGTTTCGGAGAAAAGCGGGTGTGACAGACAGACAGACAGACAGACACCGAAGTAATCTTATAAGTGTTCCGTACGGAACACTAAAAAGATTTACCGTGTCATTTTTTTTGCCAAAAACATCCCTTCAAATGGGCTAAAAACTATATTAATAATGTAATGAAGTGTGAAAAATGGTTAATTAATATGCATTCATACCACAGCAAGCTATTTCTATTAATTAAATCAAAATCCACCCTTATAGGGGGTGAAAAGTACCTCTGAAACTCAACGTGAGTTTAAATAACATGTAAAAAGGACAAATTCTTGTAGCTCTTAGGACAAAATATCTGAATCTGGTGTGACAACCAGACATTACTCTTAAAGGGTTGAGACTCACTCCTACAGGATGTAATAACCACCCCCCATCTACGAAGTTATTACATAAGTTTCAGTAACGATGAAAAAAGCTCAGACTTTTCTAGTTTTAGGCAGGGTGAACAAATATGGAGTAGAGTCGCTAGAAACACCCATACGCAACTATAAACTGCCCTTAGAGGGTGGTAGAAACTACTCCTAGGCTCTAAGGCTCTAATGATGCACATGGATGTTACTGAAATTCGGAAAGGATAAATTACTTTTATCTTGTTGTGCCAGACAATCAAGATAACTAGGTCACCTTCCTAATAAGGTCGAAAATCATCCCTAGGAGGAGGGGGAGGAACTACTTCCTGGGATTGATGAATCTTAGAAGTTCTAGCATCTGAGAAAAAAAAATAAAGTCCATCCTGCCTGAGGCTACGAACTTTAGTTGGCTTTTTATCTACTTTTATCGGGGTATCACATAGAATTTTTCTTGTGGATGTCTTTAAACAAGAGGGGCTGTACAACAGAGCCAGAAATGGTACTGTAGAAACAAATCATTTTTTATCCATCTGACCTCATCAATAACACCTCATCAATAAAAATGGAATCATAACCCAATTATTTATTTTAGGACAAAGTTTTAGCAGAAATTTTAGATGTTGTTGGACCTGATAGAGCAGTAGAATTATCAGATTTACAAAAACTTATATATTTGGAACAAGTGATTAAGGAAACACTAAGATTCTTTCCTATTGCACCTATTATATTCAGATCAGTGGAGGAAGATATAGATATTGGTAAGTAGATTTGAGAAACTACCAATATACCAAATTACCTATTGCCACTAATTTTTTCCAAGCTACCAAAACCGTTAATTAAGAAAATAAATAAAAAACATTCAGGGGAAATATAATTTTGTATATCGAATTATTTGAAGAATTACATACAAATGCAGGTCGGGTTTTTGAAGTTATGTATATTGTCTAGCGATGTTGTCATACACTGGTTTAAACCTTACTTGATTGAGAGGGATGGCAGGGAGCTGCTTGTTGGGATTGCTGGCGTTGGATGTTTTTATTTCAATATCGAATGTGTACAAGGTCAGTCATCTCGCACAACTGTTAATTATTATTTATAAACATAATAATAAGAATTATTCTCAACATTTTCCAATATCGACTTACTACAGAGCCATCGCAAAGAAAATAGTTTATTCAGCTTTTAAATAAAATATATAATAAATAAATAATTATATTAGCGGATGACTTTTAAAGAGAGAAACTCAGACAGAGGGACCTTGACATTCAAATCTGTTGACATTTTACTATGCTTACGTATTTTGCTATTATTTAGATATTGTTCAGTTCTTTGTTAAACTATACAATGTTTTTTCAGCATTTACTAATAGTTCAAAATCAAACAAAGCACATTTTCGCTTTAACAGCCACGTCAATGAACAGCATTTCCATTACTGGAGTCCAATAAACCCAAAATTTAAGCATCAAAAGAAGTCGCGGCATTCCCTGAAAGTAGGAGCTTGGGCTAAAATGTCAGCACTTTAAAGATGACAAAGGCAGTACAGAAATTTATCAAGATTATTACGAACTTCAACATTTCACACTTCTAACCCATCTTTCCTAGTTATTTTTGATTTTTTCCCAAAAGATGAGATATAAGGCTGATTTGAAGCAGATAGATGTTTTCTTAGAAGATATCTCGACACAACATTTATTAATATGCATTTTTACTGTCTCTCTCTCTCTCTCTCTCAATCCTTTCATCCCAATAGGAGTATCGGTATAGGCATCTCGATCCTGCATGACTTGACTTGACTCGTGCATACCCATACTAAGAAGAGATCTTAGTTGGTTGGGCCATCTTGTTCTTCTTCCTTCTCTCTTACTACAAGCTTTTCCATGGCATCCACTTTCCTCATAATGTGACCAAAATATTTCGGGTATTCTCTATTATTTCTATTTGAAAGTCGGTCATTTATAATAAGCTCTTCAAGAATAGGTACGGTATTCGGTATATGATACTCTGAGGATTCTTCCATATGTCCAAATATCAAACGCATCGATTCGTTTTCTGTCAGCTTGTTTAATGGTCCATGTTTCCGATTAAGTTGGGGATGCGGAATCTTTGGCACAATGACACTACTCAGTATATATCACCACTACACCAAACACTTTATTTTTGCACTCGACGCGCGTTTCGCTAATCATGTTAGCTTCATCAGGAGCGACGATTGACTTATTTGGACATGTTTCCAATGCGTAAATTACCATGGGGAATATAAGGCTGGGTAGTAATCTTCACTTCGTATTTTTTTGTGAGAGCTGCATTTTCCAGACCTTAGTGAGTTTGATCGTCGAGGTTCTAGCCATACCTAATCTCTTTTTACTTCCGCTTCTCAACCACCATTGTTAGTTATACGGGATCCCAAATAGTTGAAATGGTCTACAACAGTGAAACCAGCAATTTCATTTATATGTGACAGATCTTTATTACTTCATTTTTATTACTTCTAGTTAAAAACTAAATTGTTTGAAGGACAAATTATATTCTATAACATAACTAAATTTGTTTTAGGTGACCATGTCCTTCGAAAAGGAACTGGGGTAGGTTTTTCTGTAATTAGTGTTCATAGGAATGAAAAATATTGGCCTGATCCTTATAAATTCGAACCAAATCGATTTCTACCAGAAGAAGTAAATAAAAGAGTCCCTGGTTGTTATCTGCCTTTTTCGTTTGGACCCAGAAACTGTATTGGTTAGTGTTAAAATATTTGCACATAAACAATCCAAAAGTTTGTCCTAGTCTGTTTGCCGTAGAATCTAGAATATCTAGTTCACGGTGCTCCTGAGTGATTTTAAATAAAAAGTCTCTGTACCCCTGAACTTTTTGGACTAAAATGTATCTGATACCTTAGGAAATTATATTCAACTCGAAAGAAAATCGAAAAAGATACACTTTTTTAGATATATCAAAAAGTTTATTTTTAATTTATAAAAAATGAAAAAAAAAATGTAATAGAGAATATAATAAAATTAAATATTTTAAATATAAAATTGTCGGTTACATAAATTTTTATAGATGTTATGGCATTATCCGAGATCTGTAATTTGAACGTTTATAGAAGTATTTTGGTTCTATGGAATATAATATTCCATGTTTTTGACATTTTTTCTAATTCAAGATAATAAATCTGTGTAAGCATATTCTTCGCACCTATTTTTTTTAATGAAATAGTAATAGCTACTGTTTTTGATAATTTGCAAACTTTTTCGGTAATTGTACAATCATATGTGACGACATTTAAATGGATCGAAAGGGATAAGATTCTTAAATGGATCGGAAGGGATAAGATTCAAAAGAACTAATTTTAATTAATACTATCGTGGTATATATATATATATATATATATATATATATATATATATATATATATATATATATATATATATATATATATAAAGGGTGAATCATTTAGAGGTATTTTTTTTTAAATAAAAAAAAATGAATAAAAACAATTTTATTTTATAATCTTTATTATCATATAAAAGAACCATTCTTTACAATTATTTCTTAAAGATAATTTCTTTCAAATGTTGTCCGCGACTACGGTTAACAACGTCCATTCTGATGTTCCAATTTTCAATGACGCGTGTGAGTATTTCGAGTGGTATTTGGCCAATGACTCGAGTAATATTGGCCTCCAACGCCTCAATTGTAGCTGGCTTATCCATGTAGACTTTGGACTTCACATAGCCCCAAAGGAAAAAGTAAAGAGGTGTGATGTCACATGATCTAGCCGGCCAGTTCACTGGTCCAAAGCGTGAAATGATCTGTTCGCCGAATTGCTCTCGCAGTAAAGCCATGGTTTCACGGGCTGTATGGCAAGTGGCGCCATCTTGTTGGAACCAAATTTCGTCGAGACCACGGGCTTCAATTTCTGGCATCAAATAGTCTGTTATCATGGCGCGATAACGGTCACCATTCACAGTAACATTCGGGCCGGCCTCTGTTTTGAAGAAATATGGACCGATTATTCCACCGGCCCATAAACCACACCAAACAGTTGTTTTTTTCTGGATTTAATGGCAGCTCTTGAACCTCTTCAGGTTGTTCATCACCCCAAATACGGGCATTTTGTTTATTCACGAACCCATTAAGCCAAAAATGGGCCTCATCGGTGAACAAAATTTTTCTCGAAAACAGTGGATCTTCTGCAAGCTTGTCAAGAGCCCAACGACTAAAACGAAACGATTCGGAAGGTCGGTCGGCTTCAGCTGTTGCACTAGTTGAATTTTGTATGCTTTTAAAGAAAGATCCTTACGTAAAATACGCCAAGTTGTTGAATATGACAGGCCAAGCTGTTGAGAACGACGACGAATCGACACTTCACGGTCTTCGCGTACACTCTCCGCTACCGCCCCTATATTTTCTTCCCTACGTGCTGGATGTGGTCTATTCGGTCGAGCATTATCCAATAATGAAAATTGGGTCTCAAACTTATTGATGGTAGAGCGAATTGTGCGTTCGGTAGGCCGATTATGTGGACCATAAGTTGCTCTTAGCGCCCGATACACATTCCTCGTAGAACGCCCATTTTCGTAATAAAGTTGAACAATTTGTAGACGCTGTGCCGTGCTAAGTCTTTCCATTATGAATTGTCAAACACTACTGAACAGGAATGCCACTTCAGTTGACACGACGCATGCGCAATCTGCAATTAAATCCCCATCACAAAAAGTACCTCTAAATGAATCACCCTTTATATATATATATATATATATATATATATATATATATATATATATATATATATATATATATATATATAAATACGAGGCTGGTTTGAAAAGTCCGTGCAAAGTCCGAGAGATGGCACCACCGGCGCGTATCGAGGTCATGTTTAGTTAGTAGCATCTCTTGAATGAACGCACACCAAGTTTCAGCCATATTGGTCTATTTTTTTGTGTTTGGCATTCGTGTGAATCAAGGAAGTCGAGTGATTTTCAAGAAATGGACGAAAAAGAATTTCGTGTGGTGATTAAACATTACTTTATGAAAGGCAAAACGCCTCAGGAGACTAAAGAAAAGCTTGATAAACATTATGGTGACTCTGCACCTTCGATTAGAACAGTTTATAAGTGGTTTCAAAATTTTCGGACTGGCTATATGGGCATAAGTGACGCTGAACGTTCTGGACGGCCTGTGGAGGTTACGACTCCAGAAATCATTGATCAAATCCATGATATGGTGATGGATGACAGAAGAGTTAAAGTGCGTGAGATTGCTAGTGCTGTGGGCATCTTGACTGAACGGGTACATAATGTTTTGCATAAACATTTGGACATGAGAAAGCTATCCGCAAGATGGGTGCCGCGATTGCTCACGCTTGACCAAAAACGGAATCGTGTGAAGTGTTGCAAGGATGG
The DNA here is from genome assembly GCA_019049505.1 of Pachyrhynchus sulphureomaculatus. NCBI lineage: Eukaryota > Metazoa > Arthropoda > Insecta > Coleoptera > Curculionidae > Pachyrhynchus > Pachyrhynchus sulphureomaculatus. The sequence continues at coordinate 26,572,954 of CM032448.1, forward strand.
TTTGCAGCTGTTCCAGAAGAATCCGGAGGACTTTAAGCGTCGTTTCGTCACTATGGATGAAACATGGATACATTACTATACTCCTGAGACCAAACAACAATCTAAACAATAGGTTACCAAGGGGGAATCTGCACCAAAAAAGGCGAAGACCGTTCCTTCGGCCGGAAAGGTTATGGCGACTGTCTTTTGGGATTCGCAAGGAATAATCCTCATCGACTATCTGGAAAAGGGTAAAACTATTACAGGTGAATATTATTCATCGTTATTGGAGCGTTTGAAAACCGAGCTGCAAGAAAAACGCCCGCGATTGGCCCACAAGAAAGTCCTTTTCCATCACGACAACGCACCAGCACACACCTCAGCAGTTGTGGTCGCAAAATTAATGGAAATAGGATTCCAACTCGTTTCACATCCCCCCTATTCTCCAGACTTGGCTCCCTCGGACTACTATTTGCTCCCCAATTTGAAGAAATGGCTGGCGCGACAAAGATTTTATTCAAACGAGGAGGTGATTGCAGACACTAATGGATATTTTGCAGACTTGAACGAATCCTATTATTCGGAAGGGATCAACAAACTAGAACATCGTTGGACGAAGTGTATAAGCCTAAAAGGGGACTATGTCGAAAAATAAAAAAGGCTTACCCCAAACACATAAGTAGTTTTTATTTTTGCACGGACTTTTCAAACCAGCCTCGTATATCGGAAAATATTATTATATTATATATACATTGTGCGTGTATGTATTAATAAAATAAAATAAACTAATTTATTAAACTCTTAAATTACACATGACGACTATTGAATTGGCAAACTGATTTTAGAAGAGAGTCATTATATTTTGGATGATCTCTATTATTTATTGTATAATTTAACCATACTTTTTTGAAATCATGATGTATACATTCCACTGCTTGTTCACTATAAAATCCAAGACTTCTATTTGTTTTTTTACAAAAGTCTAATACGTGGAAGAATATTGCATGGATTTTAGGTGTAACAAAAATTCCTACTGACAAATATATTTTTTTAAATATTTCAATACTTTCTTCATAGCTAGATACTAATTTAGTTCCAAAACAATCATGAATAATGTTTTTTAAATCCTGGAGAAATTGTACATATTTGACAATATTTACATTTTTTTTAGCTCTTAATAATTCAATCTTACTAAGTAATTTTTTACATGAATTACCATCAAACGAACTACCATGACATGTGACACTTCTTTCTGCTTAACATTCTTTAATCCATTGCTCTACGTCTTTTTACACGACTCATCCTTTATCATATTATTTATTATAGTATTAACTGTTCCCAGCATGAGTTGTAGTTCAGGAGGAGATATTAAATATAGAAGTTCTCTATTGTATGCTTCGAAGAATACCGCCATATTAATACAGTTTTTAAAAAATTGCGCTAATTTCGGATTTGATCCAGCTTTCAAGTATTCATTATAGTTGTCTATTAAATGTTTAATCGTTCTATTAGTTCCTCTCAAGTGCAACTTACTTAGCTCTGCAGTACACCATGTACACGGAAATTTGCTAGAGTGACTGGCAATACCACTGATCAAATTAGCTAGCTTCAAATCGGTAGCAATAGTAGCACCAAGGTCGAGTAATGAATTCAAATTAAGCAATCGCCAAATCTTACTGATATTATTATGATTTTCTTCCGTTTTTGGAGCAACAGATAGAAGAGATATTTTTTTCCCACCTGAATTCTTGAATACTTTTTTTCCACGTAAATTTTTATCACTCGTCAAATTATTTATTTCATCGGATTCAAAATCTTCTAACAATTGAATAGACAAACATACTTTAAAAAAACCTCCACCGCCGTCTGTACCAATTTTAAAATGAACCTGTTTATTTAAAATTTGTCTTTGCTCCAAAACATAATTAACTAAGCCCATAACGTCGTTACAATACACAAGTGCTTTTGCAACTGGAGTTTTAATTGTTGACTTACATTGTATAAATTCAAACTTTTCCACGTTGAAATAATCATCTAAATCATGATTTTTTGCAGAAAGTTTTGTAAAAATATTTTTATCAAATAAATTTTTATTTCTAGTCATTTTTCTGATCGACGAAAGAACTTCTTTCGTTGTTCTCAAACTAAAATTGAAAGTATTTTGTATTTTTGATACTTCTACCGAAATAGGAACGTTCTTCGCAATGTCTTTGGGTTTAAACAAAACTTTTAAAGCCTAACCTCGTTCTTGAGAAAGAAGAATGATATTTTTACTGCTGCTGTTATCCTCAGTATTGATTTTTTGTTTAATTAATGAAGACGAGGTATGATCCCTTTCTTTATCTTTAAGGCTTTGCACAACTTTATTAACATTATCGTATTTGCTTTTACAAATATGCGAAATACCTCTACAAATTACGGCAAAGCACTTCGTACACCTTTTCTCCACGTTCTTGACATTTTTTTTCTTTGCTTTTTTCTGCATTACTGATTTTCTACTTCTTATTAAAACACAAAGATAACAATTGCACTGAATATTATTACTGCTTGATTTGGTATCTCGAAACTTAAATTTTGAGTAGTCTGGTAGACCAAATTCAACACCTCTATATGCTTTTGCATAACACTTGCTACAAATAGCAATGGTTGGCGCAGTAAAGTTAATTTTAAAATTAACTATTCCTTCTATTTTATCTTGCAATTTTCCTTTAATTGGAATCATACTCTTATGAGAACAAAGACACAGCAAACAACATTTTTTTCGATTATCTTCATGTGTCGACAAGTTATAGTTTTTTTACCCAAGAGTGCGGCATTTTAATTAATTTAACAACTGTACTTAAGCGAAAAAAAACTTTGATTTTTTGACTAGATGCCTCGAGCAGTGTTGGGTATAATAACGAGGCTGGTTTGAAAAGTCCGTGCAAAAATAAAAACTACTTATGTGTTTGGGGTAAACCTTTTTTATTTTTCGACATAGTCTCCTTTTAGGCTTATACACTTCGTCCAACGATGTTCTAGTTTGTTGATCCCTTCCGAATAATAGGATTTGTCCAAGTCTGCAAAATATCCATTAGTGTCTGCAATCACCTCCTCGTTTGAAAAAAATCTTTGTCCCGCCAGACATTGCTTCAAATTGGGGAACAAATAGTAGTCCGAGGGAGCCAAGTCTGGAGAATAGGGGGGATGTGAAACGATTTTGCGACCACAACTGCTGAGGTGTGTGCTGGTGCGTTGTCGTGATGGAAAAGGACTTTCTTGTGGGCCAATCGCGGGCGTTTTTCTTGCAGCTCGGTTTTCAAACGGTCCAATAACGATGAATAATATTCACCTGTAATAGTTTTACCCTTTTCCAGATAGTCGATGAGGATTATCCCTTGCGAATTCCAAAAGACAGTCGCCCTTGGTAACCCATTGTTTAGATTGTTGTTTGGTCTCAGGAGTATAGTAATGTATCCATGTTTCATCCACAGTGACGAAACGACGCTTAAAGTCCTCCGGATTCTTCTGGAACAGCTGCAAACCATCCTTGCAACACTTCACACGATTCCGTTTTTGGTCAAGCGCCGTCCAGAGAGTTCAGCGTCACTTGTGCCCATATGGCCAATCCGAAAATTTTGAAACCACTTATAAACTGTTCTAATTGAAGGTGCAGAGTCACCATAATGTTTATCAAGCTTCTCTTTAGTCTCCTGAGGCGTTTTGCCTTTCATAAAGTAATGTTTAATCACCACACGAAATTCTTTTTCGTCCATTTCTTGAAAATCACTCGACTTCCTTGATTCACACGAATGCCAAACACAAAGAAATAGACCAATATGGCTGAAACTTGGTGTGCGTTCATTCAAGAGATGCTACTAACTAAACATGACCTCGATACGCGCCGGTGGTGCCATCTCTCGGACTTTCCACGGACTTTTCAAACCAGCCTCGTATAACAATATATAAAGCAATGAACTATGATGACTTTGGCTATATACAATTTTATATTTAAAATATTTAATTTTATTATATTCTCTATTACATTTTTTTTTATTTTTTATAAATTAAAAATAAACTTTTTGATATATCTAAAAAAGTGTATCTTTTTCGATTTTCTTTCGAGTTGAATATGATTTCCTAAGGTATCAGGTACATTTTAGTCCAAAAAGTTCAGGGGTACAGAGACTTTTTATTTAAAATCACCCAGGAGCACCGTGAGTTGTTTAGTTGACTTTTGTGTTTGAACATATAAAGGTTTTCGTAAAAAATTTGATGCAAAAATCCAGAGTAGATGCCTTAAACACATATTAAATAAAACAATTCAATTTTAACATAATTCCGTTTCTAACAGTATAATTATAAATACAACATCATAACTTAAGTTGACTTTGTTATGTTCAATTTAAATTCCGGATATAGAATAGTACATTAAAAAAAGTTCTTGTTACCATAATGAGCGAGGAGCTAAATCTAGCATATCTAAAGTCAACATGATTATTTGACTACCATCCAAAGTAAACAAGATATGACAAAAGTTATAGTTAATCTAAAATTTGCTTTCATCCAAAATCGCACTTTTTTAGAAAATTTACAATTTAATTCTTCAAATGCCCGGCTGATTGGCGCAGTGGGTTAAGTCGTTAGACTTGCCCACTGTTGTCCGAGAGGTCCGCGGTTCGATTCCGTGTCTGGGCTGGGTGTTTGTGATTTGTTGTGTGAATGTGTAAATTTGTGTGTCTAAAAACAAAGAGAGATGCTGGCAAATTGGTTAAACTCCAAGCCATAAAAGACATGTAAAAAAAAAATAATTCTTTAAATAAAAGACTGTATAAGGCGCAAGCTTAAAAATATGACCTACAGAATAGACACCCCAACATAAACAGATAAACAATTAGGTTATTTTTTAAAAAAACTGTAATAAGAACGATGGGTGAGCAAAATTCTCTGCCAACTAGTTTTTTGTTCATTTCTCAGAAAACTTAACAAAGACGAGATATTAATTATTAATATGAATTATTAAAACTATGAATAAATGACTACCTTTTAATATAAATATCGACGAAATAAAAAACAAATCCACATAATATAAAAGTGCCAAGATTTGGCAACTTTATTCGCTGTAAAAAGCTTACCATGCATTGTGATTGTAACTTAAGCTGTTAATAACAATTATTAGTGTCCCAAAAGTTATTTTCAAGCCCTGGACAGAACCTGGGAAAAATTATTAAAAAAATAATTTTATTTTATAACTATACAATAAAATACAACTAAGGTAACGGTCCACGTTATGAGACGCGAATTGCGCAGACGTTTGGTTTTCTAAGATTTTCAAATATATGTAGGTGGAAAACACAATTTGTATGAAATGAACTGAAATTCATTTTTTTTGTGTATAATTAAAGTTTAAAATAAGGGAGAATGGACGTTTAAAAGAGATCGTCTCCATGACCCTATTTAGTAGACACTCTGAAGGCATATGTCCATGGTGTCTCATAGTATATGTCCCTCTTATGAGACAGTTAAAAAATCATGAAAATTATTTTTTTAATAAGTTTTCTTTATTGTAAAGATACTTTAAACATAGAACATGTAATTAATAACATTTTTCAAGACAAAGTAATAAATTTTTCATAAATTAAACAAAAATTCAGTATAAATAAAGATCATAATCTATTTTTCTTGTTTTATTTTCTTTTGGAGCTCTTTTACTTGCTCCATTAGTTTTTTTTTGTCTTCTTGCATTTTCTTGATATTTTTTTTGCTTTTCTTCTTTGATTTTTTTAATATTTTCTTTATCCATTTGAAGTTTCAACCATGCCTCTGATGTCCCCTCAGATGGTAACTTGGGTTTTCCTGATTTTTCAACTTTCATTTTCTTCTTCTTTGGCAGGAATTCAATTGGCAGTATATATATTTCTTTTAAAGGTAAATTTTGTAGTCTAGCAGCTAAAAATAAAAATCATTTGTGTTATCTTATTTAAGTAATTATTTGATAAAAAATTACATATTAAGATAATTCTACTTTACCATTGTCAATATTTTCGGCAGTTTCATTACTTGCTTGATTTTGATTATTTTCTTGATTTGAAGCATTTAAATGGAAATGCTCTTGTCTATTGTAATTTGTCTCTGTAGGTTCTGAAAAGATGTGAAAATTAGATTGGCTGTCATCGAACAAAAATATTGAATTTTATATCTACGTACCAGTTGCATCATTATATGATAAATCCTTATTATTCTCTATGATCTTGTGATTCTAATTCATCAAGATGAGCTACTTCGCTAACAATATTTGAAGTATTATCGACTATTTCTTCATTATTTATCAGATCAATCGGCTCAATATATAAAGGAAAAACTTCTTGGTCATTGGAAGAGACAAGATCCGCAGAAAAAGAAGTATTCAAATCAGCAATATTATTTTGTGGAACAATAATAATTTTATGATTATCAGAATTTTCAATTTGCTTGATTACTGGCTTTCGATTAATTGGATTGACTGAAAATTTTAAATTATATAATTTTAAATAAGAGTATAAACTTTATATGTGCATGGTTAATAATTGTGAATTAAAATTATATTATTTTATATATAAAATACCAGAAAACCAGAAATTAAACAATAATTTATTTAGCAAATCACCGGTCCATGATCCACTTATTGCTGCTTCTGTGAATTTAAAAAGCTTATCTGCTGATAACCTTTTTTCAATTGTTTGCAAGAATTGCTTTTGGTCTTCAATCTCTAAATTATAATCATTCTTTTCTTCAACAATATGTTTCGTCTTTTTCCCTTTTCTTAAGACATCAAAGTCTATCATTTTAAGATTAAATGGATAAAGTCCTGATGCTCTAAATCCACTTATGATGATATTTCTTTCATCTCTCATGCTGTCGAGAGTAAATTTCAGCACATGAGGGAAATCTTCTTTTTTTATACGCATGATGCTTTGTTGACTTTTCCATTTAAGCACACATTTTTTCCATGCCACTTTAAAGGGATGAAAAAATGATGTATCCAAAGGTTGCATCATGTGAGTGGAATTGGGAGCCAACATGATCAATTCTATTTGCTTTTCTCTGTAAAAAGTTACCAGTGGTAAATTCAAGTGAGACGAGTGGTTATCCATGAAAACAACAACAGGAAATTCAATATTTTCTTTTACTAGCCATAGATAGAATATATTAGTAATGTATTCGTAGAATGTCTCTGTTGTCATCCAGTCACTGTCGGATACACCAATACCCGGCCTGTAGGAGTATTATTCACAATTCTCTTTGGTAAATCTTTTTTAAAAGGGTACATGATCATCGTTGGAGCACGTGTGCCATCAGCACTAAACATGAATAGAACTGTTAAGGCTTCTCTCCCACCATCGACTATTTTATATACTGTACGAGACCCTTTTTCAGCCAGTACTCTTTCAGCATCAGGACATAGCATTATACTACTTTCATCACAATTAAAATATCTATTAGAAGAAATATCTAACAAGTTTCTATCTTCTAAATACTTTCCTATTTCTCTAAACCACTCTTGTAGCTCTTCACGAGTTACAGTTGCTCTACTGCAACTTAAATGCTGTGGTCTTCTAATACACAAGTTTGGATGGCGCTTTTTGAACCCTTCGTACCAGTGTCAACTTGGACGGTCGTTTGTGAAGGGAGTCTTTATTTTCATAGTTTCAACTAATTTTTGTACACAATCAAATAATTCCGATTTTGAGACAGGTGCTCCTACAGCACCCAATTGACAATATCATCCTCTTCTTTCAGTGGGATAACTGTTCCTGTTCCTGATTTTTTTTCTCTGTCTTTCAGGATCAAGATGTTTTTTTTTTCTGTGTAACGTCGATGCAGGTACACCGTAGGCAGCAGCTGCTTTTCTGACAGAAAGTCCACTCTCCTGCATTGTTTTTAAAGCATTCTTCATGCTTTTAGGGCAATAGTTTAATCTTTTATTCTTCTTCTTATTATCATTACTCAAATTAACGTGGACCACATTTCTTTTCAATAATTTGCGTTTACTGTCTGTTTTTTTTGCTCCATCCACTCTTATATTATTCTTGAATTTGCCCATTATTAAGTGTAGCTATTATTTTCTGAAACAAATAATAAGTGAATTCACACGTTAGCAAGTTTAAAACTTTTTTAAAACATTTAGTAAAAATTGTAAGTATAATATAAGCATACATAATCAATGTTAACATTCATATACTTTTAGGTTAGGTTTATAATTAGACAATATTGCACATACTTACAGCTTATAATTTGAATCTCGCAAATAAAATATAGTTTTTATGCTATAATAACACGATTTAAACAATAAATATTATATATATATCAGTCTCAAAATTTGTAAATATGCACTGTCTCATCGAAGTGGTACAAGCGAAGATCACATGTCCGCGTCGCACAGTGTGTCGCGTAGAACATGCTAGGTGGACAAAATTCATGTTATGATTTCCAGGAAATCTTATTTGCAAAACGTAAACAACACCACCGAACCCCGAATTCCGAGAAAAGGTTGTTTATCAAATTTGCAAGTGGCGAGTCATAAGCGTCAGAAGTCAGGTAATGAGTTTAATGCAGCTCTCAATCAATCAGTTGCAATTTAGCGACACTTTCGTGCACATCTTATAGTGACATATTGTAATATTGTGAAAGTTTTTGTGATGAATATTAATACTGAGGGTAAGTACTATTTTTTAATGTATTTTTTTAATCAGAATCTATTAATTTGAATTTTTAATATTTTTTTTAAATAGCCTATATATTTTAGCGTGTTTTTTAAAAAAAAAAAAAACTTTGAAAGTTCAGAATATACAGACATTCACCTCTATCCGGGCTAATTTTTAGATATTACACAGAAATAACTGTATTCTTCGTAAAAATACACATATTGTTTAGCACACTTCAGTACAACATGTTTTTTTTCTTTTGTTCCAGAACACGTTTACTCTATTTCAAGGGTAGCCTTTTTTGAGGAGTGGTTGAAACACACGAAGAATGAAAAAAACTCGCGTGTATATGACTTTCTTTCTTCAAAATTTCACTTTGGTGACATTGCTGAAAGCAGCCAAAAAGAAATAAAGTTGAAGATATCCAACTTGTCTAATAAGTTTGGTGCCAAATGGTTGGCTTCAGGAAAGTCGAAGGAGCGTTTTTTAATTAAAAATAAGAATTGGTTGGATGAAGCAGACATACAGTTTACTGCGAGTTCTTTTGCGCCACAACCTTCAACATCAAGTGAGAATGTGACTCCTGCAGGAAGACCTCGCAAAGATTTCGGAAATCGTCGTTCAAGACGAAGAAACGTCGCGTCGTGGATCTCGTAGAATCCCGAAGTGTCAGTGAATTGGTGACTGCTGCCGAAATTGCTGTGCGTTCAGCAGGGCAAAGGAAAATTGCCAATGTGACTAGAGACATTAGTGAGAGCCCAGATAATATTATTAAGTCTAAAAATACCAGTTCCGTTAATCCTAGGCAATTAAGTAGTGACGAAGCCTTAGCTTACTATATAGATTCTAAGTCAACAACGCATTCTTACAAACAAACTAGGAAGTGGTCCATGAAGGCGGGGCATAATGTGTTTCCGTCATATTTTAGTTTAAAAAAGTCCAAACAGGCCTGTTACCCTGCAGAGGAGCACATTGCTATAACAGAAACTCGTGCTGAAATAAATTTGCAAGCCTTATTAAATAAAACAGTGGAACGTCTAGTATTAGCACAGAATGAAGTTATCAGCAGTGTGCTTCCAACAAGTTCATCGTTTACACTTGTTAGTAAATGGGGATGTGATGGAAGTTCTGGGCACAGCACATACAAACAGAGATTTGAGAACACTGAATATACGGACGAGTTTCTTTTCGCATTTTCTTTAGTTCCCCTTAAGTTATATGATGGGTCCAAAATTATTTGGCAAAATCCTCGGCCTTCATCAACTTTGTATTGTCGCCCAATCAAATTTATATTTGCCAAAGAAACGAACGACTTCACGTTAGTGGAGACAAATAGATTGTGGGAAGAAGTTAATGCTCTTCTTCCAACACTTATCAACTTTGGTGATTCTCAAATCTCTGTAAAACACGAACTTTTGCTGACAATGACAGACGGAAAGGTGTGTAACGCCTTAACGGAAACTAGTTCATTCCAAAAGTGTTTCATCTGTGGCGCCACCCCCAAGACGATGTTTAACAGCAATCAAGAACATTTTGGCTTTGGTTTATCTACACTTCATGCTTGGATTCGTTGCTTCGAATGTCTTTTACATATCAGTTACAAGTTGAATATTAAGAAATGGCAGGCTAGAAGCAACGAAGACAAAGCAGATATCAAGGTTCGTTCCGAGGAAATCAAATTGAAATTTAAGAACGAGATGGGACTCATTGTAGATAAACCAAAGCCAGGATTTCGTTCTTCAAATGATGGAAATGCAGCCCGTCGCTTTTTTAAGAATGCTGAGATGAGTGCTCAGATCACAGGGTTGGATGTTACAATTATAAAAAAGTTTGATGTTATTTTGAGAACATTGTCTTCTGGATTCGAGATAAACTTAGTTGAATTCAAAAAATTTTGTCTTGAAACCAGAAAACATTATCTTAGTCTCTATTCGTAGTACTGTATGCCTGCTACTGTGCATAAAATATTAATTCACAGCACAGAAGTCATCAAAGCGGCATTGCTTCCAATTGGGCAGCTTTCTGAAGAGGCTCAAGAAGCACGGAACAAAAATTGCCGCAGATTTAGGGAGTACAACACCCGCAAGTGCTCGCGTGTTGCCACGAATAGAGACTTACTGTGCATGTTAATTATGACATTTGATCCTTTGATCAAAAGCCTTCGAGATTCCCAAAAAAATCCGGAAGAGTCAAGATTGGAATCGTCATCATATTGTCGCACAATGCCACAAAATGATGACGACTATACAGTAAACGACTCATCAGAAGACTCTGATGATGATTATTAGGTTCAGCTACTATTTTTAGATATGTAGTGCTTGTACTAAGCATGTAAACCTTGACTTGTAAATTTTTCTTTATCAATAAATGAGTATTTTTATTTTACATATAATTACAGTCAGTGTCATTATGCTAAATTTATTACAGAGCATTTCTAACATTTATTTTAAAATTAAACAAAAACAATTTTTGACTGGAATTTTCAAAAACAATTTTTTTTTGAACCGAACAGCAAGAAATATGTACCTTAAAAAAATCAAAAACATTTTAAAATACCAACTACTTATGTATGTATAATGCACAAGTTACCTGAACTACCTGAACTAACCTGAACTAACCTGAAAGGCAGGTATTATTTGAGTTTATCGTTTTTGTGTCAATAAAACTAAGTAATATGGATTAATTGTTTTATTTTTGATTAACAAATGCAATAAATGATTTTTCATCTGGTTATTATTAAAAATAATAATACAGTGTCTTTCATTTAATTGCACATTCAAGTTTGTAGAAAAATTCGTGCACATACGCAGAATATTTTGTTTTTGTTATACAATGTTTTGTGCAGCTGGACAAAAAATACAGGTAAGTGAAATGCAGCTAAATGAAAGACACTGTATTATAATTTTTAATTCTAATAACCATACAAAATACCCTTGCCCTTTAGTTCCGTTATCTACCTGCTAAGCTGATGCAATCCTACCGTGATATGCAAGGGTGGCTGTATTACACAAATTTTATCGATATTGAGTACCTGCGGTAAATTGTGAATAAAACCGACATCTATTAACCGATTTTCATGATTAATACCTTATTTTATTTTCCAGATACGCAGCTGTCAGAAAAATGTATAATATTTTGTTTTTCTTTTGTTATTGCGCTTTTTTACCGAAAAAAATAATGAATTTTACACGAAAAAAAATTTTTTTTCTCTCCATTAATTTGTAAATAACTCCAAAACGATAAAAGATAGAATAAAATAATATTCAATCAACTTTAATAAAATTTTGTTACGCATTTTTTAATGTTTTATTTATAAAATCTGACAAGTTGTTCCCGAGTTATCGTTAAATATGTCTGCGTAGCTGACTAATTTAGGGGAAAAAATTAGCCACGCCCATAAAAAAAACCAACGCGATGAATGTTTTTCTTAAAATAACCTAATATGCCTAGAATATACATAAACAATTGAAATAAGTGAAAAAATAATTTTGTCCAGCTAACTTGTACTAGTCGACACACTGTGCGTCGTACAGTTCACTGAACATAGCGTCGCATACGCGGGTACGTCCGAATTCATAAATGCAGGTCTATGGAGACACTCAAATTAAAACTATTATCGTTATGAAAATTTATAAAATGCAAAAATAAGTGCAAAAATAAAATCTGCAGCTCAAAAACCTTCAAATAATATATAATTTATACTAAAAAATACTATAAATTGTCCAATAAAACAATATAAAGCGATTCATTTAAGTCGTCATTTCACTCCATCTGACCGTAGCTTGAGACGCAAACAACGAGACACGAACTTTTATAATTTCTTTTTTCGATAAGTTTGGTTAAAATCAATATTAAAACTAATTAATTTATTATAATATTTCCTGAATAATATTATCATATTTTTTTTTCAAGAGTAACATGCTCTTACTTTTTTTAAATAGTATTTTTCATTCAATGTCTCATAAAGACGTACTTGGTCTCATAACGTGGACCGTTACCTTATATGGGACGTAAATATATTGTTCCACCAACACTGTACTATTCTGAACAAGAAAAGAATCACACCGACATTATATCCTTTCATGTAAACAAGACCTTTGACAGAGTCTACCACAACGGTTTAATCAAATTAATTTAAGTTTTTTCTTTGAAAGACAGAAAATTTTTGGTCCAAATTAAAAACACAAATTTGAATCACAAAAAATAACGGCAGGAGCACCGCAATAGGCTTTCAGCCTGACATAGAACCACAGAAGGTAAAAAATATATATCAGAACTTTTAGCACGTTGCCTCTTTTATAGAAGTTACTTTACATATAAATTCTTCTAGGTTTTAATACAACCTCACTGCTATTCAGTTCACTTAGTAATCCTAACATTACTGCCAATGAAAACAACCTGTCTTATTGCAGTCTTATTTTAGGCTCAAGATACGCTATGATGGCTATGAAAACCCTTTTGGCAACAGTTCTAAGAAAATACAGATTTCACACATCCTATAAAGATGTGATGGACATTAAGATAAAACAGGATGTAGTATTACGTCCAGTACATGGATATAAAGTTTCGCTGGAATTGAGAACGTCTCTAAAACATTTTTGATTGAAAGCGTCAAATATTATCTATTATTAGATTTATACTTGAACTATGAAAACAACATATTTCTTTTATTTTTACATTTTGATGTTATGGGTGTAAAAGAGCAATTTAAATTTATTTATGATTACATTCTATTAGAAAAGGTTTGGTGCAATCCAAATTGAAATAACTATTTTATATGGGTGTTTGTTTCTTAAAATTTTATATAGCTATATGTCCACAAGGAAACAACTTTCCTTTTCAACATAATATTAGAAGTAGGTATGAGACCCTCAGTGTACCAGTTCAACTTGCGCTTCACTAACTTTGCTTAATTTTGTCTGTAGTCTTACTAAGAGTGATCTACAGCTTATAATTAAGTTATATTGCTAATGAACGTTAATTTGAAAGTTACACCAGAAATGGCAACGTAGGCGACCATCCAGGTAACAGCGAAAGCAGTTATACAAACTGACAGATCCTGTTGACAGATTCAGTTTACGACATGCCTCCTTAAAGTAATTGTAGATCACTTTTAGAAAACGCATATTATTATGTATCTATTTTGTGTATTTTTAGCACTTCTTTTTAGAATCTCGTACCTCTATTATAGTTAAATGGTAAACAAAATATTGTAATCAATAAAATAATTATAACTGTTTTCAATTTTTCTTTTGTTTAATTATGATCCTGATCCTAACAGAAAACTATTTTACCAGATTCTTTTGGTCTTGGAATCTTCATAATGCCATCACTTTTCCCATCACGAAGTCCGGAAACATCGGAAGCAGTCTTACGAATTTTTTAGCAAAAAATTCACTGACTTTTATAAAACACTACAAGTCTACCTCCTTATACATACGACATACCGAAAAGTGTCGTTCGCATCTGGTAAAACAGATTTTTTCCCTTTAAAAATGTGTTCAATAAGTTTTTATGATCTTATAATAAAAGTATTACAAATTCTCCATTGTACGAGGGTGGACTGAAAAGACTTGTAGAAAACAAGGCAAATAACATTTCTTTACAAAAACAAAAATTTATTTCGCAACATAATTTCCAAACTCATTGGAAGAAGAATACGTTTTAGTTCAGCGAGATTTCAATTTTCTTTTTTCCTCAGAAAAAAAAAATTGTTTCGAACTGTGCGTAATACATGTTTACAGCACAGACAACCTCTTCATTCGACGAAAATTTCGCCCCTTCAAGCCAATTTTTGAGGTTAAGAAACAAAAAAATAACTCGTGAGTAGTATATAGGGTGGGGTACTGGGACTGCGGATGGCATGTGTTCCATTACCCGAAGAATGACCTTGAAAGAGCCGAAGAATGACCTTGAAAGAGCTGAAGAATGACCTTGAAAGAGCTGAAGAATGACCTTGAAAGACCTGAAGAATGACCTTGAAAGATCTGAAGAATGACCTTGAAAGAGCTGAAGAATGACCTTGAAAGACCTGAAGAATGACCTTGAAAGAGCTGAAGAAGTGTTCAATGACGTCATAGTCCAGTGGCTGTTGGTCAGTGCCCTTTTGGCATCATTGGATGTCGTAAAGCTTAAGAGAGAGATTAGGTGAGCCTCGATGTGGTGGATGGATGTCTTCTGCAAGAAGTGGTCTTCACTGACGTCACACCGATACATACATACACATATACACATTAGTTGTGGTCTATATGAATTTTAATATAAATAAAAAAAGCTAATGTCTAGAGCAGGATTCGAACCTTTATTTCTCATACTGCAAAACCAGCAACTTTACCCACTGAGCCACAGAGGATTCGTACGAGAAAGTGTTAGTAAAGGTATCACATTAAAAAAGATCTTACTACTACTACTAGTAGTCTCTGGATGCTGGTATAATTAAATTACGTAAACAAAATGAGATATTGATGGTGTAACATGAAAAAAAAAGTGTGTGTGTTTATTTTTGGTGGCACCTCGATGGCATGTGTCCATCCGAAGCGGCGTACCAAGACCCGAAGAAGAAGAATGACCTTGGAAGAGCTGAAGAATGACCTTGAAAGAGCTGAATAAAAGTGAAAGAGTGAAAGAACTTGGGTGTGTGTTGTTAAGAAGATGATGAGGGTGTAGATTAGGCCAAAAAGTCCTTATTTCCAAAAAAGGGGTGGTTTTTAGGGGGTAGTTTTTTAGGGGTAGTTTTGGTATGTTGTAGAAAAGGCAAAAATAAAATTTTTCTGTACGAGGGTAATTTCCCCTATTTTTTTTGAAATTATTTAAATGAAAAAAAGTCTGAAGTGATCTAGCTAGAATACGAACCGTCGACCCATGTGATGGAGTTCTGTTGTATTAGCATTTACGCTATTGAAGCTTCGTGAAATAAAGTGTAACTGAAAGGTATATATAAAAAAAGAATTGTGTATTGGATAAGTATAAAATGACTTGTAGAAGTTGGGAAAAATGTTGTAAATTAAAAAGTTCAGAAATAAAATAATTTTTTTTTTAACTAGTAGTAACTTATAATATTATTTTTTTTTATTATTTCCTTGTTATTCTAAGAGAATAGCCGATTGTCGTATTTTTTTGCCTAACTTAATTTAAAAATAATAATAATAATAAAATTTGTTCTGACTTGTTCTAACTTGTCCTAACCAGCACCACCACCACCATTGGTCTATCTGTCTGTGTGTTGAGAGGAGGAAGTGTGGTGATATGACTTTATTCTAACAAACAAACAAAAAAATGAAGTTAGCCTAGCCTAGCCTCACCTCACCTCATCATCTGTATAAAGCAAAAATAAAATACCCGATTCAATTTTTTTTGTATTTATTTTGTCCTTATATATAAAAAAAAAATTATATGTATCAGATTCTTCTTCTTCTTCTTTATATTTTCTCTTTATTGGAAAATTATTTAGCAAAGAGTTGGTTTCTTTCCTATCGTTGTTTTTTTTTTTTTTGGAAAAATTAGTTGGAAAAGGGTTGGTTTCTTCTTCCCAATCGGTGTGTACCAAGGTGAATAAGTTTCACCATTGCATATTCTACATTTGTCTACTACTTGACATTTGTCCTAACTTGTCCTAACCAGTTTGAGGAATAAAAAAAAAACCAAAAAAAAAATTGAAATATTTACTAGTAGAGTAAGTTGAATCTTTTTTTTCTTAATATTAATTTAGTTTTGCTTTGTTTTTAAAAATATAAATTAGCCTAACCTGTATATATTTGTTGTTTGTTTTTTTTTTGGGTAAATAAAATACACAAGTATGAGCAGATTTAAGAAAATATATATATTAAGAATATTTATTTTGTTAAAAAAAATTATCTGTTTCTATTTCGTTCGTTGGCTTTCAATTCCTCCTCTTTCTTTACTGGAAGAATACGAAGTGTAACTCCTTAGTTGGTAGTTCTATATTATGTAGTTTTAATTTGGTTTCTTAAAGCCTATAGGAAAAAAAAATGAGCAAGATAAGCGAAAAGAGTAAACAACTTTATTTTTCTTAATATTAATTTAGTTTTGCTTTGTTTTTAAAATATAAATTAGCCTAACCTGTATATATTTGTTGTTTGTTTTTTTTTTTTTTTGGGGTAAATAATAAAATACACCAAGTATGAGCAGATTTAAGAAAATATATATTAAGAATATTTATTTTGTTAAAAAAAAATGAGCAAGATAAGCGAAAAGAGTAAACAATTGGTTCCATGTAGTTTATATATAAAAAAAATCTCCTTTATAAGAAATAAAGGTCAAAATTTGTTGAGTAAAAAAAATGCATTGTAGACTATGGTATATTTCTATGCGAGAGAGTTTGAACTCGTTGAATTTGCCTTATTTGAGTGAAATCGAGTTGTTGTTAAAATGGGTTTCGCTCATTTCTCCTATATCGTAATGAAATGTAGAAATTTTCCATACGACGCTTGTCTTAACCTGTCTGAAGAAGTCACGTGACCAAACTGCCAATGACATCATCACCGAAAATAGTCTGTTTTCCAAGAAAATAATAATAATAATAGACTAGCTTGTGTAAACAAAAAAAAAATAGGATGTTTTACTTTATATTTGAAATTTTTACTAGTAGAACTTTTTAACAGATTTGTTGTTGTTATTGTTGTTGTTGTTTTTGGGATAAATAAAACACACAAGTATGAGCAGATTTAAGAAAACACATATATTAAGAATAAAGAATAATTTTACATTATAAAAAAAAGTTATAAAGTGTTAATATAAATAATTTTATTTTGTTAAAAAAAAATTATCTGTCTCTATTTCGTTCGTTGGCTTCTCTTTCGATTCCTCTTCTTTCTTTACTGGACAAATACGAAGAAGGTAAATGTTTTGCACCATCTTTTGTTTTAAAGAAATGCTTAACTTCACATGTCAAACATTTTTAATTATACAGGTCTGTTTCACCTTTACATTTGGGACATTTTACTCTTTCAACAACTGGCATTTTTTTTTTTTTTTTTTTTTTTTTTTTTTTTAATGTTCTCTCAGACTCTTGTTTTTTAAAATGAAGTTTATATTGATACATCTCACCCTTATATATAAAATCTTTTCCTAATGCTATTATTACTTACTATTCATTATTCTTATCGATCCAACTATTGTGTTTATTTTGGCAACAAAAAAAAATTAACAACAAGGTGTTACTAAAAAATAATTTCTAGAGTTGTTGTTGTTGTTTTATAAAATACAAGTAAAAAAAACTGAAATATACCTTGAAAAAAAGTACAATTTACTCCTAAGAAATAGCTGTAAATATTTAAAAAAAAAAAAAATAACTAAAATTTGCCTTTAGCAAGTGAAAATTGGTATATTTCCAGTAAAGTATATATTTTGATATTTACTGCGTAATAGTTTAAAAATAGAAATGACGACATGATATAAAGATGTTGAGTGAATACATTGACAAGTAGTCCATTTCTTATTTTTTTTTAATGGAATGCAATTAAAAAATAATTACGTTTACATAAAGTTGTTTGCTTATAAAATATTGTGATTGTTTTAAGTATTAAGTGGTGACTGCAAAACAAAATGTTATTTTTCCCTTTGTTTTTCTATAACTAATAAAAAAAATATTTATAAGAGGAAATATAAAAATAAAACACAAAGTTAAAGGTCTTTTTCATTTTTATTATAAAGTATAGGGGTTCTTGAAGAGATACATTTCCACTTGTTTATAATTATTTAGAGCTTGTTTAAAAGTCTTTTCCTCCTCTTCATCTGTTGCTTCGACTTGAATGTATCGGGCTGGTAGCATCCATGTGATATCTGATAGTTTTATGGGAGGAATTTCTTCTTCAATGTGAACATGGACCTGTTCCTTTTGTATGTATATTTTTTGAACACCACGTCTGAAAAAGAATGGGAGGAATTTGATAAGTTTCCGGTAAAAATAGTTTTTTATGAAAAAAATATGTATTTAGTCTCTTAAATAAATCCAAAAAATCTTATAAACAATTTGTTATTTTATATCTCAACTACCAATTTACTAGGTTAAACTATCTACTAATCTGGTGTTTATACTACTTGTCAAATTTTAAACCATTTATTGTACATTCAATAGATTTTCATCAACATCTTATCTGGCAAATTTTGAACTTTCTTATCGAATAGGACCTCTCGTTCATACATGTAATAATGTTTTGCAACATTGTTGTTAAGACTATAATTACCTTTTTTATGGTGTACTCCATTAAAATAATAATGACTTTTGCAAGTTTGTAAATAATGATAAGTAATGACGCATAAAAAATAATGTTTTGCAACATTGTTGTTAAGATTATAATTACCTTTATGTACCCATTATTGTAAAATATATAGCAATTTAAAAAAATAACAACTTTTTAAAAGTATGCAATAAGCTGGTGTTTTTTTTTATTCACCACAGTTCGTTTTCAGTTCAGTTTCAATCTAGTTAAAAAAAAAGAAAGTCTGATACTCCATGCACGTTGGTGGTATTTACTGAAGATAAAAAATAAAATTCCCAATAAAATTCCCAATAAAGTGGTATCAGACCAACTTTTTCCAGTAAGTTTTTTTTCTTATTTTATATTTTTTTTTTTATTATTTTATTTTATATACCGTTCAAGACACTGAGGCTCTGAAAATAAGTTTAAAAAAAAATACACAAATATTTTGATTAGTTTCCACTGTATTTAAATTTTTTTTTTTCCAAAAATTGTTTACTAAGATATATAGGTGTAATAGACAACAACAACAACAACTTAAAGAATTTTAATAACATTTTAAACTATTTTTTTCCAAAAATTGTTTACTAAGATTTATAGGTGTAAATAGACAACAACTTAAAGAATTTTACTAACTTTCTTATATAAATATGAATATAAAATAGTACTAAATAAGACTAATTACTACTACTACTATTACTATTACTACTTAGGTTAGAATTTTTTCCTTTTAATTTTTTATTATTTTTTCTACATGTCGCTAAACGATTAACATATTTGTTTGAACTTTCTTTTTGTTTTTTTTTTAGTAGTATTGAGTTAAATTTAAAAAAAAAAATAGGATACCTAGACTTTATTGTAAGATAGTACGCAAATGGACAATTAGAGAAATAAATCTATTTATTAGACTTTTATTAAAATAATATATATACTATAATGTTATATAACCTAACTACATCTTCCCAACTTATGTATTCATCCTCATCATCATCATAGAAGTCTGCATCCTCTGAATCAGTTTCTATCTTATCATTCTCATCTTTTTGTTGCTGTTGTTCTTGTTCTTGTTCTCGTTGCTCTAACAACCATCTCTCTCGCAATATTGCAAGAGGTACATTTTCTACTTCTTGTTCTTCTTCTTCTTGTTAACGTTTAAAATACTGCCATATTTGGTTAAGAAAGTAGTGTACAGAGTAGACGTCCGTAAGCTTAATATTCGATATAAAACTGTAACATACCTAAACATCATAAATAATAGTTCAAATGCTCTTTCTCCTATACTGTGGCATCTTATGCTAATAAATGTAATATAGAATTTAGAAGCTTTTATGTGCTCAAAAATAGCATTCAATAGCCACATTTTATTTTGCAAGCCTTAATTACACCTTTTTTAAAAGAAAGTCATTCAGTTGAATGTTCACCAACTCTTACTCTCCTCTGGTCTTGTTAAATGTGTTTGAATTATTGATAATTCCTAGAGTACAGTACGAGGGTGGATGCAAAAGTATTGTAAAATACAAGACAAATAACATTTTTTGAAAAAATAAAAAAATATTTCTCAACCTAATCTCCTAGCTTAATACATTTAGACCAGCGAGATTTCCATTTTTTCATTCCCTTAGAAAAAGAAAATGTTTCGACCTGTATATAATATTCGTTTACAGCATAGATAACCTTCGGCGAAAAGTTCTTCTCGCCACGCCAATTTTTGAGCTTAGGGAACCAAAGAAAAGTCACTTGGGGCCAAATTTAAGCAGTAAGGAAGATGAGGAACTATTTCAAAGACCAGTTCGTGCACATTCGCCACTATAACGGCCGATGTATGAGCATGCGCATTATCCTGGTGAATGAACACCTTCTTGCGCATTAATCTTTATCGCAGGGGTCGGCAACCTATGGCACGCGTGCCATCTCTGGCACGCCAAGCAATTTTGAATGGGACGCGTACCTATTCAAAGTTTACACATTAATTCTGTAATCTGTGACATGTTTCGAAATTATGTAAATAATCGAAGACAGTATTACTTTAACGATACAAACAAAAACGATATATTATATAGGTCACTAGGTATTATTACCAAAAACTACAAAATATATATATTGTAATTTATAATTTTACTGAATGCATTGGTTTGGCTTTAATTTCGGCAAGTATTAAAGAAGGCAAGCCTCAAAATATAAGCCTAGGCAAAAAATACAAATAAACGTCCTCAATTCAGATCAAAAGAGCCGCTATAAGGCGGTTTTTGTTTGACTTGACGTCAATCGTTTCGACGCGCGCCGCAACTCTTTTTATATTGCCGAAGTTTAGTTTTTGTTAGATTTAACTTCTAGGCGGCAAAAACTACTGTGATGGATAGGGTAGTTAAAATAGTTAACTACATTGTCGGTCGTTCTTCACTGATCCATAGACAATTTAAGGCGTTTCTGCAGGAATTAGAAAGTGTATATTCAGATATACCATTGCACAATAATGTGCGCTGGCTCAACCGTGGTAAAGTGCTCTCTAGATTTGTGCAATGTCTGGGCGAAATTAAATCGTTCTTGTTGGAAAAAAATCAAGTGGATGCTTATCCTGAACTAGAAGATAAGAACTGGATCTGTATGTTAATGATTCTTACTGATATTACAAACCATCTTAGTGAACTCAACTTAAAGTTACAAGGTTCAGGCAAAACAGTTCTGGATTTATACGAATCCTGGAAATCATTCAAATTAAAAATAGCGACATTACTACAAACAGCGATATTACTACAAACACATATAAATATTTTCCAAATATTTATTTATCCAGTGTCGACGATGGTGCACTAATAGACGAAATTCTTAAATATGTGACTAACTTAAGAGGAGTTTATCGAGAGGGGTCAGGATTTTGATAAACATGGTCCTATGTTCGCTTTTTTAAACAAACCAGATTTAATGGATTTTTCCAGCAGTTGCTTTGACATATCTCTTTTCTCATGGATGGACATTAATGATTTTGATCTTCAAAACATTGAATTTAAAAGCTCCGAGTTATGGAACACGAAATTTGTAGAATTAAGAAGGTATTAGAAGGTGACTGCCAGAACCATTCAAACGAGATACTCAGTTGTTGGATGAGTTTACCAGAGAAATTTATTTGTCTTAAGAAAGTAGCGTTTGCCATGCTTACAGCTTTCGGATCATCCTATATCTGTGAACAACTTTTTTCCCATACGAGAGTGATTTTAAACCAGTACCGAAGCAGACTGACAACAGACAACTCGGAAGCATGTGTGATACTGAAAGTAACCAGACATGAACCGGATATAAGAAAACTCTCTAAAGCACTTCAAGCACAGGGTTCACACTAGGTCCTAGGACTAGTATAATAAAATTATTTAATTTTTTTGTAATTAAACCTTCTAAAAGCAATATTTTAAGTTAATTTAAGTTCATTTTTGTTAATTTTAGTTGTAGTAAGTACCTATGTCGGCACGCAAAATGTTGTATGGATGAAAACTGGCACCCCTTAGTTAAAAGGTTGCCGACCCCCGCTTTATCGCTTCTAATTCAACTCACTATACAAACCGTCTGATACCGTTACATAATAAGACTCAGTCACAACTTTAACCTTTCCCTAAGAATCTGTCATGATGATACCTTGTGAATTCTAAAAAACGGTTGCTATCTCTTTTCTAGCCGATAAAACTGTTTCGGGGGTACTTTTACCTTCGCCAATCCACTGTTTTGACTGCCGTTTTGTCTCCAAGGTGTAATGATGGATCCATGTTTCGTCTACAGCCACAAAACGACGCAGAAATCCTTCGTTATTGCTCTGAAGTGAACAGACGCAGAACCCATCGCGCACCCAGCTTTTTCATTTTTAGAACTTCATCAAAGATATCACATTCATGTGAGATGCCTACCATCTCAGCGATCTGTCAAAGCGACGATCTTCCATCACGATACCATGAAATTTGTCGGCCATTTCTTCGGAAAAACCTCAATCGTGCGTAGCAAACGTGCAGTAACTGCTCGTACGGTAACATTTAAATTCACTTGTCTAGTAATGAATAGTCTTGAGTGCTGGTACAGAGCCCCCATGTACGTGGGGGCTAGTTCAGATTCTGTGTGGGCCGCAGTCCACGTTTTCAAATAAAAATATTTTATCTCTGCACTATATAGGAATATGAAGGTACACTGATATTTTTTGGGGACTTGCAAGAGTTGGAACAAGACAAAAAAATGGCAGGAAGTCATAGAAAAACACGATGAGAAAACTGAAAATGCAAATGGAAGAAAGTTACTTGAATTTTGTCAGTCGCCAGTCTTCTTGATCTGTTTTTAACCACCAATCCGGAGATTTACACGGTTACCGTAAATCCGCCGTTAGGTTCTTCCGACCATAAACTGCTTTCGACATCGAGTATCCTGCCAATCAGTGACAGAGAGGCGCCTAGGCCGCGCAAGATTTGGCACTACAAATCTGCTAAATGGGAAGATCGATCCGATAACCCATCTGACTGCGCCAGGGAGGTCTCCGATGTTATTTTGGCTGGTATGGAAGCTTACATCCCTTTTTCGAAGAAATGCTCCTCCAACGGCAAGCCTTGGTTCGACCGAAAATGCAAAGAAGCTGTTGCTTCTAAACATATTGCCTACCGACAATGGCGTGAAAATCCTAACACCGTAAATCGAAACATCTTTGTTCATGCCCGGAACAGATGCAAGGGAATTATCGACGAAACCAAGGAGGCACACAATCAACGAATTAGAAACAAACTTCTCGCTTGTCCCAACAATTCCAGGTCCTTTTGGGCAGTCGCTAAGGCAGTTAGTCAAAATTTTACCAAATCCACCATACCACCACTCACACGGCCAGATAATTCCATTGCAACCACACCTGTTGAGAGAGCGAACTTGTTGGCTGAACTCTTTGCTTCACATTCTACTATCGATTTCCAAGGAAAAGCACCACCTACTATTCCCATATTGCAGTCAAGGATGCCCGATGTTGTCTTCAGACAGCGCATCATAAAGCGTATTTTAATGAAGCTAGACACCAAGAAGGCTTCTGGCGCTGACGGAATACCTGCCATAGTTCTCAAAAACTGTGCAAGGGAACTAACACCAGTTTTCTGTAAACTTTTTAACCTATCCTACAGAAAGGGAATATTTCCGTCCTGCTGGAAATGTGCCACGGTTCAGCCGATATCTAAAAAAGGTAAGAAGACCTTGCCAAATAACTACCGACCAGTTGCACTGCTTTCAGTAATATCGAAAGTCATGGAAAAGGTTATCAATGAGCATCTTCTAAAATATCTTGAACGATTCAATATTATTAGCGATCACCAATATGGTTTTCGTAAACATAGATCAACAGGAGATCTTCTGACTTATGTAACACATGTTTGGAACAACGCAATTGAACACTTTGGAGAATCTCGAGCGGTTGCTCTTGACATATCCAAGGCATTCGACCGTGTTTGGCACGATGGACTGTTGGCTAAGTTGCGCTCTTATGGTATGTCTGAAAGGTTCTGTTTGTGGCTCTCATGTTTCCTCAGAAAGCGTTCTTTACGAGTGGCGGTCGACAGATTTCTTTCTAACACCCTCACTATCAACGCCGGTGTGCCCCAGGGCTCCATACTGTCTCCTACTCTCTTTCTCATTTACATTAACGATCTAATGGAAAAGACCGGGAATCCAATCTACAGCTTTGCAGATGACAGTACGCTTGTCTCTTCATTCACCTTGAACGCTCGGACATCGGCTGCTCAGGCGAATATCCGCAGACAGCAGGAGGTCGTTCAACTTAACAAAGACCTGGAAGAAATTCTATCTTGGGGTGACAGTAACCAAGTGGAATTTAACGCTACAAAAACCCAAGCGGCAGTTTTTTCCAAAAAAGTTAACGTCGCTGAACCCGACATAGTTATGTCGGGGCACTCCATTCCCCTAGCATCGTCGCTCAATTTGTTGGGCGTTGGTTTGGGAGTAAATATGTCTTGGCATGAACATGTTGCAGGCATAGCAAGGAGAGCTTCTCAAAAGTTGGGATATTATTTAGAACCAGAAAGCTTTACACCCCACAACAACTGTTAATTCTTTACAACATTACAAATTCGACCAACTATGGAATACTGCTCCCCACGTTTGGGGCTCCGCTCCCAAACATACACTGCATTTGTTGGATTCTGTTCAGAGAAGAGCGGTCCGTCTGATTGGGGACCCGGAATTGACCGGCCGCCTTGATTCGCTGGAACATCGAAGAATGGTTGGCGACTTGAGTCTGTTCTACAAGTATTTTCATGGAAAGTGTTCGAAGGATGTAGCCCGCTTAATTCCTCCCAAAGCGGTGCATGTTAGAAATACACGTCGCGCTGGTGCTTCGCATCCGTATAAGGTTCAGCTTGTTACTCCACGTACAACGCTTTTCAAGCAATCTTTTATATGAAGAACGTCATCCCTTTGGAATAACTTGCCCAGCGCTGTGTTTCCCACCGAGTACAATTTACAGCGATTCAAGAACAACGTGAATCGCTTTTTCCACACTCGTGCCGCTCCTGGAGCGCTTTAGGGACTTCCCTGCAGCACGTGTGCTAGACCAATAAAAAAAAAAGAATTTTGTATAGATAATGACCTTGTGATAACTAATACGATCTATGAACATAAGGAAATACATAAGATAACAAGAGCATGCCTCAACGACATGAAAAATCAATAATAGATTATGTGATAGTACCGCGCAGTTATATGCCCCAAGTAAATGATGTTAGAGTTAAAAAAAAGTTACGAGATAGGAAGTGACCATTATTTATTAGAAGCAAAGTTATCAAAAAGCAAAACAAAAACAGTAGCAAAACAAAAACAGTAGCAAAACAAAAACAGTAGCAAAACAAAAGGAAGATAAAAGGATGAATTATAAAGGTAGAATACGATGCTATAAACTAAGAGAACTACTGAGTATATCAAAGTATATTTAATTAACAGAAAATAGGTTTGGGGAAGATAATATAAATAAGCAAGAAATCGAAATAGAAAGAAAATGGCACAATTTCAAAGAAGTGCTACTAAAAGTTGCAGGAGATATCTGCGGATTTACAAAACGAAATGTCCTGGTAGCTGGTAAAACGAGGAAATAAAAAGTGAAGTAAGGGAAAAGAAAAATCTCTGGAAATGGTATTTCCAAGATAAAAATCAACGTAAGTATAAAAAGTACAAAGAACAGAGGAATAGGGTAAAAGTAATAATTGGAGAAGAGAAGCAAAGAGGGTGAGAGGAATTTGGAAGAAGGATTGAAGATAATAGTACACAAAATAAAAAATTATTTTACAGAGTATTAAAAAATATGGGAAATAAAACAGATGTAAGACTTGAACAGATGAAGGATCGAAATAGAGATATTATCACGGATAAGGACAAAATCATAGAACGATGGAGACAATATTTTATGGAACTTCTAAACAATGAAAACAGAGCGGAAAGCGATAGTGTACAAACAATGAGAAATGATAATGTAAAGGAGAGAGTTGAGAGGAAGGGAAAAGAAATAGAACTACAGGAAGTAGAGAAGGCGCTGGAGAAACTAAAAACTAGTAAAGCAGCGGGATGTGATGGAGTAGATGCGGAACTGTTAAAATTCCTTGGACCAACGAGGAAAAAAGAACTTCAGGATATTTTTAATCTTGCATGGAAAAGTAAGAAAATACCAAAAGAATGGAGTACTCCTATTGTTTTTCCAGTGAGTAAAAATGGTGATATGCGGGCGTGTGAAAACTACAGAGGCATATCGCTCCTCTGTATAGCTCTAAAAGTATATGAATCCATAATTGAGAAGAGATTAATACAAATAATTGAAGTTAACAGATGTGCAGAGTGGTTTTAGGCCAGCCCATAGTATACAGGACCACATATTTACAATACAGCAAATTGCAGAAGAGGCCCTGAGAAAAGATGGGAGAGTGTTTTTAGGGTTTCTGGATATGAAAATGGTGATATGGTAAATAAACAAGGATGTAGATGAAAATTTAGTAAGTATAATACAGAGCCTGTATGATAATACGATAAACCAAGTGAGAACGTGTAACTGAACATAGGAGGAATTCACTAATAGTAATGGGGTAAGGCAAGGAGGAGTGTTGAGTCCACTATTATCTATAAGCGTTATAGATGAGGTAATAAAAGCGAGCTGGAGAAAGATAATTAAGTACATGGTGGGATATAAACAGGCTGTAAAAATATAAGCATGTGCATTCGTAGACGATGCCGCTTAAGAAAATTTCCCGCCATTTCATAGAAAGGAGAATGTCGAAAAAAGGCGATTTTTGGCCTGATGATGTAACCTAAAAACCCAATAGTTTTGAGTTATGTATACTTAGACAGCTGTTAGTCCAGGAAGCCGCAGGAACATGACGAAATCGTTGCATTTTCTGACGAAATTGTATGATAAACAGTTTTATCTTGTACCTGGAATTTTTATAGTGTATCTCTATGCATTTTGACATCTTGAAACCGATTTTGGAACACACACCGACCCATAACGTTACATTCTTATCCTAACCTCAAAAGAACACCTCAAAAATGGAAAAAACTTGAAAATAGGGAAAAAAGGTCCTGGAACTGACCTGCTTTTTTGTCTATTTTTTCCATTTTTTCCTATTTTTGAGGTATATTTTAAGGTAAGGAAAAACATTTAATTTGTTTTTTTGAATATTGTAACTGGTTTGACTAGGTCAAAATATGAAAGGAATATGATATTAGTGTTACAGTTACAAGACCTTTTTAACCTATTTTCAAGTTTTTTTTTCATATTTGAGATGTTTTTTGAGGTTAGGATTAGAATGTAACGTTATAGATCGGTGTGTGTATCAAAATCAGTTTCAATATGTCCTAATGCATAGAGATGAATGACATATAGGGTGAAAAGTTTTTGGACTAGCTACTTAACACACATTTTCTTGGAAAATTCGACTTTATCCGTCAACATAGACTTCTTCAAGAGTGATACAATCACCCTAACGTTCCTAACATTTCTATACCTTTCTTGTAGAAAGATTTGCCATTGCCTTCAAAATAGGCCTCAGTTTCGGCGATAACTTCTTCATTAGAGCCAAATCTCTTTCCCGTGAGCATAGAGCGAATAGATAATAGGCGCTGGCGCCCAAATCTGGAGAATACGGTGGATCAGGAAGCAATTTGAACTTCAATTCATGCAGTTTTGCCATCGTAAGCATTGATTTGTGACAGGGTGCATTGTCTTAATGAAAGAGCACTTTTTCTGGTTCATTTAGGGCTGTTTCTTTGCAATTTCTGCCTTCAAACGAGCCAATAACTTTATATAATATTCGCTATTGATGGTTTTTCCCTTCTCTGCAAAGTCAATGGAAATTACACCATGCGCATCCCAAAATACAGAGGGCAAAATCTTCCCAGCCGACTGTTGTATCTTTGGTCGTTTCAGGCGGCTTTCACTGGCTACTGTACACTCAGCTGACTGCCGATTTGATTCCGGTGTGTAGTGGGGAATCCATGTTTGTTCCATTGTCACATATCGCATGAAAAAATCCACGACAGTGCGAGGACACATGCCGCTGCATCAGTAAGGCAATACTTGGCGGAACTGGGAATATCCACATTAGACTGATCGTCGCACAGTGTGTCGCGTAGAACATGCTAGGTGGACAAAATTCATGTTATGATTTCCAGGAAATCTTATTTGCAAAACGTAAACAACACCACCAAACCCCGAATTCCGAGAAAAGGTTGTTTATCAAATTTGCAAGTGGTGAGTCATAAGCGTCAGAAGTCAGGTAATGAGTTTAATGCAGCTCTTTCAATCAATCAGTTGCAATTTAGCGACACTTGTCACTATAAGATGTGCGCGACGCGTGCCCATCTTATAGTGACATATTGTAATGTAATGTAATGCACAATGCATGTAATTGTGATGAATATTAATACTGAGGGTAAGTACTATTTTTTAATGTATTTTTTAATCAGAATCTATTAATTTGAATTTTTAGTATTTTTTTTTTAAATAGCCTATATATTTTAGCATGTTTAAAAAAAAAAAAAAAACTTTGAAAGTTCAGAATATACAGACATTCACCTCTATCCGGGCTAGTTTTTAGATATTACACAGAAATAACTTTATTCTTCGTAAAAAATACACATATTGTTTAGCACACTTCAGTACAACATGTTTTTTTTTTTTTTTTTTCCAGAACACGTTTACTCTATTTCAAGGGTAGCCTTTTTTGAGGAGTGGTTGAAACACACGAAGAATGAAAAAAACTCGCGTGTATATGACTTTCTTTCCTCAAAATTTCACTTTGGTGACATTACTTAAAGCAGCCAAAAAGAAATAAAGTTGAAGATATCCAACTTGTCTAATAAGTTTGATGCCAAATGGTTGGCTTCAGAAAAGTCGAAGGAGCGTTTTTTAATTAAAAATAAGAATTGGTTGGATGAAGCAGACATACAGTTTACTGCGAGTTCTTTTGCGCCACAACCTTCAACATCAAGTGAGAATGTGACTCCTGCAGGAAGACGTCGCAAAGATTTCGAGGAATCGTCGTTTACGACGAAGAAACGTCGCGTCGTGGATCTCGTAGAATCCCGAAGTGTCAGTGAATTGGTGACTGCTGCCGAAATTGCTGTGCGTTTAGCAGGGCAAAGGAAAATTGCCAATGTGATTAGAGACATAGACATTAGTGAGAGCCCAGATAATATTATTAAGTCTAAAAATACCAGTTCCGTTAATCCTAGACAATTAAGTAGTGACGAAGCCTTAGCTTACTACATAGATTCTAAGTCAACAACGCATTCTTACAAACAAACTAGGAAGTGGTCCATGAAGGCGGGGCATAATGTGTTTCCGTCATATTTTAGTTTAAAAAAGTCCAAACAGGCCTGTTACCCTGCAGAGGATCACATTGCTATAACAGAACATCGTGCTGACAAAAATTTGCAAGCCTTATTAAATCAAACAGTGGAACGTCTAGTATTAGCACAGAATGAAGTTATCAGCAGTGTGCTCCCAACAAGTTCATCGTTTACACTTGTTAGTAAATGGGGATGTGATGGAAGTTCTGGGCACAGCACATACAAACAGAGATTTGAGAACACTGAATATACGGACGAGTTTCTTTTCGCATTTTCTTTAGTTCCCCTTAAGTTATATGATGGGTCCAAAATTATTTGGCAAAATCCTCGGCCTTCATCAACTTTGTATTGCCGCCCCAATCAAATTTATATTTGCCAAAGAAACGAACCACTTCACGTTAGTGGAGACAAATAGATTGTTGGAAGAAGTTAATGCTCTTCTTCCAACACTTATCAACTTTGGTGATTCTCAAATCTCTGTAAAACACGAACTTTTGCTGACAATGACAGACGAAAAGGTGTGTAACGCCTTAACGGAAACTAGTTCATCCCAAAAGTATTTCATCTGTGGCGCCACCCCCAAGACGATGAACGATGACCCCGCGATGTTTAACAGCAATCAAGAACATTTTGGCTTTGGTTTATCTACACTTCATGCTTGGATTCGTTGCTTCGAATGTCTTTTACATATCAGTTACAAGTTGAATATTAAGAAATGGCAGGCTAGAAGCAACGAAGACAAAGCAGATATCAATGTTAGTTCCAAGGAAATCAAATTGAAATTTAAGAACGAGATGGGACTCATTGTAGATAAACCAAAGCCAGGATTTGGTTCTTCAAATGATGGAAATACAGCCCGTCGCTTTTTTAAGAATGCTGAGATGAGTGCTCAGATCACAGGGTTGGATGTTACAATTATAAAAAAGTTTGATGTTATTTTGAGAACATTGTCTTCTGGATTCGAGATAAACTTAGTTGAATTCAAAAAATTTTGTCTTGAAACCAGAAAACATTATCTTAGTCTCTATTCGTGATACTGTATGCCTGCTACTGTGCATAAAATATTAATTCACAGCACAGAAGTCATCAAAGCGGCATTGATTCCAATTGGGCAGCTTTCCGAAGAGGCTCAAGAAGCACGGAACAAAGATTGCCGCAGATTTAGGGAGTACAACACCCGCAAGTGCTCGCGTGTTGCCACGAATAGAGACTTACTGTGCATGTTAATTATAACATCTGATCCTTTGATCAATAGCCTTCGAGAGATTCCCAAAAAAAGTCGGAAAAAATATGTACAGATGTATTAAAGTTAATTGTAAGCCCTAGCATAGAAGAGTCAAGATTGAAATCGTCATCATATTGTAGCACAATGCCACAAAATGATGACGATTATACAGTAAACGACTCATCAGAACACTCTGATGATGATTATTAGGTTCGGCTAATATTTTTAGTTATGTAGTGCTTGTACTAAGCATGTAAACCTTGACTTGTAAATTTTTCTTTATCAATAAATGAGTATTTTTATTTTACATATAATTACAGTCAGTGTCATTATGCTAAATTTATTACAGAGCATTTATAACATTTATTTTTTAAAATTAAACAAAAACAATTTTTGACTGGAATTTTCAAAAACATTTTTTTTTGAACCGAACAGCAAGAAATATGTACCTTAAAAAAATCAAAAACATTTTAAAATACCAACTACTTATGTATGTATAATGCACAAGTTACCTACCTGAAAGGCAGGTATTATTTGAGTTTATCCTTTTTGTGTCAATAAAACTAAGTAATATGGATTAATTGTTTTATTTTTAATTGACAAATGCAATAAATGATTTTTCATCTGGTTTTCATTTTTTATTAAAAATAATAATACAGTGTCTTTCATTTAGTTGCACATTCAAGTTTGTAGAAAAATTTGTGCACATACGCAGAATATTTTGTTTTTGTTATACAATGTTTTGTGCAGCTGGACAAAAAATACAGGTAAGCGAAATGCAGCTAAATGAAAGACACTGTATTATAATTTTTAATTCTAATAACCATACAAAATACCCTTGCCCTTTAGTTCCGTTATCTACCTGCTAAGCTGATGCAATCCTACCGCGATATGCAAGGGTGGCTGTATTACACAAATTTTATCGATATTGAGTACCTGCGGTAAATTGTGAATAAAACCCACATTTATTAACCGATTTTCATGATTAATACCTTATTTTATTTTCCAGATACGCAGCTGTCAGAAAAATGTATAATATTTTGTTTTTCTTTTGTTATTGCGCTTTTTTACCAAAAAAAAAATAATGAATTTTACACGAAAAAAAATTGTTTCTCTCCATTAATTTCTAAATAACTCCAAAACGATAAAAGATAGAATAAAATATTATTCAATCAACTTTAATAAAATTTTGTTACGCATTTTTTAATGTTTTATTTATAAAAATCTGACAAGTTGTTCCCGAGTTATCTTTAAATATGTCTGCGTAGCTGACTAATTTAGGAGAAAAAATTAGCCACGCCCATAAAAAAAACCAACGCGATGAATTTTTTCTTAAAATAACTTAATATGCCTAGAATATACATAAACAATTGAAATAAATGAAAAAAATATTTTGTCCAGCTAACTTGTACTAGTCGACACACTGTGCGTCGCAGAGACCTGACCTCAATCTAATCGAACACATGTGGAATGAGCTCAAAAGATGGGTTCTAGCCAGAAATTCAGCCCCTGCATTACTGAGGGACTGCGATGGCGGAAGAGTGGGGAAAATTCCACAGACAGTGATGAAAAAGCTCCTTCGCGGCATGAAGAACTGGCTGGAAGTAGTATTAAGGGCTGAGGGGGGGAGGGTAATATAAAATATTGATTTTGGTTTTTTTCAATTGCCTTTAGTTTATTGCTGCTCTATCTGAAACATGTACACATCCGATTTTAGACTTCTACCCCTAATATTAAGGGAGTTACTGGGGTGACAACTCTTAACGTTAAAAATCGAATTTCTTCGAAACTACTTGAGATATCTCAATAAAATTTATACTGTTAGTAATTAGTAATAAGCTTCATTTTATTTTTTTTTCCAGATTTTTTGCTCGATTACAAATATTGAAATACAAGAAGTATATTTTTTAGGAGTGGGTTTTTTTACTAATCCCTGCAGTGACACCTACCAAAAAATGCATTGTTTTATTTTATTAATTAGCTATTACGTGAAACATAGTAAAAAAAAATATTTAATGTCGCTTCCGTCGGGGGGCAGGCGCGTCTAGCTTGCTTGTGTAGTCAGAAGTCACAAACCAAAATCGATTTCAAGCAATTATTAATTTTAATTTAAAAAGTCCAAACAGCGCTCAGAATCATTAACACATTGTTGTTTTTGTTCCACTGTGAACAAACGCGGTACCCATTTCGAACAGAGCTTTCTCATGCCCAAATGCCGCAAATATGGCAAACATGTTATGATATCCTTAGGGTGTCAGCTATCTCACCCAATTTCACTTTACGGTCATCCAAAACAATTTTGTGAATTATTTTATGTTTTCCGGTGTAACCACCTCATTTAGGCATCCAGAGCGTTCAGCATCATTTGTGTCTGTACGACCGCGTTTAAATTCAGCATACCGGTAAATGATGAGTAATTTTCCAGGAGCAGAGTCCCCGTAACACCTGTCAAGCCATTGCTTTACTCGAGCAGTATTTTTTCTCATCAAAAAATAGTGTTTAATCGACACACGAAATTCGATTATTTGTTTTGAAAATATCAAAAGTAGCGTCACTAAAACCACTGTAATTTGTAAACGAATCGTCGAAATGTCACGAAATTTTAAAACGTATCATTTGAAGGTTGATACTCCCTAAAAAGCGTATGTATTTTTTTTAAAAAGGGCAACATCTATATGTCAGACCAAAAACTTTTTAGCCTACGTGTTACACTATTAAAATTCCAGGTATAAGAGAAGACTATTTATCACACGATTCCTTCAGAAAATGCAAAGATTTCGTTACGTTCCAGCGATTTCCTGGACTAACGGTTGCTATTTTCAAGTAAGTCTAAGTGCACATAATTTAAAACATTTGATTTTTAGGTTACATCTTAGAGCAAAAATTTTTTTCGACATTCTCCTTTGCCAGACTTATAAAACCATCCATACATAAAGAACTGTCTTAGATTGTTTGAGTATGATTTTTTTATTAATTTTAAGAACCATTTTTTAAATACGAAGCACCTGCATGATATATTCATTCCAAACATTAACTCATTTTACTAATAGTAGTAATTATAATGCACATTCGTTTGTGTAAACTTCTTTTATTGCGTCAATAAAGGTTTAATTATTGGATTAAAATGAATTCGGGTCATAATACAATGTAGTGCCAATTTTCAATAAAATATATCATTTGAGCAATTATGCGACATGGAACTAATTGAAAAATTAAATATGTTAGTTTTTTTCTTGTTACATTGTTTGGCATAATTAGTCCCCAGCTACGCAATTAAGTTAGATTAACCTTTTATTTTAGTTACAATGTTACAATTATTGAAAATCAATTATTAGACGCTTCGAGAGGACTAACGGACTCAGGGATGCCTTCTATGATTGCCACCAAATTCAATGCGAATAGGTCTAAATGCATTCTTTCTGGTTCGAAAAATAACCAAAGCTACGAAACCTGTATGTAAACGTTACGAGACAATATGGTGTGTCTTCGTAGGTCCAGCCTAGCAAATAAACCATCCTGTGGCAGAAGATCAAAATAGGTAGAAAAGTGTAGACAAAGCCACAAGACCTAAAAGATTCTAATAAATGTCCTAAGAGGTAACTTTCAGAAAATGTAGCTGTCGAGACACTAAACAACGTAATAAACATTACTTTGTCTCAGAATTGCTAAGCCTAAGAGTGGTGCAGATAATAAAATAAAGGAAAATAGGGATTGCAAAGAGGTCTCAAAAAAAAATCGGGAAGCTAGACAACAAACAGCGAATGAGCATATAATAGCTAGTCACTTATTTAAAACAAATGTGATCAAAATAGCTCAGAAACTCATTCACCATACATTTTCTAAAGACTCATTGAACACCATCAAACAGCGCTGTCTAATACAGTGAAGGTAGTGACAGAGCCTAATGAAGTGAATAAAATCTATTGCGAAAATAAGATCTTTCTCTTTTAAATATCTCGATTACTCGGGGAAGAGACACTTTGAGATAAAACACCGTCATCCATAGAAGGAGTAACCACATTCTGGAAGGACATTTATGAGACAAAAGCAATGCAGATACTGTTGTCCTAGACTGCTCTGAAACAGTTCCAACAGCAAAACGAAGTTGGTCATGTGGTTACAAAGGAAGAGGTTTCAAATGTCACAAAGTCACCAGGACCAGATGCCATCAGCAATTTTTGACGAAGAAAGTTCTCTAGCACCCACAAAACTCTAAATAAAATATTTAACTGGATTTTTGAATAAAAAATAAATATCGATTTTTTTACTTTATTTTAAAATATTATCATAAATAATACTGACAATCGATGCGAAAAACTTTTTAAAATTTTTTTTTACAATTAATTATAAATAAATTAAAATTTACTAAATTTCAAAAAAATATATCACGTGACTACGAAAGCGCCACGATTTGGCTGTCATGTTTGTGACGTCATTATGTTAAAGTCAGTGGGGGAGTGAGGTAGTGAGTGAGTGAGCAAGCGAGCGAATGAGTAACTGAGCGAGCGGGTGAGTGAGTGCCTGAATGAGTAAGCGAGGGAGTTTTGTTTAATATTAATAAATATTAAAAACAATTTTTCAATTTAGTGTTTACAAATGTTTATTTTAAACAACATTTTCCTACGGAGCTTAGTTAAGGTTTTGTATGCGTGCTTTTTGTTAAACATTAACATTAAAACCTAATATTTTAAGTTTTTATGATAAACTAGATGGGCCCGCGGCTCCGCTCGCGTGGACTTGATTCACTACTATCGTCACTGCTTATTCCTTATGTTACCCAAAGTAATAAAATATCTCTCATTATTTCTCCGTATCTCCCAATATTTCTCCTTATTTCCCATTATCTCTACATAATTTCCATTATCTAGGCTTATCTCTGCTCATTTTTCTCCTTATCTCCCATCATTTTTCCTTATCTCCCATTATCACCTTATTTCCCATTATCTAGGCTTATCTCGACTTTATCTCCCTTATTTCTCATTATCTCCCATTATTTCTCCTTATCTCCCCTTATCTCACCATAACTCCCATTATCTCTTATCTCTCTTATCTCCATTATTATTCATCTCCTTATTTCTCCTTATCTCCCATTATCTCACCTTATCTCCCATTATCTAGGCTTATATCGAATTATATAGAAAATATGTATAAATTTATAAAAACACGTAAATCGCATAAGTGGTTCTCGAGTGATAAGCGCACTAACGGACAGACAGACAAACAGAGAGACGTTGCATTTTATATATATTGTATTCTTTGCTACATGATATTGTTCCATATTTAATGCTTTAGGGAGTGTATTGCAAGAGAACGCACTAGCGGCAAACTTTTCTCCGACTTAATTCACTATTATCGTCACTGCTTATTCCTTATGTCACCTAATAAAATATATCCTATAACCTGGCCAGAGAACATACGTATGTTTAAAAAAAAAGCACGTAAATCGGATAAGTAGTTCTCCAGTGATAAGCACACTAACGGACGGACAGACAGACAGACGGGCAGAGAGACATTGCATTTTATATATATTATAGATATTATCTGCTACATAATATTGTTCCATATTTAATGGTTTGGACTGTGTATTGCAAAAGAACGCGCTAGCGGCAAACTTTGTTCGACTTCATTTACTATTACTGTCACTGCCCATTCCTTATGCTACCTATCGTAATAAAATATAGCCTATAACCTGGCCGGAGAACATATGTATGTTTAAAAAAAAAGTACGAAAAATCGGATAAGTGGTTCTCCAGTGATAAGCGCACTAACGGACATACAGACAGACAGAATACGTTGCATTTTATATATATTATAGATGTAATAAAATATATACCTATAACCTGGTCAGAGAACATATGTATGAATTTAAAAAAATCACGTAAATCGGATAAGTGGTTCTCGAGGGATAAGCGCATTAACGGACAGACAGACAAACATTGCATTTTATATATATTATAGATATAGATTATTATTGTTATTATATAACCTGGCCAAAAAATATATGCATGAATTTAAAAAAAGACAGGTAAATCGGATAAGTGGTTCCCGCGTGATAAACGCACTAATGGACAGATAGACAGACATAGAGACATTGCATTTTATATATATTATAGATTATACATTACAGATATTCTTTGCTACATAATATTGTTCCATATTTAATGGTTTAGGCTGTGTATTGCAAAGGCACGCGCTAGCGGCAAACTTATTTCCGACATCATTCACTATTTTACTTCACTGCTCATTCCTTATGCTACCTATCGTAATAAAATATAGCCTATAAACCTGGCCAGAGAACAT
Organism: Pachyrhynchus sulphureomaculatus; assembly: GCA_019049505.1. Taxonomy (NCBI): domain Eukaryota; kingdom Metazoa; phylum Arthropoda; class Insecta; order Coleoptera; family Curculionidae; genus Pachyrhynchus; species Pachyrhynchus sulphureomaculatus. The sequence continues at coordinate 26,610,195 of CM032448.1, forward strand.
ATGTATGTTTTTAAAAAAAAAAGTACGTAAATCGGATAAGTGGTTTTTCAGTGATAGGCGCACTAACGGACAGACAGACAGAGAGACGTTGCATTTTATATATATTATAGACGTAGATTCAGAACATTTAAAGATGTCCGAAATAATAGTTTTATTCCATAATTTTATTGATTATATACAGGGTGCCCCATATGCATAGAATAATGATTCCATAGCATTTATTAATCAGTGTATCAAAAAAATGTTTGAATAAGAATTATAGGATGTTATACGGCGCATATGCTGACGTTGACGATAAAATGTTTTGAACTGTCAGTTCGAAGAAATTATGCCATATTGATTTTTTTTTAAATGGAAAGCCCTGTATATTAATTTATTTTTGAACATTTTTTTCGTCATTCCCGAAACAAATGAGATAATGAACTTTACTCTATCGTTGACTCACCCTGTACAATTCGAGGCTGCAAACTGACTACCAAAACCATAAACACGTAATTTAAAACTATTTGATTTTTAGGTTACATCTTTAGAGCAAAAATCGCCTTTTTTCGACATTCTCCTTTGCCAGACTTATAGAACCATCCATACATAAAGAACTGTCTTAGATTGTTTGAGTATGATTTTTTTATTAATTTTAAGAACCATTTTTTAAATACGAAGCACCTGCATGATATATTCATGTGTGAGATTCCAAACATTAACTCATTTTAGTAATAGTAGTAATTATAATGCACATTCGTTTGTGTAAACTTCTTTTATTGCGTCAATAAACGTTTAATTATTGGATTAAAATGAATTCGGAGTCATAATACAATGTAGTGCCAATTTTCAATAAAATATATCATTTGAGCAATTATGCGACATGGAACTAATTGAAAGATTAAATATGTAAGTTTTTTTTTTTGTTACATTGTTTGGCATAATTAGTCCCCAGCTACGCAATTAAGTTAGATTAACCTTTTATTTTAGTTACAATGTTACAATTATTGAAAATCAATTATTAGACGCTTCGAGAGGACTAACGGACTCAGGGATGCCTTCTATGATTGCCACCAAATTCAATGCGAATAGGTCTGAATGCATTCTTTCTGGTTCGAAAAATAACCAAAGCTACGAAACCTGTATGTAAACGTTACGAGACAATATGGTGTGTCTTCGTAGGTCCAGCCTAGCAAATAAACCATCCTGTGGCAGAAGATCAAAATAGGTAGAAAAGTGTAGACAAAGCCACAAGACCTAAAAGATTCTAATAAATGTCCTAAGAGTTAACTTTCAGAAAATGTAGCTGTCGAGACACTAAACAACGTAATAAACATTACTTTGTATCATAATTGCTAAGCCTAAGAGTGGTGCAGATAATAAAATAAAGGAAAATAAGGATTGCAAACGGGTCTCAAAAAAAAATCAGGAAGCTGGACAACAAACACCGAATGAGCATATAATAGCTAGTCACTTATTTAAAACAAATGTGATCACAATAGCTCAGAAACTCATTCACCATACATTTTCTAAAGACTTATTGAACACCATCAAACAGCGCTGTCTAATACAGTGAAGGCAGTGACAGAGCCTAATGAAGTGAATAAAATCTATTGCGAAAATAAGATCTTTCTGTTTTAAATATATCGATTACTCGAGGAAGAGACACTTTGAGATAAAACACCGTCATCCATAGAAGGAGTAACCACATTCTGGAAGGACATTTATGAGACAAAGCAATGCAGATACTGTTGTCCTAGACTGCTCTGAAACAGTTCCAACAGCAAAACGAAGTTGGTCATGTGGTTACAAAGGAAGAGGTTTCAAATGTCACAAAGTCACCAGGACCAGATGCCATCAGCAATTTTTGACGAAGAAAGTTCTCTAGCACCCACAAACCTCTAAATAAAATATTTAATTGGATTTTTGAATAAAAAATAAATATCGACTTTTTTACTTTATTTTAAAACATTATCATAAATAATACTGATAATCGATGCGAAAAACTTTTTAAAATTTTTTTACAATTAATTATAAATAAATTAAAATTTACTAAATTTCAAAAAAATATATCACGTGACTACGAAAGCGCCACGATTTGGCTGCCATGTTTGTGACGTCATTATGTTAAAGTATTGTCACATAAATACTGTCAACAGCTTCTACCTGTGTATATACTCTCAAAATTATTGAAGTTTAGTGCAAAAAAAAATTATTGTTGGTTATTAATTTAATTTAATCTAATGTAATTCAGTAATGTGTGACAATTTATGCTGTCCATATTGTCCAGTGTATAACCTAGCTGGATATATAAATTTTAAAACACTAAATAAAGCAAAAATCTTTCAATACTATTATTCTGATATGAATGATTACATAGGTATACAAAAAGAGTCTGTCTTTTAAGACACATATTTTCTTAAGTATTTTTTTATGTTGAAAACACACTACATTTTAATAAATAATGTTAAAGTACAGGGTGCCCCATATGCATAGAATAATGATTGCACAGCATTTATTAATCAGTGTATCAAAAAAATGTTTAAATAAAAGTTATAGGGTGTTATACGGCGCACATGCTGACGTTAACAATAAAATATTTTGAACTATCAGTTCGAAGAAATTACGCCATCTTGGTTTTTTTAAAACGGAAAGCCTGAACAGAGTTTTGCAGAGAATCCGGATCGATCTGTACTACTTTATATTGAATTCTTTGTTGTAAATCGTCTACAGTTTCAGGTCGACTTCGGTAAACTTTGGTTTTCAAATGACCCCATAAAAAAAAAATCGAGTTGCGTAAGCTCGGGACTCCTTGCAGGCCATTCTACAGCATCTCTTCTGTCTTTCCATGGATTAGGAAAAATCGCATCCAAATATCTACGAACATTGGTTTCATGGTAAGGAAGTGCTTCGTCCTGTTGATACCACGGATTCCTGTTAGAGATATCCAAATTATTTTCATCGGGAAAAAGACCTGCACATGTTGGAATAACTTACTCTGGGAGTAACTGTAAATACCGCTGTCCTGTAAGATTGCCATCGATAAAAAAGGAACCAATGATATAACGTCCACAAATCCCTGCCCACACGTTTATCTTTTGTGATCCTCGAGAATGACCGTCGATTATCCAGTGGGGATTCCCAGTAGGCCACTACCGGCAGTTATACCTGTTAAATTTTCCGTTAAGACAAAATGTGTGTAGGATCACTGTTGATTCATTCCATCATGACCTCGCAAAATTCAATGCGTCTATCGTAATCATCTTCAGATAATTCTTGCAATAGAATGGCTTTGTATGGATGCAATTTTTCGTCATTCAGTATACTAGGAATAAAAATTTTAAACAAATGTTTATGATCACCAGTTATGTTTATTATTGCTGACAATTGTTTCGACACACTGTGTCTTCTTCTGGAGCACGATGTAAATTAACTAACAAAGTATGTTTCAGAATACATAGTTTACCTAATTACAAGTACTAAATTCATTAGCAATATTTACCTTAATACCTAGAATAAGTTCAATAAAGGAGACCCTCCCCCATCTAATTGATCGTTGAGTAATAGACCTGAGGATTTTTTCTTATTAATTTCTACCTGTTCTAAACAATCCAGTAATTTTCCTTTCTTTCCGTTATGCAAAATTTTGAAATCTTCATTGAATGTATGATTTTCCTCTGTTAAATGTTTGGCGTAATGAGATTTGTTATTTTTCATTCTAAAGCTATGTTTATGTTCGTTTATTCTTTTATAAAAAGGTCTGCCTGTTTGTCCTATATACGTTTTATTGTAACTGCCACAGCATAATTCGTAAACCCCCGATTTATTTTCTTTTTTCGTTTTGCTTTTATTATTTTTAATATATCGAGATAATGTGTTATTTGTCCAGAAAGCGATATTTACATGATTCTTTTGGAAAAAATTTTTGAATTTTATTAGTCAGTTTTCCGGTATAGGTGAGTGTATGAAATTTTTCTTTGTTTAGTTGTTTGTACGGGTACACCAGTCCTATTGCTCTTTTAAATTGTTTTTTTCATTAAAATATTATCTACGAAATCGCTACTATATCCATTGTTTATACTAATTTGTTTTATAATATGTAATTCTTTCTGCAAATTTTCTTCCGTTAATGGTGTATTTATTAATCTATGGATGTTACTTATGTAAATATTATCGTTAAATTCAAAATAATTCTGATCTAAGCACAATGTTAAGACATCTAATATTTCTTGATTAATTATTGGGTTAACATTATTTTTATTGAGTAATCTTGGGACCAAATTTATAGCGTCTGATGGTGGTATACTAGGAAAAAGATTTTGTACATCAAACGATATAAATCTGGAATTACTTGGTATAATTAACGGATTAATTTTTGCTATCAATTCATTACTATTTTTAATACTATATTTAGGTATGAATTTACAATATTTTGTCAAACCTCAATCAGTTTATTTGATAAAGAAAAAGCTGGCGCTGTTATGTATGAAACTACCGGACGAATTGGTGAGTTATTTTTATGTAATGTATGTAATGTGTGTGTAACACACATTACATACATTACTACTACAAAAAACATTACATACCTTAAGGTTTAATAATGGGAAACCCTCTTAGTCCAATTTTATCTGATCATGGACCATTTAGAAGAACAAATCAGTAATTCTCATCTTTTCAAAAATTTCTTTTATTGGTATCGGTATGTAGATGATATATTGACTTGCTTTACAGGCACATCGACAATTAAGAGTTTTTCTAGATTTTATTAACCAACTTCATAATAATATTACTTTTACAACAGAAATTGAAACAGATAAATCGATTAATTTCCTAGATTTAAAAATATCATACAAAATGAACACCATTTTGAAAGCTTCCATAAACCAACATACTCAGATATAACTATACACGCTAATTCTAACCATCCATTCTTACATAAAATCTCGGCTTATAATAGTTTCATTCATAGACTAATAAATACACCATTACCGGAAGAAAATTTTCAGAAGAATTACATATTATAAAACAAATTAGTGTAAACAATGGATATAGTAGCGATTTCGTAGATAATATTTTAATGAAAAAACAATTTAAAAGAGCAATAGGACTGGTGTACCCGTACAAACAACTAAACAAAGAAAAAATTTCATACACTCACCTATACCGGAAAACTGACTAATAAAATTCAAAATTTTTTTCCATAGAAATCATGTAAATATCGCTTTCTGTACAAATAACACATTATCTCGATATATTAAAAATAATAAAAGCAAAACAAAAAAAGAAAATAAATCGGGGGTTTACGAATTATGCTGTGGCAGTTGCAATAAAACGTATATAGGACAAATAGGCAGACCTTTTTATAAAAGAATAAACGAACATAAACATAGCTTTAGAATGAAAAATAACAAATCTCATTACGCCAAACATTTAACAAAGGAAAATCATACAATCACTGAAGATTTCAAAATTTTGCATAACGGAAAGAAAGGAAAATTACTGGATTGTTTAAAACAGGTAGAAATTAATCAGAAAAAATCCTCAGGTCTATTACTCAACGATTAATTAGATGGGGGGGGGTCTCCTTTATTGAACTTATTCTAGGTATTAAGGTAAATATTGTTATTGAATTTAGTACTTGTAATTAGGTAAACTATGTATTCTGAAACATACTTTGTTAGTTAATTTACATCGTGCTCCAGAAGAAGACACGGTGTGTCGAAACCATTGTCAGCAATAATAAACATAAGTAGTGATCATAAACATTTGTTTAAATTTTTATTCCTAGTTATTCTGGATCTCCATCAAGTAACGGCTAAGTCAGTGCAGTATTCAGTATACGACTTAAAGTACCTTTACTTATATTGTGGACTAGGCAATGACAATAATTCCAAAACAGTTTAATTTAGACATATAGTATATTAGACAAATAATATCTAGAATTTTTAGTAGAACTCAAAAATAAAATAATATATATAGGGCTTTCCGTTAAAAAAAAAAAATAAGATGGCGTAATTTCTTCGAACTGACAGTTCAAAACATTTTACCGTCAACGTTAGCATATGCGCCGTATAACATCCTATAACCTTTGTTCAAACATTTTTTTGATAGACTGATTAATAAATGCTATGGAATCATTATTGCATGCATATGGGGCACCCTGTATATAATCATTAAAATTATGGAATTAAACTATTACTTCGGACATCTTTAAATGTTTTGAATCCACATTTATCATAAAAAACTTAAAAATATTAGGTTTTAGTGTTCATGTTTAACAAAAAGCACGCATACGCAACCTTTAACAAAGCTACGTAGGAAAGTGTTTAAAATAAATATTTGCAAATACTACATTGAAAAATTGTTTTTAATGTTTATTAATATTAAACAAAACTCCCTCGCTTACTCATTCAGTCACTCACTCGCTCGCTCAGTCACTTATTCACTCGCTCACTCACTCACTACCTCACTCACCCTCTCACATTCCCTTATACTCACTTAATTAATCTATCCACAAAATTGACATTTAAAACTGTCACTGATATACAGAGTGAGTCAACGATAGAGTAAAGTTCATTATCGTTCATTTGTTTCGGGAATGACGAAAAAATGTTAAATATAAAAGTTTTAGGGAATGTTAAGGTGCACAGTTTAAAATTATTTTTGAGTATTCAGGGTACTTTAAAAAACATGTGGCCGATATACGTTTTTTTTAGTGTTCCGTACGGAATACTTAAGATCACTTCGGTGTCTGTCTGTCTGTCTGTCTGTCTGTCACACCCGATTTTCTCCGAAACTATTTGACATAGAGAGGTGAAATATAGCCTCATCAGAGCCATGTAGTTTTGAGAATTAAATTTTGACTTAAGGGGTTAGTTTTGGGGGGTGAAGTCGGAAGTGAAAAAAAATTTTTTTTACTAGGTCATCGAGTGTGGTGTCAAATGAAAGCTTGTGAAAACATATATATATATATATATATATATATATATATATATATATATATATATATATATGTATATATATATATATATATATATATATATATATATATATATATATATATAATATTATACTTGCGCGCACTTTTCTTCGTATTATTTTTAAAAATTCGAGAAAAAATCGCTGTCCCGGGCCTTATCTCGAAAAGTACTTATCAAAAAATTTCGAAAAAATTCTGGAATATTCTCCACGGGGTGTAGATTGAACGAAAATTATCACGAGTGCATTACCTTTAATAATTTATATGGTATATAAAAAAAAAAAAATTTCAGGGTCATCAGATTGCAGTAAAGATTGGAAACAAACTTTGTTGAAAACTCATTTGGGGTGTGTTTTGTGAAGTCACTGATCATTTTATACCACCGTAACATAAATTTTAACTTAAGGGGTTCGTTCGTTTTGAGGGGTGAAATCGGAAGTGAAAAAAATTTTTTTTATTAGGTCATCGAATGTAGTGCCAAATGAAAGCTTGTGAAAACACGAGTAAAAATATATATATAATGTAATACTTGCGCACACTTTTCTTCATATTACTTTTAAAAAAATTGCTGTCTCCTACCTTATCTCGAAAAGTACTGATCAAAAAATTTTGAAAAAAGTTCTGGAATATTCTCCACGGGGTATAGATTGAACGAAAATTATCATCAGTGCATTACTTTTAATAATTTATTTGGTATATAAAAAAATTTCAAGGTCACCAGTTTTCAGTAAAGATTGGAAACAAACTTTGTTGAAAAACTCATTTGGGGTGTGTTTTGTGAAGTCACTGATCATTTCATACCACCCTAACAAAAATTTTTTATTTTAAAAACAATCGACGTACGAAACACTAATTGTGCAACTTCAACTTGCACTTGACCGGTTTTCATTTTTAAATGGAACATCCTATTTTCTAATTTATTTTTAAATTCTGCGTAAAATTTTATACTTTTTTATTAACAATGTTATATACCTAAACCTAGTAGTTTTTCTAACATTTTAGTTTTGTAAAAAATGGCCAGTAAAGCCATTGTTTCTGAAAGTGGAATACTCATAATTGGTACGAGCGTTCTATAGAGATGAAAAAAAAAAGATATATGCAACGAAATTTGAGTTAGATGCTACAGGGTGTTCAAAATATATTTATGCATTTCGACTATTTTAATTTGAAATTATTATTTTTTCTGATAAATTTTACAAAACCCTCCAACAAGTTTGTCATATACCTATTTCTAATAGTTTTCGATTTATTTTGAATTTTTCAATTTTTATCCTTGTTTTTAATACACTTACGCTATAACATCGTAATTGCCAAGACAGAACAAAAATGTAGCATTGTCAAATTTTGACATGTCTTTTAAGCAAGTAAAAATATTGATATGATTTATATACTGGGGGAGGCGGGAAAATCGAAAAAATTGTCTTTTGGCAGTAAGGCTTTACGGAACGAAGTACTCTAACAGACGTATACCATCTAGAAAATCTTTTCAGTGCTTAATGGAACGGTTTGATGGTAGTGGTAGCATTGAGTATACGAAACGGAAAGTAGTAAACCAGAATGCTACCAATAAGAAAAAGAAAAAAGGAGATTTTACTTCATGTTGAAGATAATCCCCAGGTCAGCAGCCGTTAAAACTAGCTGACTTATCTGACATCCCAATCTCTAATCGCACCACGAGAAAATACAAGTATCATCCCTTTCATATGGAACAACACCAAGAACTTCAAAACCGTGATTTTGAACGACGAATAAACTTTTTTACCACCATGAATGGAGCAATAGAGGCTGATCCAAGTTTTTTATCCAAAATAATGTTTTCTGATGAAGCTACTTTTCGCAGTAATGGAGCAGTTAACAGCCATAACATGCATTATTATTCAACAGTTAATCCTTTCTGGGTCCGGGAAGTTCAAAACCAAAACTATTGGCCGCTTAATGTATGGTGTGGAATATTAAATTTTCGAATTATTTTTCCGCGAACCGCTTAACGGGCCTAAATATCTAAATTTTTTGCAAAACGAATTACCCCAGTTTCTTGAAGAAGTTGATAACTTTGAAAGGGTACAAATGTGGATTCAACAAGACAGAGCTCCTGCTCATTACCACCGGAAAGTTCGAGAATTTTTAAACGATCATGTGACTTAATAACTTTAGACTTCTTTTGTGGGGCTACGTTAAAGATCATGTTTATGTGAATTAAAAAATAAATTAGAAAATAGAATGTTCCATTTAAAAAAAAACATATTTTATATCGGTCACACTTTCTTGAAGTACCCTGTATACTCAAAACTAATATTAAACTGTGCACCTTAACTTTCCCTAAAACTTTTGTATTTAAACTTTTTTCGTCATTCTCGATACAAATGAACGATAATGAACTTTACCCTATCGTTGACTCACCCTGTATATCAGTGACAGCTTTAGATGTCAATTTTATGGATAGACTAATTGAGTGAATATGGGGGAATGCTAGTGGGTGAGTGAGGTAGTGAGTGAGTTAGTGAGGTAGTGAGTGAGTGAGCAAGCGAGCGAATGATTAACTGAGCGAGCGAGTGAGTGCCTGAATGAGTAAGCGAGGGAGTTTTGTTTATCTATAATATATATAAAATGCAACGTCTCTCTGTCTGTCTGTCTGTCCGTTAGTGCGCTTATCACTGGAGAGCCACTTATCCGATTTACGTACTTTTTTTTTTTAAACATACATATGTTCTCTGGCCAGGTTATAGGCTATATTTTATTACGATAGGCAGCATAAGGAATGAGTAGTAACGTAAAATAGTGAATGATGTCGGAAAAAAGTTTGCCGCTAGCGCGTTGCCTTGCAATACACCGCCTAAACCATTAAATATGGAACAATATTATGTAGCAGAGAATATCTATAATCTATAATCTATAATATATATAAAATGCAATGTCTCTCTCTGTCTGTCTGTCGGTCCATTAGTGCGTTTATCACGCGAAAACCACTTATCCGATTTATGTGTCTTTTTTTAAATTCATACATATATTCTTTGGCCAGGCTACATAATAATAATAATAATCTATATCTGTAATATATAAAATGCAACGTCTATCTCTGTCTATCTGTCTGTCCATTAGTGCGCTTATCCCTCGAGATCCACTTATCCGATTTACGTGATTTTTTTAAATTCATACATATGTTCTGTGACCAGGTTATAGATATATATTTTATTACATCTATAATATATATAAAATGTAACGTATATCTGTCTGTTTGTCCGTTTGTGCGCTTATCACTGGAGAACCACTTATCCGATTTATGTGCTTTTTTAAACATGCTAAATCATTAAATATATGGAACAATATCATGTAGCAAGAATATCTATTAATATATATAAAATGCAACGTCTCTCTGTCTGTCTGTCTGTCCGTTAGTGCGCTTATTACTGGAGAACCACTCATCCGATTTACGTGCTTTTTTGTTAAACATACATTGTTCTCTGGCCAGGTTATAGGATATATTTTATTACGTTAGGTGACATAAGGAATAAGCAGTGACGATAATAGTGAATCAAGTCGTTTGCCGCTAGCGCCGTTCTCTGCAAATACACTGCCTAAAGCGTTAAATATGGAATAATATCATGTAGCAAAGAATATAATATATATAAAAATGCAACGTCTCTCTGTCTGTGTGTCTGTCCGTTAGTGCGCTTATCACTCGAGAACCCCTTATCCGATTTTCGTGTTTTTTTTTAATTCATACATTTGTTCTCTGGCCAGGTTATCTATAATCTTCTATCTAGAATATATATAAAATGCAACGACTTTCTGTCTGTCTGTCTGTCTGTCCGTTAGTGCGCTTATCACTTGAGAACCCACTTATCCGATTTACGTGTTTTTATAAATTTAAACATATGTTCTATATAATTCGATATAAGCCTAGTAATGGGAGATAAGGAAAAGGAATAATGGGAGATAAGTCGAGATAAGGCTCGATAATGGGAGATAAATATAAAATAATGGGAAGATAAGGAGAAATAATGGGAGATAAGCAAAGATAAGTTCTAGATAATGGCGAGTTATGGTGAGATAATGGGAGATGAGGAGAAATAATGGGAGATAAGGAGAAATATTGGGGAGAGATAAGTCGAGATAAGCCTAGATAATGGGAGATAAAGTGAGATAATGGGAGATAAGGAGAGATAATGTATGATAAGGAGAAATAATGGAGATAAGGAGAAATAATGGGAGATGAGCAGAGTTAAGCCTAGATAATCGAAATTTATGTAGAGATAATGGAGATATAGGAGTAATATTGAGAGATAAGGGGAAATAATGGGAGATATTTTATTACGCTGGGTAAATTAAGGAATAAGCAGTGGACGATAGTGGTGAATCAAGTCCACGCGAGCGGAGTCGCGGGCCCGGCTAGTCGATTTAATAAATA
>CM032448.1:26621660-26636660 GCA_019049505.1 Pachyrhynchus sulphureomaculatus
ATGAGTTGTTTGCAGATAATTACACAAGAAGCTTTCAATATCAGAGCTCATTTTATCAATACGTCTTTGTACAGTGTTGTTACTCAAAGGAATTCTTTTGAGTACGCCAAATGGAGGTTTGTGCAGAACAGTTTTTTAAAACCTCTTCAAACACCGGGTAAAATTAACTGTCTCTCCGATGGTGTGCGGTTTTCCAGATTTCGCTATAAGCAATGAGATATTGTAAGATTCCCGCAAGCCACCATCGTTACTTTGAGACGTTGAAGCGAACATTCTGTGCACGGTGGGTCTCTTTTCATATTTTTCCTTCAATGTTTGAAAATATTTTAAATCTTTACCTATTTTATCAGGATGACACCTTTTAGATGATCTTCGAGCTTCGATGGTTTCATAAAGTCATTGCTCAAAACTTTGTTGCATAAAAGGCATATGGGCAATCGTTTATCTGCCTTTGATGGAAGAAAACCAAATTTCAAATAATCAACACTGTACTGTCGACATTTCTTCTTAGATTCAGCAATGTTTCGTATCAGTTACCTACCTGTAAAGAAAAAAATGTTTGTTTTAGTAATCATAAGGCGACTTTAACAGGATATGGCTATTTTAACGGAAAAAAATAAGATTAATTAATCATTGCAATGAAAAAAAAAACCAAAATGCCGGCGGCAAAACTGATTTTAATTATTAAAAGCAATAAACTGCTAAGACCCATATAGAGGTTTTCACAAAATGGCTGAACCTATTTTAATGTAATATAAAAGATTTTTTTGATTAATTATATTTTGATACATTTCTGTAAATTTGAGAGAAAATACTTTTAAAGAATATTTTGACATCAAAACTCCGCGATTGTAATGATTTATTTATTACTTTGATGTACGTTACGAGTGGTACATAAAGACACGTACAATTTATGAAAATATTTTTAGTCATTTAGCATTAGCAACTACGAGGGCACTGAAATATGTACATGCAGGTCAATCATATATCTCTCCTTTAGTGAATCACGATAGTCGGGTAAATAAATAATTTTATAATAAAAAGTACTAAAAGTTCAATCTTTCTCGGCTTTCTGTTCTTTTATAGAAGTATCGAATAATGGCCCTGTTCAGTATTTAATTTTTATTACGTACCTACTACACGCAAACATAACAAATATAATATTATTACAATATAAAATAAAAGTATGAATAACAAATAGGCAGGTACTTATTTTTTCCGGCACTGGTAAACACTGACATCGATTCACTCACACTTTTCTTTTCAAAATTCCGGAAACAAATGAGTAACGTTTGTCCTTGGCATTCGTATTTATATTGGTGAAGAATCAAACAAGTTCATGCAAGATTGCAAGCACAGCACAAGTCGTATTTCGTCACTTTGCACGTCTGAACGGGTTAGGTTGAGGGCGGGCGGGCGGCGCTTTACAAGTCTCGACGCGCATTGTACTAAATATCGAATATGCAAGTTTTTACAAGTAACAGTGGGAGACCTTCTTAAAATACACTACTTAAAAAAATTAAGGGGGGTTTTAAAACAAGAAAAATTAATGCTAAATAAACAGGCTATCTGATCCATATGCCGGCCTAACTGAAAAAAATTTTTTCAAGCCCGTGGAACAAAAAAAGCAAAATATTTGCAATATTATTTTTTCGCGCTATCTGTTAGGATTGCATGAGAACCGTAGCTCCTAAAAAATTTTACCAAAAAATCTGAAAATTAGAATCTTAAAGCTTCAAAATGCTTTTTTTTAAAGTCTCAATACGACCATTTTTCACCGAAATACAGCCTGTCAAAAATCACTGAAAAATTTGGAATTTTTTTGCCCCCTTAATTTTTTTGAGTAGTGTATTATCTGCCTACATTGACAGGTAAAGCCAAGCCAACATTTTTGTTCTTTACTATCGAAACCAGATACATTTTCGTGGACCCCCACTTACCCCCATTTTTTTTCAAGCCAACGTAGACCCCCCGTCGAGTCTCCCATGGACCCCTGGGGGTCCACCTGAACCACTTTGGGAATCACTGGTTTACACCAACCAGACAAAATACATAGCTTTCAAAAACTCGATCTGTATTTGTATGTAATTCTTCAAATAATATCATATACAGAATTATATTTTCCATGTAAATTTTTTATTTATTTTCTTAAATAACACGTTTTTTTTATAGTTCTATTGAAAAAAATTAATAGTCATTGGTAATGTGGTATGCTGGTAGCTTCTTAGATGTACTTACCAATATCTATATCTTCATCCACTGATCTGAGTATAAAAGCTCCAGGAGGAAACAATCTTAATGATTCCTTAATAACTTGTTCCAAATATTTAAGTTTTGGTAAATCTGATAATTCTACTGCTCTGTCAGGTCCAAGAACATCTAGAATTTCTACTAAAACTTTGTCCTGAAGTAAATAATTAATTAGTGTTCGGGTTATGATATAATTTTTAAGGATAAGGTGATGGAAAAGTAGGTAAAAAATGATTTGTTTCTACTATAGAATTTCTGATTGTTGTATGCAGCATCTCTTGTATAAGGACGCTCAAAAGAAATATTCTATGTGAAAGGTCGGACCAAGGACCTAAAAAGCCAACCAAAGTTATGATGCTGTGTAGTATACGGCCAGATATTTCCTTTCTATTTGTGATTAAACGATAGAAATAAAATTGTCTTAAAATTCTAAGCACTGTTATTTTTTTCTATCTGTTCACGGCTTTTTACTCTGGATTTTTGCATTAAATTTCCTTATAAAAACATTTATTTGATGATATCTGTACTATATATAAAATGCAACGTCTGTCTGTCCGTTAGTGCGCTTATCACTTATCGGATTTACGAGCTTTTTTTTAAAACATACATATGTTCTCTGGCCAGGTTATAGGATATATTTTATTACATTAGGTAACATAAGGAATAAGCAGTGACGATAATAGTGAATCAAGTCGGAAAACAGTTTGCCGCTAGCGCGTTTTCTTGCAATACACTGCCTAAACCATTAAATATGGAAAAATATCATGTTGCAAAGAATATCTATATTTTATGTAAAATGCAACGTCTCTCTGTCTGTCTGTCTGTCCGTTAGTGCCCTTATCACTCGAGTACCACTTATCCGATTTACGTGTTTTTTTTTTAGTTCATACATTGGTTCTCTGGCCAGGTTATTCTATAATCTTCTATAACATATATAAAATGCAACGTCTCTCTGTCTGTCTGTCGGTTAGTGGGCTTATTACTGGAGAACCATTTATCCGATTTACGTGCTATTTTTTTTTAAAACATACGTATGTTCTCTGACCAAGTTATACGATATATTTTATTACGTTAGGTAACATAAGGAATAAGCAGTGACAATAATAGTGAATCAAATTGGAAAAAAGTTTGTCGCTAGCGAGTTCTCTTGCAATACACTGCCTAAACCATTAAATATGGAACAATATCATGTAGCAAAGAATATAATATATATAAAATGCAACGTCTCTCTGTCTGCCTATCTGTCCGTTAGTGCGCTAATCAGTCGAGAACCACTTATCCGATTTACCTATTTTTTTTTAATTCATACATTTGTTCTCTGGCTAGATTATCTATAATCTTCGACATGTAATATATATTTATAAAATGCAACGTCTCTCTGTCTGCCTGTCTGTCTGTTTGTTAGTGCGCTAATCACGCGAGAACAATTGATCCGATTTACGTGCATACATATATTCTCTAGCCAGGTTATAGGATATATTTTATTACGTTAGGTAACATAAGGAATAAGCTGTGCCTATAATAGTGAATCGAGTCGGAAAAAAGTTTGCCGCTAGCGCGTTCTCTTGCAATACACTACCCAAACCATTAAATATGGAACAATATCATGTAGCAAAGAACATAATATATGCAACGTCTCTCTGTTTGTCTGTCTGTCTGTTAGTGCGCTCATGACTTGAGAACCACTTATCCGACTTACATGTTTTTTTTTTTTTTTAAATTCATACTTTTGTTCTTTGGCCAGGTTATATATAATCTTCTATAAGTATGAAACGCGGATTTCAGATGGTGCACCAATGCAGTTTGTGCTATAAAGATTTGACACTGCGCCATTAAATTGGAAAAGTGTGTGCATAGTGTTGTGTTCAATATGTCGAAATTTATACCGAACAAGGAGCATTCGCGGACAGCATTAATTTTTTGTTTTGATTTGAAGAAAACTGCTGTTGAATCATACCGATTACTTTGAGAAGCTTATGGTGAACATGCTCCATCGCAAGATATGTGTGAACGATGGTTTCGGCGTTTCAAAAGTGGTGACTTCGATGTTGCAGACAAGGAACGTCGAAAACTGCCAAAAAAATATGGAGATGTGGAATTGCAAGCATTGTTGGACGAAGATGATTCGCAAACACAAAAACAACTCGCCGAGCAATTGGGCGTTAGTCAAACAAGCTGTTTCCAATCGGCTACGAGAGATGGGAAAGATTCAGAAGACCGGTAGATGGGTACCACATGAGTTGAACGACAGGCAAATGGAAAAGCGCAAAAACACGTGTGACATTTTTGCTCGCTCGGTACAAAAGTAAGTCGTTTTTGCGTTGTATAGTTACAGGGATGAAAAGTGGATTTATTTTAAGAATCCCCAGCGCAAAAAATTATGGGTAGACCCAGGCGCACCATCCACATCGACCGCAAGACCGAATCGCTTTGGCAGAAAGACGATGCTTTGTGTTTGGTGGGACCAAAGGGGCGTGGTATATTATGAGCTGTCAAAACCTGGGAAAACGGTTAATACGTTACCAACAACAATTGACCGATTTGAACTGTTCGTGGCTTGAAAGAAGGCCAAAATACCGAAAGAGGCAACACAAAGTCATTTTTCTTCATGACAATGCTCCATCACATACGGCAAAACCAGTTCGCAACACGTTGGAAGCACTCAGCTGGGAAGTTCTACCCCATGCGACTTACTCACCAGACTTGGTTCCTTCCGATTACCACTTGTTTGCATCGATGGGTCACGCACTTGCTGAGCAGCGCTTTAGTTCGTACGAAGATGTGAAAAAATATCTCGATGAATGGTTCGCAGCAAAAGGGGAAGATTTTTACTGGCGTGGTATTCACAAATTGCCCGAAAGATGGGAAAAATGTATAACAAGCGATGGAGCATACTTTGAATAAAACAATTTTTATCATTCTTCCGAATTTAACATGTTTTTTTAGAAAAAAAAAATCCGCATTTCATACTTGTACACCTGGTATCTATATATATATATATATATATATATATATATATATATATATATATATATATATATAATGCAACGTCTCTCTGACTGTCCATTTGTCCATTAGTGCACTTATCACTCGAGAACCACTTATCCGATCTACGTGTTTTTTTAATTCATTTTTATATATATATATATATATATATATATATATATATATTTATATATATATATATATATATATATATATATATATATATATATATATATATTGCAACGTCTCTCTGACTGTCTATTTGTCCATTAGTGCGCTTATCACTCGAGAACCACTTATCCGATCTACGTGTTTTTTTAATTCATTTATATATATATATATATATATATATATATATATATATATATATATATATATATATATATATATATTTTTATATATATATATATATATATATATATATATATATATATATATATATATATATTTTTATATATATATATATATATATATATATATATATATATATATATAATGCAACGTCTCTCTGACTGTCTATTTGTCCATTAGTGCGCTTATCACTCGAGAACCACTTATCCGATCTACGTGTTTTTTTTTAATTCATTTTTTTAGAAAAAAAATCCGCATTTCATACTTGTACACCTGGTATATATATATATATATATATATATATATATATATATATATAATGCAACGTCTCTCTGACTGTCTATTTGTCCATTAGTGCGCTTATCGCTCGAGAACCACTTATCCGATCTACCTGTTATTTTTTAATTCATTTTTTTAGAAAAAAAATCCGCATTTAATACTTGTACACCTGGTATATATATATATATATATATATATATATATATATATATATATATATATATATATATATATATATAATGCAACGTCTCTCTGACTGTCTATTTGTCCATTAGTGCGCTTATCACTCTAGAACCACTTATCCGATCTACGTGTTATTTTTTAATTCAGTTTTTTAGAAAAAAAATCCGCATTTCATACTTGTACACCTGGTGTATATATATATATATATATATATATATATATATATATATATATATATATATATATGTATATGTATATATATATATATATATATATATATATATATATATATATATATATATATATGTATATATATATATATATATATATATATATATATATATATATATATATATATATATAATGCAACGTCTCTCTGACTGTCTATTTGTCCATTAGTGCGCTTATCACTTGAGAACCACTTATCCGATCTACGTGTTATTTTTTAATTCATTTTTTTAGAAAAAAAAATCCGCATTTCATATTTGTACACCTGGTGTATATATATATATATATATATATATATATATATATATGTATATGTATATATATATATATATATATATATATATATATATATATATATATATGTATATATATATATATATATATATATATATATATATATATATATATATATAATGCAACGTCTCTCTGACTGTCTATTTGTCCATTAGTGCGCTTATCACTCGAGAACCACTTATCCGATCTACGTGTTTTTTTTTAATTCATACATATGTTCTCTGTCCAGGTTATATAATAATAATAATAATAATCTATATAATATATAAAAGGCAACGTCTCTCTGTCTGTCTGTCTGTCCGTTAGTGTGCTTATCATTCGAGAACCACTTATCCGATTCAGGTATTTTTAAAAAATTTTTAATTTAATATTTATCAAAAAAAAATCTATAATATATAAAACGCAACGCCTCTCTGTCTGTCTGTCCGTTAGCGCGCTTAGCACTCAAGAACCACTTATCTGATTTACGTGTTTTTCTATAAAATACATATGTTATATATTAGAGCCGTCGAATATAAAAATTAACTGGAGAATTAGAAGTTCTTAATTCCAGGGCGTCCAAACTCAAGCCAAATTTGTAGACTTTTTATTACTTTTCGCTGAAAATATCTGAACACTAGCCAATACAGTTTTTGTGTCATTGCGAAAAAGATAGATGATGATGATGATGACTTTTTTTTACAATTCTTTATACCTAGGCTATGGGGAAAGTTCTCTGCCTGACACATAGATGGCCTTAGAAACTGTGAACCAATAATTGTATTGGAAAGTTCCATCCTTTATATAAACAAATGTAAATTTTTACGTCGATCTGTGAATTCATTCAAGTAGTAGCAGCTGTTTAATATTGACGTGTCATTGTTTTATTTTTAAATGGAAAAAATTGAATATCGTGCTGTGACTAAATTCTTTATTTTGAATTGTTTAACACTAACAGAAATTCATCCAAAACCGTTAAAAGTGTATAAGGATGCACCACCTTTACTTTCCATTGTGAAATAATGGGGTGCTCTTTTTAAATCTGGTCGTACAAGCCTCGAAGGTGATCGGGGCGAAGGTCGTTCAAAAACTGCTGGAATACCACACATCATTCAAAAAGTGAATCTAATCTTGCGTTTGCCAGGTACCTTAGAACGAACCAGATTTCAACAGTATCAAATGCCTTATGAAAATCAATGGAGGCCAAATGTTTTGGTACCTTATATTCTGTGCATTTCTCTATTACAGTACGTACTGTATAGTGGTGGTCGATCGAGCTAAATCCCTTTCTGAAGCCCGCCTGTTCTACACGATTTGTTAAGATTTTAGTGAAGAGCTTATATAAGTGCGACAGAAGAGATATGGGCCGATAATTTTCTATATCAGGATTTTTAGATTAAACAGAGATAATACGTATACATTTTTAGATTACATATCTGTATTATAGTCTTTTTGTTAATTTAGTTGGAAGAAAAAAAAAAAAACCACAATTATTTACGGTTGTTTTCGTGAAGAAAAAACACTATAGTATGGAAACAAAAAACCACAATAGTAAGCAAAAAATTCTAGCACCCTCCTAATTGAAGTAAGGCTAGCAGTGTCCCATGATCTCTAACATATCAAGAAATTCAGTTAGGTGTAAAAAATTATTGTATAAATCACTCTAGTATAAGTAAAGGGTGATTCATTTAGAAGTACTTTTTGTGATGGGGATTTAATTGCAGATTGAGCATGCGTCGTGTCAACTGAAGTGGCATTCCTGTTCAGTAGTGTTTGACAATTCATAATGGAAAGACTTAGCCCGGCACAGCCTCTACAAATTGTTCAACTTTATTACGAAAATGGGCGTTCTACGAGAAATGTGTATCGGGCGCTTAGAGCAACTTATGGTCCACATAATCGGCCTACCGAACGCACAATTCGCTCTACCATCAATAAGTTTGAGACCCAATTTTCATTATTGGATAATGCTCGACCGAATAGACCACATCCAGCACGTAGTGAAGAAAATATAGGGGCGGTAGCGGAGAGTGTACGCGAAGACCGTGAAGTATCGATTCGTCGCCGTTCTCAACAGCTTGGCCTGTCATATTCAACAACTTGGCGTATTTTACGTAAGAATCTTTCTTTAAAAGCATACAAAATTCAACTAGTGCAACAACTGAAGCCGACTGACCTTCCGAATCGTTTCCGTTTTAGTCGTTGGGCTCTTGACAAGCTTGCAGAAGATCCACTGTTTTCGAGAAAAATTTTGTTCACCGATGAGGCCCATTTTTGGCTTAATGGGTTCGTGAATAAACAAAATGCCCGTATTTGGGGTGATTAACAACCTGAAGAGGTTCAAGAGCTGCCATTAAATCCAGAAAAAACAACTGTTTGGTGTGGTTTATGGGCCGGTGGAATAATCGGTCCATATTTCTTCAAAACAGAGGCCGGACGGAATGTTACTGTGAATGGTGACCGTTATCGCGCCATGATAACAGACTATTTGATGCCAGAAATTGAAGCCCGTGGTCTCGACGAAATTTGGTTCCAACAAGATAGCGCCACTTGCCATACAGCCCGTGAAACCATGGCTTTACTGCGAGAGCAATTCGGCGAACAGATCATTTCACGCTTTGGACCAGTGAATTGGCCGGCTAGATCATGTGACATCACACCTCTTGACTTTTTCCTTTGGGGCTATGTAAAGTCCAAACTCTACATGGATAAGCCAGCTACAATTGAGGGACTGGAGGCCAATATTACTCGAGTCATTGGCCAAATACCACTCGAAATACTTACACGCGTCATTGAAAATTGGAACTTCAGAATGGACGTTGTTAACCGTAGTCGCGGACAACATTTGAAAGAAATTATTTTTAAGAAATAATTGTAAAGAATGGTTCTTTTATATGATTATAAAATAAAATTGTTTTTATTCATTTTTTTTTATTTAAAAAAAAAGTACCTCTAAATGAATCACCCTTTATAAGGGTGTACAGAACACAGCATATCTCGAAACAGCAATTTACATTAGTACTAAATTGTTAAAAGTGCATGTTTGTACCTGAATATCCTGATGCATTCCTAACATGGTTAAGGTAAAACAGATTGTAGATGCAGTTGTATCGGCAGCCTATAAAATAAGAGAATAATATATATTTTGACAAATTTAATAAAAAATGCGAAATAAAAGTGAAAAGAATGACAATTGGATACGGGAAGTTAAAAAGAATATAAATATCTGAAGCAGCTTTTGCTAATGAAATTGTGCTAGTGGCGGAAAATGAAAGACAATTACAAGGAAACCTGGATATTTGGAATAGAGCGTTTAAAGAAGAAGGTATGAAAATTAATATAGATAAAACAAAAGCAATGACAATGGAAAACCAACAAACGAACATTTACATAGAAGGAATAAAATACAAGTGGAACAAAATAAGTATTTCGGAGTGATAATGGATGAAACTGGAAAACAAGACAAAGAAATTAATGAAAGAATTGAAAAAACGAACAAACTTTTCTATGCAATAAGTAATAAATTCATTAGGAAGAAAGAAGTGACAAAACAAACAAAAATAAAAGTGTTCAAAGCAATTTATAGGACAATCCTAACATATGGATGTGAATCATGGACCCTAACAGATAGGCAGAAAAACAAGATACAAGCCGTCGAAATGAAATACCTGAGAGCAGTCTAAGGAGTTACACGGAAGGACAGAATAATAATAATAATAATAATAATAATCTTTATTGTCCATTTTGCAATAGCTTTAGACAGCGTTAAGACTTAAATTTAGTCCTAAACTACATACATATATAAAATTATCAGTTAATTACATAAAACAAGTATAGGTCAGATAAACAACAATAACTACAAATACATGATACACAATACACATACTGAATTAATTAAAAGTTTTCCGCTTCAGAGGCGACCAAGATAGTCCTTAAATTCTTGTATATTGTAAAATGCCTCTTCCAATAAAATATTCTTTAGTCTCTTTTTAAATCGGTTAATGCCCAGGTTTTTCATAGACACAGGCAACAGGTTATACAGTATAATACTTTGGTAAAATGTACTATTATAGTATTTGGCTGTATTTGGCACAACCGAGCGAATGAGGTCTCTTCTAAGAGGGTATGCCACAATCCTGGAGCCAGACATATATTTGTTCTTCGTTTTGTGCATTGTTAATAGGCTCTTATACATGTAACAAGACGGTAATGTCATAATGCGATCTTTTTTAAAATATTCTTTACATGAATCTCTAGGTTTTATATTATTAATTGCTCTCACACACCTCTTTTGAACACGAAAAATGCCCATACTTCCAGGCTCATTTCCCCAGAACTGAACTCCATAAACCATCCTTGAATGGAAATATCCATAGTAAATCAGTTTCAAAACCTTGAGAGTCACTACATTTCTCAGAACACGTATAGAGAAGCATATTGCATTAAGTTTTAGTTTAAGCTCTCTCAGGTGTGTTTCAAATTTAAGGTTTAAATCAACAGTCAAACCCAAGATTTTTGACTCTAAAATGGGGTTGATTTTATAATCACTTGTAAACATATTTTCACATAGCGGTTCCGAATTTCTATTTTTGAAGACCAAGAGACAGGTTTTATCAACATTAAGCTTTAGCTTGTTTGCAGCGAACCAGTTAGTTAATTCATTTATACAATCTTTGGTCGCTATCTGCAATTTTTTTCGGGATTGTCGTCACTCAGGAGACAAGGTGTGTCGTCAGCATACATTACAACTTTTGCCTTGATATGTTTAGGAAGATCATTTGTATAAATACTGAATAACAAAGGCCCAAGCACAGATCCCTGAGGAACCCCAGCAGTCACATCCCCAAGATCAGAATCATAGCGACTCCCGTCAGTAAGAATTGAAACATATTGTTTTCGATCAGACAAATAGGAACAAAACCAAGTCAGGGCTACGCCTCTCATGCCATATTTCTCGAGTTTCTGTAATAAAATATTATGATCTACTACATCAAAAGCTTTTGATAAATCACATTGTACAATGACACAATACTTTCCCTGGTTTCGCACACCATAAACATAATTTAAAATTTCAAAAAGGGCACTCTCTGTTGATAAATTGGATCTAAATCCATACTGAGAAGAAGTCATCAAATTATTCTTTTCTAAGAATTTTTTTAAACGAGTATGTACAGTCTTTTCAATGATCTTCGTAATAACATTAGCTAATGAAATTGGACGATAGTTTGTTATTTCATTATGTAGGCCTTTTTTATAAACAGGTATTACCCTAGATATTTTTAACTGATCCGGAAAACACCCCTCAGCAAAAGATACATTAATCAGGTGTGTTAGAATGGGGGATAAAATCTCTTGATGAGTTTTAATAAATTTTAGTGGTATCTCATCAATACCTACGGAATTGCCATTTTTTAATGATGAAATTATCATTTTTATTTCCAAACTCGTCACAGGACTAAAGAAGAAACTAACAGGTGTATTATTTATTCTTGGTAATATCAATTTAGGAAAAATAAAGATGTTTGCAACACCAGTAAAAAAAGTATTGTAAGTATTAGCAACTGCAGTTCTATCCGTTATAAGGAATACAGAAATAAGGAGAAGGCTGAGAATACAAGCAATTATGGAATATATACAACAAGGACAGCTGGGATGATGGGGACATATACAGAGAATGAAAGGTGATAGACAGGTGAAACAAGTGTATGAAGCCCGAATACAGGGAAAACAGAAGCGAGGAAGACCTAGACAAACCTGGAATACCATAGGAGTATTGGAGGTATACTTAAGGAGAAGGGGAAAATCCTGGAAAGAAGCAGTGAAAATAGCAAAAAGTAGAGACAGATGGAAGAAGTTTATATGTGGGGATTGAGAGGGAAAAAAGAATGTATAAATGAAGGTGTATACGATTTTATATATATATATATATATATATATATATATATATATATATATATATATATATACATAAAACTAACATAACTAACATAAAAATAAGGTCGGATAAATTACAAGCAATCCTAATCAGAAATACAATGAGAGACATGTCTCCCATCAATCTGATAGATGCTTACGTGGAATGGGATAACTCCTAAAAATAAATGGATTTTAATATCGATAAAATACTATCAAAGAAAAAACTAAGAGCTTCCTAAAATACGAACTTAATTAGAGTCTGATTTGTCAGTAGCCGACAGCTTACATTTAATAAGTGAGCCTAAGTCAGCATACCCAAGAATTAAGAGTAAATTTGGGGAACAAATTTTCCGTAAATTTAAAATTAATATGGAAAAGAATAGTGGCCTCAAATTTATCATTCATTCAGCCGATATTTTGGCCGGCAGTTTCAATAAATCGTAGATACTAGAATATTGACTAGTTTAAGAAATACCTCCACGATGTGGGGAGGATTTTATCCATAAATAAAATATGTATTCAGAGAGAAGTTAGAAATTACACAGGCCAATATTTTTCGAATCCTGAAATCAGACTATACTTTTTCGAAGGTTTTTGGTGCACTGAATTTAAATCTGACCTCAAAATTGCTCCATCACATCAGGTTTTGGAGATATCCTAATCTAAGGATGCAAAAAACACGGTTTTTCGTTATATTCGGGGTTATAATACACCGCGAATTAATTTTTCTCCACAAAACTCGTTGCAGAATCTTAAAGTACTACTCCTCCCCTTCAGGCATTTGAAATTTTTCGTATATTTTATTTCTTCTCGGAGAATTCGTCCGTTGAAATTAATTAGTTTGGCATTTTCATAAAAAACGGAAGTAATTTCATTCTAATTACTTCTAAAGAGTAAGAAAAAATTCATAGAAAAAAAGTCATAAAAAAAGAAAAATGGAGTCAACACCGCCAAGTCCTCGTTTCGTTACTCTGGGTTCGGCTGAGAGCGGTAATATGTGATCGTTCATACAAAGAAATTTGTCAAAATTACTTTACTTGAGGGAAAGATTACAACAAATATCGAGTTTTATAGTAATTTAGACTTTTCAGGATTCCGACCCGTCATATCGGATCTGCCATTTTGAATCTCTTAAGGGTAGTGACAACCTATGGGGATAAATTGACAACGAATTCAGATTTAGCATCTCAAAAATCATATAATTATACCTCTCTCGCTTGTCGGCTCAATATTTATTTTGGTATGGTTGTAACGAAAACGTTAAACTAATTAATTTCAACGGACGATTTCTCCGAAAAAAAATAAAATATCTGAAAGATTCAAATGCATTTTGAAGGGGAAGACTAGTACTTTCAGATGCCGCAACGAGTTTCGTGGAGAAAAATTAATCCGCGGTGTAATATAATCCCGAATATAGCGAAAAACCGTGTTTTTTGCATTTTAGGTCAGGATCTCGCGAAAACCTGATGTGATCGAGCAATTCTGAGGTCGGACTCCGATTGAGCGCACCAAAAACCTTTGGGAAAGTATACTATTATCTCAGGGTCTGGAGTTTCATCCAATATTGTCGGCCTGTGTTATTCTGGAAAATACACGTTATTTTGAAATTTTAACAGCTTATTTTTTAATTTTTCTTTATTCATATTTTTTAAAATATCTGCATATATTTAATACATACATATCTATATTTTTTAGAATTTTATGTGCACATTTGCCATTCCTCAATAATAAATAACTTACAGCTATTATGAACGTTATCGTTTCATACAACAAGTCCTCATCTGTAAAATAATGATCTCCTTCTGCTTTATAATTTATTTCTATTAGATGGTCCAAAAATGCTTTTTTCTTAGAAGTTTCTACAAAAAATTTTTTAATAAACGGAAGACATAATTAGGAAAATAAATAATGTGAAATTAATATATGTATAAGCATTCTATTTAGTTAGTTTACTATATTGCTTAGTTTTGCTTGTATATTACTTATAATGATTTATTACCATCTTCAATGAATATATCCTCTTTGTTTTCTACTTTTTTCTCATATTCAATTTTCTTATCGGCTATAATCTAAAAAAATCATTACTCTTAGAGCACCTGTAGACTACAGACTTTTAATCGGCCGACAGCTTAATCAGCTGCTCAATTAACATGAACACATAGGTGAGTACACACACCCAACGATTTCAAATCACATATGTCTTCACGCTAATTAAGCAACCGATTAAACTGTCGGCCGAACAAAAGTCTGTAGTCTGCGGGAGCTTTTATGATTTCACATTAAATTGGTCGCAAAAATATTCAATATTATATATATATATATATATATATATATATATATATATATATATATATATATATATATATATATAGAATAAAGAAAGAAAACAAAAGATTGCCGTATCTACCAAAATTCTTAAAAATAAAATCTTAGTTGGGGAACTCGGCAAAAGGGGCGTGATAAGAGATCACACAGTTTTCATTAAGCCAGTATTTCGGTCCTAGATTGGGACCTTCTTCAGGGCGAGAACTGAAA
>CM032448.1:26641660-26698632 GCA_019049505.1 Pachyrhynchus sulphureomaculatus
TACTAATAATTTTTCCTGCATAATATTTTTACTTCGTGGAGTTATTTACAGGAATAGCCATGATCCCAAATTCGTTAACTTGTAGTTCTGCAGTTTCTGTTGTCTTCGCCTTCTTTTGACTTTGAATGTTTTCAATGGCATTGACTCCGAATCCGAATCACATGAAGTTGAAGGTCTTGCTAGAGCTGCATTTATATCCTCTTTACTAATTTCTCGACCAGGTGGCACATTTATCCGCTTTCGTTTTCCTTTTTTGTTATTTTCCTGAGTGTTTCTGTTTTCTTTTAAGAAATCCAATAAAGATTGATCAAGCATAGTAGTACACTCACCTCATCACTCCTCATATGATTTGGTAAACGTTTGATGACTTCTTGCGGATTGAACGGAACTATTCCACATCCTCGAAATCCAGAAAGAATATTTGCTTCGGACTTAGCTGGAGTGAACTGTAGTGTTCTTTGCAATAGCTGTGGAAAGTCTGATTTCTGAAAAGCACCTTTCCTCTGGTATTTCCATTCCGTCAATATTTTTTCGACAACCTTTCTTTAAAGGCCCAAAAAAGACACATCAAGGGGTTGACACAGATGTGTCGAGTTTGGTGGCAACAAAATGAATTTTATATCATTTTTATGACATTCCTCTATAACTTTTATGGTTAAATGGCTGGAAAGGTTATCTCCAATCAGTAGTTTGGTTCCTTCTTTGTTTTGAAAATATGCAATAGTATTTTACTAAACCACTCGTAAAACGTTGCTGTCTCGAACCAGCCCGACTTACTAATGCTATATTCACATCCAGGAGGACCATTTTCCTCCCATTCTTGATATCGATGCTTAGCCTTGTATACAACAAAAGGTGGTAAAAGTTCTCCATTTTCTGAAGCAGACATCATCACACTTATGCTTGTCTTTGTTAAATCCATAATTCTGTCGCAGTGTTTTACACCGCGTTTACAAACGACCTTGGCTTTACCAGTATCATCGCTAAAGTTAGGCTCGTCATAGTTAACAATGTTTGCTGCAACAATATTCTCTAATGCTTTTTCTAGGTCCATAAAATATTCAGTTATAGTTTGGACAGAAACTTGCGCACGAAGCTGTTTTATATTTTGGCTTAATCTTACAGTTAATTCTTTATGACGAGACAGAAAGGATTTTGTCCAATCGCGTTCGGGCATATTGTCATGGAATTTTTCAATATTAACACCTTTCCTATTCAATTATTGTTTTACTATTTCTCTGATATCATACTCAGTTAGTGGACATCCCCATTCCCAGACACTTTGTATTAGCAAAACTAGACGATTTTCTTCGACATTAAGAACACTTTGACCTCCTACTTTTTTTTGTATGTTTTTCATTGACACCTTTGCTTATGGTCGATTTTGGAACACCATAAAATTCTGACGCTTTCCTTAAAGACTTTGTTCGGTTTTTTACTTCTTCTATAGCTTTTTTTAGGTTATCTTGATTGTAGTTCTGATAACTACGGCCGCCTAACACTTTTCTATACTTTCGTGGCATTGTCCAAAGTTACCTCCTAAAAGACAATTTTTTTTGTTACGAGCCTGTATAAAAAAAACTATTCTAGAAAAAAATTTAATTTCGTTGTCAAATGATTTTTAAGTAGTTGTAATAATAAGCAAAATAGTCGGAAATCGTGCAGATTTTAAGTAGTTCTGTGCAGAATATTTACTTTTTCACTATTTTTGTAATCACTAAATTCAGTTTTCCAGTAAAAGCGTAGCACGCGGCGAAGTTTAGCTTGCAGCGCGACCCACCGCCACCGTGGTTGAAAAAATACTGGCAGGCATGAGCTTGCATTAAAACAGTGACGATAACATGCATACATTCGGTAAAATACGAATAAGAAGTAGCGAACTACCGACTATCCAAAGTCACCCCCACAGTCCAAAGTCACCCTGTTTGACGGTTCTTTGAACTATTCTGAAGAGTTAGATAGCTCAAAAGTTAATTTTAACGTACTGAACTTCTTATTATTTTATACCTTTTTTAACTTACCACATCTAATGTCCAAATTGCTTATAATTTCAGAAAGATTTATTTTACCTTTATCTAGATAGTTTTTCATTACCTCAATAAGAATTTCAAGAATTGAGCCAAGTTTTTTTTGGAGAAGGCTGGCTCGATAAGCAAAGTTATGGATGTGTATTACTCTGGTAAATTTGTATTTTCATAGGTTTTAATATTGGTAATACTACTGTCTTTTCCGCGAATTAGGGAAATATTGGGGAAGTGCAGGATCTGCATGAATACTTTTTTGGGAGAATTTTTTAGTACTATGTTTGGATTTTTACAAGGTTCTTGAGATTTGTTGTTTTTTTAAGGTTTGAGTAATTATGGGTAGTTTATTTAGTTGAATTTAGAGTGGAGGTATGCGGTGTCATAAATCATTAGCCGAAAAGTCAAACGGAGAAACGAGCAAGAATGCAAGAATGAGTACTAAATCACAGTACCCGCATAATACAATAATAAGAAACAAATGCAAAAATTCCTGCAGCAATTTGTAGTATACACTTGGGAGCCTTCGGTGGAGGAGAGACTAGCTGTACTATTAACACTGAGCTGACACCATCCAGCGATATAACTTATTGTATCTTACTCTTAATATTTTTTGTTGTGTAATCAGAAAGGCACGTCTTGAATTCCTCTTAAGGGTTTGGAATCTCGGAAGCTTAAATAAATGGAATTTTAGGTTAATTTATCTACTAGCAAACATCTTATAGCTAGCACAGGGGTCGGCAACCTATGGCACGCGTGCCATCTCTGGCACGCCAAGCAATTTTGAATGGCACGCGTACCTATTCAAAGTTTACACATTAATTCTGTAATCTGTGACATGTTTCGAAATTAAGTAAATAATCGAAGACAGTATTACTTTAACGATACAAACAAAAACGATATATTATATAGGTCACTAGGTATTACCAAAAACTACAAAATATATATTTTGTAATTTATAATTTTACTGAATGCATTGGTTTGGCTTTAATTTCGGCAAGTATCAAAGACGGCAAGCCTCAAAATATAAGCCTAGGCAAAAACACAAATAAACGTCCTCAATTCAGATCAAAAGAGCCGCTAAAAGGCGGTTTTTGTTTGACTTGACGTCAATCGTTCCGACGCGCGCCGCAACTCTTTTTATATTGCCGAAATTTAGTTTTTGTTAGATTTAACTTCTAGGCGGCTCTTTGATTGCAATGGGCGCGTTGTAGATAATAATTTTTGTACAAAGAAATTTAATAAACGTAATTATTGTAATTCTCTGGAAATATTATTTTTCTATATATAGCAAGTAGCTACACGTTTGGATCATTTAGTATAGAAGTAACATCCGTTCCAGTCAATAGTCGTCGAAAAGTTTAAAAATTAAAATTACGTTGCGTTATGACCGCGAAGAAACAGAAGGTAGACGTTCGATCATAACTTCATGGACAACAGATTACGGTTTTGTACAGCAAAACGATCAGGCCATTTGTGTCCTATGTCGGGAAAGCGTAGTTTTCCCGACATCTAGTGTTCAACGACATTTCCAGATAAAACATGAATCGTCATTTAAAGATAACGCTGATAAAAGGGAGGTAATACAAAGAGCAAGTAAACAATACGAGAAACAGTCAACATTCTTTAGCAAAATTTTCCAAGGAAAAAATCAGGTAACTGAATGCAGTTTCAAAATTGCACAATCGTTGGCACAAAAGGGTAGGCCGTTCACTGACGGAGAATTTATGAAGCAAACGTTTTTGGGTACTGGCGAGATTTTATTCGACGACTTGCCCAATAAGGATACAATATTGGCCAGGATTAGGGATATACCGGTTTCAGCGCTGACCATCGAGAGACAAATTACCGAAATGACACAAAATGTCCAAAAACAGCAGAGAGACGCTATCAAACGGAGTTTTGTGTTTAGTGTAGTAAACTACAAGAGGAGAGGATATATTTTCAGAATTTGTTAAACATTTTGAAAAGCAGAACATTGATTTAAATAAAATTTTTTGCGTAACGACAGATCGCGCTCCTGCTATGATTGGGAGACATAAAGGATTTGTTTCCCTTCTTATTGAACGCATGTGTCGATCAGTTTTGAATTTTCATTGCATAATTCACCAAGAGAGTTTGTGCGCTAAAATCTCCGCTGGAAGTTTAAAATCCGTGATGGATAGGGTGGTTAAAATAGTTAACTGCATTGTCGGTCGTTCTTCACTGATCCATAGACAATTTAAGGCGTTTCTGCAAGAATTCGAAAGTGCATATTCAGATATACCATTGCACAATAACGTGCGCTGGCTCAGCCGTGGTAAAGTGCTCTCTAGATTTGTGCAATGTCTGGGCGAAATTAAATCGTTCTTGTTGGAAAAACATCAAGTGGATGCTTATCCTGAAGTAGAAGATAAGAACTGGATCTGTATGTTAATGTTTCTTACTGATATTACAAACCATCTCAGTGAACTCAACTTAAAGTTACAAGGTTCAGGCAAAACAGTTCTGGATTTATACGAATCCTCGAAATCATTCAAATTAAAAATAGATTTATTTATCAGCGATATTACTACAAACACATATAAATATTTTCCAAATTTAAAAACTTATATATCCAGTGTCGACGATGGTGCACTAATAGACGAAATTTTTAAATATATGACTAATTTAAAAGAGGAGTTTATCGAGAGGGGTCAGGATTTTGATAAACATGGTCCTATGTTCGCTTTTTTAATCAAACCAGATATAATGGATTTTTCCAGCAGTTGCTTTGACATATCTCTTTTCTCATGGATGGACATTAATGATTTTGATGTTCAATATATTGAATTTAAAAGCTCCGAGTTATGGAATACGAAATTTGTAGAATTAAGAAGGGTATTAGAAGGTGACTGCCAAAACCATTCAAACGAGATACTCAGTTGTTGGATGAGTTTACCAGATAAATTTATTTGTCTTAAGAAAGTAGCGTTTGCCATGCTTACAGCTTTCGGATCATCCTATATCTGCGAACAACTTTTTTCCCATATGAGAGTGATTTTAAACCCGTACCGAAGCAGGCTGACAACAGACAACTCGGAAGCATGTGTGACACTGAAAATAACCAGACATGAACCGGATATAAGAAAACTCTCTAACGAACTTCAAGCACAGGGTTCACACTAGGTCCTAGGACTAGTATAATAAAATTATTTGTTAAATGTTAAAATTTTTTTGTAATTAAACCTTCTAAAAGCAATATTTTAAGTTAATTTAAGTTAATTTTTGTTAATTTTAGTTGTAGTAAGTACCTATGCCGGCACGCAAAATGTTGTATGGATGAAAACTGGCACCGCTTAGTTAAAAG
Organism: Pachyrhynchus sulphureomaculatus; assembly: GCA_019049505.1. Classification (NCBI taxonomy): domain Eukaryota; kingdom Metazoa; phylum Arthropoda; class Insecta; order Coleoptera; family Curculionidae; genus Pachyrhynchus; species Pachyrhynchus sulphureomaculatus. The sequence goes on from CM032448.1 coordinate 26,647,010, forward strand.
GTTGCCGACCCCTGAGCTAGCATATAGGCTTTTATCTTACCACATACAAAGTCCAAAGTACATCTACTAATAGGTGCGAAAAGATCTACTTCACCTTTTCCAATATGGTTTTTCATAGCTTTTATAAGAACTTCAGATTGTTCAATAAAAATTCCCATAAACTGATCCAAGTTTTTTTTGGAGAAGGTCGGATTTATAATTATTTTTTCTATTTTTCTTCCACTTGGTATCTTAAAAAAAAAAAAAAGTAAAGTGACCAGTACTCTCTTTGCAAATACAAGTTGCAAAATAAATATGGAATTACTTACAGTCAAGAATAATGATTACTACCCGATATTTTAAAGAAGAGAATGGTACCTTATGATGGGGCATAAATCACGAAATATTGGAACTTATTCCTACGACAAAACCCTAAATATTTCCATTTAAAATTAGCTGTTGTATCTAACCAAAACCAATTAAAAAACGGAATTAGTATTGACTTTTTAGGTCGCTCTTACTCACATCTTCGTCTTTTTTTACATTTTATTTTTCGTTCTTAAATTTTGAATACAGCTTATAGAGCATATAATACAGGGTGTCCCAGTATTCCGTGTACATAGAGGTGATATACATTTCTGGGATGAAAATTAACAAAAAAGTAAAGTGCCCAGTACTTTCTCTGCAAATACCAGTTGCAAAATAAATATGGAATTACTTACAGTCAAGAATAATGATTACTACCCGATATTTTAAAGAAGAGAATGGTACCTTATGATAAGGCATAAATCACGAAATGTTGGAACTTATTCCTACGACAAAACCCTAAATATTTCCGTTTAAAATTAGCTGTCTCTAACGAAAACCAATTTTTTTAGGTCGCTCTTACTCACATCTTCGCCTTTTTAGTGTTCCATACGGAACACTTATAAAATCACTTCGGTGTCTGTCCGTCTGTCACACTCGATATTCTCCGAAACTATTTGTCATAGAAAGTAGAAATTTGGTAATAATATAGGAATTGATGGCCTCATCAGAGCCATGTAGTTTTTGAAAGTTAAATTTTGACTTAAGGGGTTAGTTTTGGGGGGTGAAATCGGAAAGTAAAAAAAATAATTTTGTATTAGGTAACCGAGTGTGGTGTCAAATGAAAGCTTGTGAAAACACGAGTAAAAAATATATATGTAATGTAATACTTGCGCGTACTTTTCTTTGTATTATTTTTAAAAAATCGCGAAAAATCGCTGTCCACGCGCCTTATCTCGAATAGTATGTTACTTATCAAAAATTTTGAAAAAATTCTGGAATATTCTCCACGGGGTGTAATGAAAATTATCACGAGTGCATTACCTGTAATAATTGATCTGGTATATAAAAAAACAGAAATTTAAAGGTCATAAATTTTCAGTAAAGATTGGAAATAAACTTTGTCGAAAACTCATTTGGGGTGTGTTTTGTGAAGTTACTGATCATTTTATACTTCCATTACAACATTTTTTATTTTAAAAGCAATCAACGTACGGAACACTAATTGCACAAGTTCAACTTACACTTCACCGGTTATTTACATTTTATTTTTCGTTCTTAAATTCTGAATACAGCATATAGAGCATATAATACAGGGTATCCCAGTATTCTGTGTACATAGAGTTGATATGGATTTCTGGGATGAAAATAAGACCATTTAACCCAACTTACCGTAGTTCAAAAATTCGTAATTTGTGAGATATAGGGTGTCAAAGTTATACTTTTATTTTAGTTTTCCTTAAGTAGTTTTCCTAATAATTGCACTATTTGTATAAGATTCGGTGTTAAGGAGCTTTCTGAGATGATCAATCGAAATCAGCTCAAAGTTTTGTTGTAAATTGTAGCGGGCGCCACTTATTGCACTGTGTATACTTTTAAATTGTCATAACTTTTTTTTATACCACTCTGTATGATATCTTTAATTAAATATTCGTATTCTCCGCCTTCTCCTGTCTAAAAAAAAGCTGTCTTGGTAAATGTTGCTCCGAGCAACAGTTTCTGAGATAGTGGAATGTTTGTTTCGATTTTTAGTGTTCTGTACAGAACACTTATAAGATCACTTCGGTGTCTGTCTATCTGTCTGTCTGCCTGTCTGTCTGTCACACTCGATTTTCTCCGAAACTATTTGACATAGAAAGTTAAAATTTGGTAATAATATAGGAATTGATGACCTCATCAGAGCCATGTAGTTTGGAGAGTTAAATTTTGACTTAAGGGGTTAGTTTTGGGGCGTGAAATCGGAAGTGAAAAAAAATTTTACTAGGTCATCGAGTGTGATGTCAAATGAAAGCTTGTGAAAACACGGGTAATATATATATATATATATATATATATATATATATATATATATATATATATATATATATATATATATTTTCAAATTCGTTGAATAAAATCGTATGAAATACATGATCACTAGAAGGCGTAACAACATCGAACGCGCGCGTTCCATTACCATTTATTTTGGTTAATTCTACGTACTAGTGAAATACGAAACATCACCTTGTATTTTTTGCAGGAACATAAAGATTTTACAATTTTTTTTAAGGCTTGCTTTAGCGTTAAATCCCGAAATACGGTTCACTATTTAAATGTGACAGAGCAATTGCTTGTTTTTATTGCTGATAATAAAAGCGTCTTGTAAGATCAATGTAATACTTGCGCGCACTTTTCTTTGTATTATTTTTAAAAAATCGCGAAAAAATCGCTGTTTCCCCCCGCCTTATCTCGAAAAGTACTTATCAAAAAACTTTGAAAAAATTCTGGAATATTCTCCACGAGGTGTAGATTGAAAGAAAATTATCACGAATGCATTATCTTTAATAATTTATCTGGTATATAAAAAAACAGAAATTTCAAGGTCATCAATTTTCAATAAAGATTGGAAACAAACTTTGTTGAAAACACATTTGGGGTGTGTTTTGTGAAGTTACTGATCATTTTATACTTCCGTTACATTTTTTATTTTAAAAGCAATCAACGTACGAAACACTAATTGCGCAAGTTCAACTTGCACTTGACTGGTTATTTACATTTTATTTTTCGTTCTTAAATTCTGAATACAGCATATAGAGCATATAATACAGGGTATCCCAATATTCCGTTTACATAGAGTTGATATGGTTTTCTGGGATGAAAATACGACCATTTAACCCAACTTACCTCAGTACAAAAATTCGTAATTTTTGAGATATAGAGTGTCAAAGTTATACTTTTATTTTAGTTTTTCTTAAGTAGCTTTCTTAATAATTGTACTATTTGTATAAGATTCGGTGCTAAGGAGCTTTCTGAGATGAACAATCGAAATCAGCTCAAAGTTTTGTTGTAAATTGTAGGGGGCGCCACTTATTGCACTGTGTATACTTTTAAATTGTAAGATATCTCTAATTAAAGATTCGTATTCTCCGCCTTCTCCTGTCTAAAAGAGCTCTCTTGGTAAAAGTTGCTCCGAGCAACAGTTTCTGAGATAGTGGGATGTTTGTTTCCATTTTTAGTGTTCCGTACCGAACGAGTGATAAATTGGAAAAGTGTGTGAATAGTGTTATGTTGTTGTGTTCAATATGTCAAAATTTTATACCGAACAAAGAGCATTCGCGGACAGCATTAATTTTTTTGTTTTCATTTGAACAAAACTGCTGTTGAATCATACCGATTACTTCGAGACGCTTATGGTGATCATGCTCCATCGCAAGATACGTGTGAACGATGGTTTCGGCGTTTCAAAAGTGGTGACTTCGATGTTGCAGACAAGGAACGTGGAAAACCGCCAAAAAAATACGAAGATGTAGAATTGCAAGCATTGTTGGACGGAGATGATTCGCAAACACAAAAACAACTCGCCGAGCAATTGGGCATTAGTCAACAAACTGTTTCCAATCGGCTACGGTGGGTACCACATGAGTTGAATGACAGGCAAATGGAAAAACGCAAAAACACGTGTGATATTTTGCTCGCTCACTTGAGAATCCAAAGCGCAAAAAATCATGGGTAGTCCCAGGCGCGCCATCCATATCGACCGCAAGACCGAATCGCTTTGGCAGAAAGACGATGCTCTGTGTTTGGTGGGACCAGAGGAGCGTGGTCTATTATGAGCTGTTAAAACCTGGAGAAACGGTTAATACTAAACGTTACCAATAACAGCTGACCGATTTGAACCGTTCGCTGCTTGAAAAAGGCCAGAATACCGAAAGAGGCAACACAAAGTCATTTTTCTTCATGACAATGCTCCATCACATACGGCAAAACCAGTTCGCGACACGTTGGAAGCACTCAGATGGGAAGTTCTATCCCAGGTGGCTTACTCACCAGACTTGGCTCCTTCCGATTACCACTTCTTTGCATCGATGGGTCACGCACTTGCTGCGCAGCGCTTTGGTTCGTACGAAGATGTGAAAAAATGGCTCGATGAATGGTTCGCAGCAAAAGGGGAAGATTTTAACTGGCGTGGTATTTACAAATTGCCCGAAAGATGGAAAAAATGTATAACAAGCGGTGGAGCATACTTTGAATAAAGCACTTTTAATCATTCTTCCGAATTTAACATGTTTTTTTTTAGAAAAAAATTCCGCATTTTATACTTATACACCTGATACATGTCGGAATCTTGTTCGTCTGGACCCCACAAAACGATTCCCCTTTCGAGATATTGAGATAGCCGAAATTTGAGCTCGATTAAACGACGTTAACCCGTGCCGCTCGTCGCTCAAAGTTTGAAAAAATCCAAATTTTTGTCCAAAAAGCTGACATATGGAGCCATAACTCCAGAACGGTAAATAATAGAAACACGCTTAATATCTCAAAAGAAAGCTAATGTTGTTCTTCAAAATTTATATTCTATACATAATTGTTGTTATTTTAAGTCAAACCGAGTTACAACAGCCTTTAGCCCCAAAAACGTGACCTGGTACCACTAGGAGCATACTTCGTATATTTTGTTATTAAGTGATAAATTTGGTTTTTTTTGGTATATTTTTAAGTTTAAAGTAGAAATATAATAAAAAAAACAGGTAATACTGATAAGTCTAATGACATTTTTTATTTTAAAATATAAAAAATTAGGTATATAATACATACAAAACAGACACAGAAAAGATACAGACGTAGTACCTACATGAGTTGATAATTTTACATAGTTATCTAATCTATTCTAGAGCTTTCGTTAAAGTAGTTTTTGAAACGTCAGGATATAATGCTCGGCATTTACTTACAACTTGCAGGACATATTGCTTTTGGTCTTCATCTTTTGTCAAAAGGTCGTTAAAGTCGGTTATTAATTTAACACCATGCTCACTAAATCATTAACTACTTTTAATGTTTTGACAATTTTCAATCCTTCTTGGAAGTCATTATTTTGAGGCCAGGTGTTTGGATGTTGTCTTAGGAAATCTGTTTTTATATTAAATTGGTCAAAGAATGTAAACGTTTCTTTGGTAAGTAAATTTACTAATCCTCGATCAACTACCTCTTTTAAGTTTTTCTTTCCTAACGTTTGGATTTACAACCCTAGCGTGCTGTGATGGTTCATCTGTGCTACTGAGCAATTTATTAGCCATTAACAACTTTTCATCGTCTGTAATGGTGGATCAAAAAACGATAATCCCACCAACTTTGCATTCAAATACCACAAATGGTTCGAAAATTTGGTCAGGGCTATTTCTGCAATGTCATTGTCACATTCTTTATAGTCTAACAGACTATGCAAAATACCTAAATCTTGCTTTGGTGCAAGATGAGCTTTTTGGAGCATTGAACCAAGCTTTACAATAAATTTTAACTAGGAAAACAGAAATGGCACGCACAGAACTTTCTTCTTCTTTAGACATCTTAAATTGACGACGAAAAATGAACATTTTTAAGCAGTTAATAGCCTTTGCCATCCACCTAGCGTGATGAATGGCTCCTGGAGTTCTAAAACCCACAACATTGCCGTCTAGTGATCCAACAAATACGAGAACCAACTGCAATAGCTCCTTGTAGTCATCTCTGGGGTGGCTCTCAGTTAATTTGGTCTCGAATTCAGCAGTAACATTTGCAATTACTTCTGGAGTTAGCTGCTTTTGTATTAGATTGCCACTGATACCTGTGTCATATTTTTCTTTTGTCTATCTTGGGCCACGCAGTGAGGAATCTCTTGAAAATGTCTGGATGAGGTCCAGTGGTTGATCCCATTTTTGTGTCGAATACGCCTCTTAACAGAATTTCCAAGATATGGTGACGACCAGCTAGGTATAACAATTCTCTTCTTAACATTTGCTCCAATATGACGCATGCTCCTTTGAGTCTTCCCGTGTTGGATGCTGTAGTGTCGAAGCACATCGCCTTGACGGTGTTGAGAAGACCCCATTCATGTAGGCATTCATATACGGCTACGGCTTGCTCCTCTCCACAGCTGTTTGCTGTTACAGGAACTCCCAGCAGCTATTCCTTTTCGCCATATGAAATAGCTATAGCTATTCGCTCACATTGTTCATTTTTTAAAACACCCGGTAAAAGTTTACCGTCCCAATGGACAATCACGGGCTCTTTTTCAGGAATGTTTACTTTATCAAAAATTTTTTTATTATATTGTTCTCTGAACATTTGCCTTCTATCATGTAATAAAATTTTTCGAGACTTTGTACTCAAGAGGGTCAAGGTTTAGTGCTTCTAGAGTAGCTATTAAAATTTTCGTGGCATTTCTGTCGGATACCTTACATCGATTTAATAAAATGGACAATTTCATGTTTAAAATCTCTTTAACGCCCCTTGCAAATGAAACTTTTATCCTCTTGCTCTCAGATGGTCCTGGATCTTCTGCAGCTTCTTCAGGGATGTCCATTTCCTCCAAGCTCTCAAGTTCCTGGTAGATGCTGTCCTCTTCAGTGTCTTCTATTCCTTCTTCGAACTTGTCTTCATCATCCGTCTCTAAGAAGCAACAAAAGAAAGAGAAAAAAAAGACTATGTTGTCGTTTTAGCAGAATAGTAATAATACATAGGTACTAAATTACCTACATCTAATTATCAAAAGGTATTATTTAAAAAATATAAACTCAATCATAAAGATGCCAAATCATGCTCTCATGTACATTCTTCTTTCAATTATAATGAAACTATTTACTTATTTGTTTATCTATTTTTTTAGAATACTAATAATAAAAAAAAAAAACTAACCAATATCAAAAGTTGCTTCTTGGATTTGTCGGTTCATTTTTGCAAGTTCCTTTTGCACCTTGATTTCTTCAGCTCGAGACAACTTGAGATCTACTCCAGTCATGGAACCTGGGCGGCCCTTCTGCCTCTGTTTCACGAGAAACGCCTTATCTTCTTCCGATTTCATCAGAGCCAAGGCATCTTGTTGAGCAATATCAAAGAGATCATCCAACTTTTCAACAAACTGTTTAAATTTGTTCTTGGCCGTTTTCGATGTTTTCTTCCGGTCTTTTTGAAGAGTTCTCCACTCGGCGTGAAGTTTTTCCAGCTTAGTAATTGCATCTTGCTCATGTTTAGTCGGGATTCGAGCTTTCTCCCAAAAAATGAACACTTCTCGTATTGTAAGTTTTGCTGATTCTCTTACAGTTAATTTCACAGTACGTAAATTATAAAATAAAGCACACAAAACTTGACGATTTGAGGGTAGTTTACAACCGGTGATCTGGTGAATGGGATAGCCCACAAGAAATATTTTATCCTTGGTCCGGCTTTGTACACCTGATGTGGATGCCATTTCAGAGGCCAATAGGTAAATAACAGTTAACTTGGAAAATGAAACAAAATATATTGCAAACTTTAATTTCAATAAAATGTTTTCAAATATCTTTTAAAATAATACTATAATAGTTATAAGAACAATAACACACACACTTGGAATATTAAAAAAAAAAAAACGTTATATCTTCACTAGATAATTGTTCGATCTAACCAGCTCAAAGGCACTTTAGAAACTAAACTGAATAAATAAAAGGTCGGTTGTACGCTGGAGTAAAATCACCATCCCTAAAATAGAAATTAGATTCACCCTCCTTTTTACCTGTCAAACGGGTCTTTCTTTGATAAACTAGTCAGGTAATCCCCATATAATAAAAGATTAAATTTGAACAAAAGTATGTTTGAAAATTGAGTTCCAAAATACTTTTTAACAAAAAAATGTTAATTCCGAGACACATTATGTAAAAACCCATAGAATACTCCCAAACTGGCTCCTACTGGTACCAGGTCACGTTTTTGGGGCTAAAGGCTGTTGTAACTCGGTTTGACTTAAAATAACAACAATTATGTATAGAATATAAATTTTGAAGAACAACATTAGCTTTCTTTTGAGATATTAAGCGTGTTTCTATTATTTATCGTTCTGGAGTTATGGCTCCATATGTCAGCTTTTTGGCCAAAAATTTGGATTTTTTTCAAACTTTGAGCGACAAGCGGCACGGGTTAACGTCGTTTAATCGAGCTCAAATTTCGGCTATCTCAATATCTGGAAAGGGAAATCGTTTTGTGGGGTCCAGACGAACAAAATTCCGACATCGATTTTTTGCGGTCACCCTAATGAATATGTATGCACCAAGTTGTAAATAAACAAATAATTAGTATAAATAGTGCAGAAAAGATTGAAAGGAACATAAAGGTGTGAAAACGAGTATGAAAGAGCAAGACATGAAAGAAAGAAGAGTGAGTGAGATTAGAATAGAAATATGTAATATAAAATATGAACCACATGTACCTAACTATATCGAACTGGGTTTTTTAAAAAAATATTTTTCCCAGCAGACAATAAACTAAATCCCCACATAAATAAACGAAGATTAACAAAAAAATATCTCACAAAACAAGCACAAAATAAACTGTCATTTAAGGATCTATCGGAAATGGCACTATTATATAATTACGTACGTAAGGTTCAAATACCAAGGCAGAACCTCAGCCTCCGCAAGGCTTCTTTTTGGATGAGAATGCTGTAAAGCATAATTTATCATTAATAATAAACAGATTTTTGAATTTGAATTTTGATAGGTGGCGTTCGTAAAGTATAAAACAAGATAATTTCACACAATAAGTGTTCTAAATTTGAAATCTTATTTTTTAGAAATTTACCGAGCCAATTGGCAGTCAGACAGGCGGCCATTGTGATCTGGGTTTCCTCAAAAAGGAAAGAAATGCAATAATCTCAGAATGTTTTTTTTTAACGAATACTTTTGTTGGCAGTGAAGTGAAAAATGATTGTAACTATATTAAAAACATTATATCTGTAAAAAAGGTGAAGGTTTTTGCATACCTGGAGCAGTTAAAAGTCCGTGGCCAAGCGCAGGTTCTAATATGAAGTATAAATAGTCTTTTCTCAATGCATGAGGACTGGTCAATAAAATTTCCATATATTTTGGGTTCGATACACAATAATATAATCTTGGACCAAACCATAATTTGAAGAGTTCAGGGTAGTATTTGAAGAAACGCATAGCCATTTCAAAATTCTCTAAAAAATTATTAAAAGAAATGACTAGTACAGTTTCTTTTTTGAAATCTGGAATTGTCTGTTAGTTAACGAAAAATAGTAACAAATATTAAGAAATACAGCTTCGCTAAAGAACATGATTATTAAACTTATAGATGCACCGTTATACGCCCAATCAAAACAAGTTGCGAAATTCCGGTATGGCAGCCAAGACTCGACTGGCAGCTTGCAAGATGCTTGCAACTATGTTTTTCAACCGACGGGTTTGGTTCATTCAGTTTTTTGTACGAACGTCGAACCACACAGTGTGTCGCGTAGAACATGCTAGGTGGACAAAATTCATGTTATGATTTCCAGGAAATCTTATTTGCAAAACGTAAACAACACCACCAAACCCCGAATTCCGAGAAAAGGTTGTTTATCAAATTTGCAAGTGGCGAGTCATAAGCGTCAGAAGTCAGGTAATGAGTTTAATGCAGCTCTTTCAATCAATCAGTTGCAATTTAGCGACACTTCCATGCACATCTTATAGTGACATATTGTAATATTGTGAAAGTTTTTGTGATGAATATTAATACTGAGGGTAAGTACTATTTTTTAATGTATTTTTTTTAATCAGAATCTACTAATTTGAATTTTTAGTATTTTTTTTAAATAGCCTATATATTTTAGCGGGTTTTTTTGAAAAAAAAACTTTGAAAGTTCAGAATATACAGACATTCACCTCTATCCGGGCTAGTTTTTAGATATTACACAGAAATAACTTTATTCTTCGTAAAAATACACATATTGTTTAGCATACTTCAGTACAACATCTTTTTTTTTCTTTTTTTCCAGAACACGTTTACTCTATTTCAAGGGTAGCCTTTTTTGAGGAGTGGTTGAAACACACGAAGAATGAAAAAAACTCGCGTGTATATGACTTTCTTTCTTCAAAATTTCACTTTGGTGACATTACTGAAAGCAGCCAAAAAGAAATAAAGTTGAAGATATCCAACTTGTCTAATAAGTTTGGTGCCAAATGGTTGGCTTCAGGAAAGTCGCAGGAGCGTTTTTTAATTAAAAATAAGAATTGGTTGGATGAAGCAGACATACAGTTTACTGCGAGTTCTCTTGCGCCACAACCTTCAACATCAAGTGAGAATGTGACTCCGGCAGGAAGACCTCGCAAAGATTTCGAGGAATCGTCGTTTAAGACGAAGAAACGTCGCGTCGTGGATCTCGTAGAATCCCGAAGTGTCAGTGAATTGGTGACTGCTGCCGAAATTGCTGTGCGTTCAGCAGGGCAAAGGAAAATTGCCAATGTGATTAGAGACATTAGTGAGAGCCCAGATAATATTATTAAGTCTAAAAATACCAGTTCCGTTAATCCTAGGCAATTAAGTAGTGACGAAGCCTTAGCTTACTATATAGATTCTAAGTCAACAACGCATTCTTACAAACAAACTAGGAAGTGGTCCATGAAGGCGGGGCATAATGTGTTTCCGTCATATTTTCGTTTAAAAAAGTCCAAACAGGCCTGTTGCCCTGCAGAGGAGCACATTGCTATAACAGAAACTCGTGCTGAAATAAATTTGCAAGCCTTATTAAATAAAACAGTGGAACGTCTAGTATTAGCACAGAATGAAGTTATCAGCAGTGTGCTCCCAACAAGTTCATCGTTTACACTTGTTAGTAAATGGGGATGTGATGGAAGTTCTGGGCACACCACATACAAACAGAGATTTGAGAACACTGAATATACGGACGAGTTTCTTTTCGCATTTTCTTTAGTTCCCCTTAAGTTATATGATGGGTTCAAAATTATTTGGCAAAATCCTCGGCCTTCATTAACTTTGTATTGTCGCCCAATTAAATTTATATTTGCCAAGGAAACGAACGACTTCACGTTAGTGGAGACAAATAGATTGTTGGAAGAAGTTAATGCTCTTCTTCCAACACTTATAAGCTTTGGTGATTCTCAAATCTCTGTAAAACACGAACTTTTGCTGACAATGACAGACGGAAAGGTGTGTAACGCCTTAACGGAAACTAGTTCATCCCAAAAGTGTTTCATCTGTGGCGCCACCCCCAAGACGATGAACGATGACCCCGCGATGTTTAACAGCAATCAAGAACATTTTGGCTTTGGTTTATCTACACTTCATGCTTGGATTCGTTGCTTCGAATGTCTTTTACATATCAGTTACAAGTTGAATATTAAGAAATGGCAGGCTAGAAGCAACGAAGACAAAGCAGATATCAAGGTTCGTTCCGAGGAAATCAAATTGAAATTTAAGAACGAGATGGGACTCATTGTAGATAAACCAAAGCCAGGATTTGGTTCTTCAAATGATGGAAATACAGTCCGTCGCTTTTTTTCAAGAATGCTGAGATGAGTGCTCAGATCACAGGGTTGGATGTTACAATTATAAAATAGTTTGATGTTATTTTGAGAACATTGTCTTCTGCATTCGAGTTGAATTCAAAAAATTTTGTCTTGAAACCAGAAAACATTATCTTAGTCTCTATTCGTGATACTGTATGCCTGCTACTGTGCATAAAATATTAATTCACAGCACAGAAGTCATCAAAGCGGCATTGCTTCCAATTGGGCAGCTTTCCGAAGAGGCTCAAGAAGCACGGAACAAAGATTGCCGCAGATTTAGGGAGTACAACACCCGCAAGTGCTCGCGTGTTGCCACGAATAGAGACTCACTGTGCATGTTAATTATAACATCTGATCCTTTGATCAATAGCCTTCGAGAGATTCCCAAAAAAAAGCCGGAAAAATGTGTACAGGTGTATTAAAGTTAATTGTAAAGCCCTAGCATAGAAGAGTCAAGATTGGAATCGTGATCATATTATCGCACAATGCCACAAAATGGTGACGATTATACAGTAAACCACTCATCAGAAGACTCTGATGATGATTATTAGGTTCAGCTACTATTTTTAGTTATGTAGTGCTTGTACTAAGCATGTAAACCTTGACTTGTAAATTTTTCTTTATCAATAAATGAGTATTTTTATTTTACATATAATTACAGTCAGTGTCATTATGCTAAGTTTATTACAGAGCATTTATAACATTTATTTTAAAATTAAACAAAAACAATTTTTGACTGGAATTTTCAAAAACATTTTTTTTTTGAACCGAACAGCAAGAAATATGTACCTGAAAAAAAAATCAAAAACATTTTAAAATACCAACTACTTATGTATGTATAATGCACAAGTTATCTACCTGAAAGGCAGGTATTATTTGAGTTTATCCTTTTTGTGTCAATAAAACTAAGTAATATGGATAAATTGTTTTATTTTTAATTGACAAATGCAATAAATGATTTTTCATCTGGTTATTATTAAAAATAATAATACAGTGTCTTTCATTTAGTTGCACATTCAAGTTTGTAGAAAAATTCGTGCACATACGCAGAATATTTTGTTTTTGTTATACAATGTTTTGTGTAGCTGGACAAAAAATACAGGTAAGCGAAATGCAGCTAAATGAAAGACACTGTATTATAATTTTTAATTTTAATAACCATACAAAATACCCTTGCTCTTTAGTTCCGTTATCTACCTGCTAAGCTGATGCAATCCTACCGCGATATGCAAGGGTGGCTGTATTACACAAATTTTATCGATATTGAGTACCTGCGGTAAATTGTGAATAAAACCCACATTTATTAACCGATTTTCATGACTAACACCTTATTTTATTTTCCAGATACGCAGCTGTCAGAAAAATGTATAATATTTTGGTTTTTCTTTTGTTATTGCGCTTTTTTACCGAAAAAAACTAATGAATTTTACACGAAAAAAATTTTTTTCTCTCCATTAGTTTTCTAAATAACTCCAAAACGATAAAAGATAGAATAAAATAATATTCAGTCAAGTTTAATAAAATTTTGTTACGCATTTTTTAATGTTTTATTTATAAAAATCTGACAAGTTGTTCCCGAGTTATCGTTAAATATGTCTGCGTAGCTGACTAATTTAGGGGAAAAAATTAGCCACGCCCATAAAAAAAAACCAACGCGATGAATTTTTTCTTAAAATAACTTAATATCCCTAGAATATACATAAACAATTGAAATAAGTGAAAAAATAATTTTGTCCAGCTAACTTGTACTAGTCGACACACTGTGCATCAGTGTGAAGTTCTGTTGCTACCCTTTGTGTAACATTAGACTTGCTTATCACGTTCGGCCCCATTCCGCAGTTTTCGGAGGTCAACGATTAGCTGACGACGATGAGGTTAAGGCTTTGAGCCGTAATTGATTTCTAGCACAACCTTCTTCATTTTAGGACGACGGTATTAAGAAACTTCCGATACGCTGGGGAGAGTGTATTTCCAATAAAGAATATATATATACATATATATATATATATATATATATATATATATATATATATATATATATATATATATATATATATATATACACAGTAGAACCCCGATTAACCGAGTCGCGATTATCCGAGTTTCGGATTAACCGAGCCAATCTAAGAACCTGATTATCCGAGGTACGCGCGTCTATGCTGGGTATTAACCGAGCTTCTCAAATATGTATGTACATATTTCCATTTAAAATCGTCGGGGCCTTCGGGGAATCCCCCTGGCCCGTGTGAGGGGTTCCCCTATTTATGTTTTTGGACTCTTTCAGCATGTAAATTTGCGTGAATGCAGTGCGTTATAGCGTTTACTACGGAGAAGTACGAGTATACTCACATAATTTATTTGGTTGGAGTTCTGGTAGTTAAGTGTAATTAATATGTACTGCCTTATTTGAATTTTTGTTTGTCGTATTATAATGGAGCAAAACAAGCGAAAAAGAATCGTCGTTCCTATTGAAGAAAAATTAAAAGCCCTCAGGAGAGACAATTAAAGTTGTTGCACGAGATTATGGAGTAGGTGAGGTAACAGTTGGAGATTGGAAAAGAAATCTCACAAAAATAGAAGAGTGGTGTATAAATCAAGCGTCCTCGTCCTCAGGAAGAAAATCAATGAAAACCGGCGACTATGAAAAGGTTAACGAAGCTTTATTCATGTGGTTTAACCAACAGAGATCAAAAGGTGTGCCTCTTTCAGGTCCAATTTTACAACAGAAAGCAATAACGATTAGTAGGCAATTCCCAGAGATAGATCAGTTTACCGTCAGTTCTGGATGGCTTGACCGCTGGAAAAAACGGTACGGTGTACGACAACTAACTGTATGTGGTGAAAAACTTTCTGCTGCTGTGTCATCAATTGAGAAGTTTAAGCAGAACTTTAAAAAAAGCAAATCGAAGATTGTGGATACACATGTGATCAAATTTACAACTGTGACGAAACTGGTCTGAATTATAAAATGCTTCCATCAAAAACATTGGCATTTCTACAGGAAAAATCAGCTTCTGGACACAAACGACGTAAGGAAAGATTAACTATAATGGTATGTTCCAATGCATCTGGCAAGCACAAAATCCCACTGATGGTGATTGACAAGTCTGCACGTCCAAAGAGTTTTAAAAGACATCTCACCCAAAGCCCTACCAGTCTATTACAAACGTCAGAAGAGCGCATGGATGGATGCGACCTTATTTACTAACGGGTTTGAACAAGAGTTCGTGCCTTCTGTGACTAAATTTTTGAACAGAAACCGTCTTCCTATTAAAGCAATTTTGGAGAAGGACTTGATGTGGGCGAAACTGTTGTAAAATTTTTTCCTTCAAATGTAACCAGCATAATAGAACCAATGGATCAAGGCATCCTCGAAAACATTAAAAAAATTATAGGCATTTATATCTTGAACAGCTGTTAGAATACACAGAAAAGGAGGATACACTGAAAAATGTTATTTACTGGGTAAGTCAAGCTTAGGATTCTGTACGTATTACCACTATTCAAAAATTTTGCTCAAAAGTTATTGATTTTGAGGACTATAATCACAGTGAAGATGATACTCCATTAAATGAATTAGCTTTGAAATTGAGAAGCCATGGAGAAATGTCCTGTTCAAATTTTGACAGCGAGATAGAAGAAAAAGAAAAAAAGTTTACTTGAATTAATGCAAAAATTAAAAGGTTGCGAAAATGTGACAAGAGAAGATGTTGTTGAATGGATTACAGCAGATGATTTAGAAGAAGAAATGAGTATTGAAGAAATAACGAATGCCTTTCAGGAAACCGAAAAATCAGATGACGATGACGAAGCGGCGGTGGATGAACAGTCTCCCACTAAGACCTCTCATCAAGAAGGTTTTGCTTCTTTGGAAAAAGCTTTGAGGTATATCGAACAACAACCAGAGGCAACCCCAGCGGATTTGCTTCTTCTTAATAGATGGAGAAACATTGCAGCGAGAAAAAGAAGATGCAATATGAAACAGAAGCGCATAGATACCTATTTCACTGTTTTATAATGTACTCGTATGTACCTATTTATATGTTAAAAACGTTAATACATCGTTTAAAGTATTGGTGTTTATTTTTTGAATGAATAAAAAACAAATCCGGATTATCCTAGTTTTCAGTTATCCGAGGAGGGTGCCCCCCCACTTTACCTCGGATAACCGGGGTTCTACTATATATATATATACACGAGGCTGGTTTTTGAAAAGTCCTTGCAAAAATAAAAACTACTTATGTGTTTGGGGTAAACCTTTTTTATTTTTCGACATAGTCTCCTTTTAGGCTTATACACTTCGTCCAACGATGTTCTAGTTTGTTGATCCCTTCGGAATAATAGGATTTGTCCAAGTCTGCAAAATATCCATTAGTGTCTGCAATCACCTCCTCGTTTGAATAAAATCTTTGTCCCACCAGCCATTTCTTCAAATTGGGGAACAAATAGTAGTCCGAGGGAGCCAAGTCTGGAGAATAGGGGAGGGTGTGAAACGAGTTGGAATCCTATTTCCATTAATTTTTTTAGACCACAACTGCTGAGGTGTGTGCTGGTGCGTTGTCGTGATGGAAAAGGACTTTCTTGTGGGCCAATCGCGGGCGTTTTTCTTGCAGCTCGGTTTTTCAAACGGTCCAATAACGATGAATAATATTCACCTGTAATTTTTTTACCCCTTTTCCAGATAGTCGATGAGGATTATCCCTTGCGAATCCCAAAAGACAGTCGCCATAACCTTTCCGGCCGAAGGAACGGTCTTCGCCTTTTTTGGTGCAGATTCCCCCTTGGTAACCCATTGTTTAGATTGTTGTTTGGTCTCAGGAGTATAGTAATGTATCCATGTTTCATCCACTGACGAAACGACGCTTAAAGTCCTCCGGATTCTTCTGGAACAGCTGCAAACCATCCTTGCAACACTTCACACGATTCCGTTTTTGGTCAAGCTTGAGCAATCGCGCGGCACCCATCTTGCGGATAGCTTTCTCATGTCCAAATGTTTATGCAAAATATTATGTACCCGTTCAGTCGAGATGCCCACAGCACTAGCAATCTCACGCACCTTAACTCTTCTGTCATCCATCACCATATCATGGATTTGATCAATGATTTCTGGAGTCGTAACCTCCACAGGCCGCCCAGAACGTTCAGCGTTACTTGTGCCATATGGCCAGTCCGAAAATTTTGAAACCACTTATAAACTGTTCTAATCGAAGGTGCAGAGTCACCATAATGTTTATCAAGCTTCTCTTTAGTCTCCTGAGGCGTTTTGCCTTCCATAAAGTAATGTTTAATCACCACACGAAATTCTTTTTCGTCCATTTCTTGAAAATCACTCGACTTCCTTGATTCACACGAATGCCAAACACAAAGAAATAGACCAATATGGCTGAAACTTGGTGTGCGTTCATTCAAGAGATGCTACTAACTAAACATGACCTCGATATGCGCCGGTGGTGCCATCTCTCGGAATTTGCACGGACTTTTCAAACCAGCCTCGTATATATATATATATATATATATATATATATATATATATATATATATATATATAGATATGGGACGTTTTACGTCAATAGGAATACCCGTGTGACCAGAACTGAACGAATATTACCTGACCTTTTAAAAAATTCAATATGGCGGACGCAATATGGCTGCTAAACTCATAATGTTTAAACAAAAAAAAAGGTATTTTTATATTGAAAAATAAATAACGTCAAAAGAAATTTTGAAAATTGATACTCGGGAGTTTCCGAGGGTACTAAATTCATTTCTGCAAGTAGTTTTTGATTTTGCGCCCTTACAGGGGTTGGGGTGACTAATTATCGGACTTTGTAAAAAATTATTTCTGCAGATTGGGGAATGGAGATTTTAAGTTTTTTATGCTTCTAATTATATTTTTTAAGGGTAGTTTTCAAATTAATCCTTCTTATAAAGGTCAAAAATAGATGTTGGAGTGAAATGTTGACATAATTCTGTTTTATTGTGTCTGGAATTAAAAATTTGTTATCAGGGATTTTCGAGGCGTATATTAGACTACGTAACGTAAAGTTCCCGTTTCCGTTTTGTAAGCTATAGTATGTCAGGTTAAGGTAATTTAAGTTGCCTTTCTGTGGTGTGGGCTAAGAAATGTTAAGTTAGTTCAGTTAGCCTCACTGATGTTATTTATTTTATATATTGAGTTTTATTACCGATTGTGAATATGATTTTAGCTAATTTAACCCATTCTCGTCCAATCGACCATGCTTTTACTTTGTTTTCTTCCTTTTAAAATATTGACCTGATGCCTCTTTTGACTCTGTTGTCAGTTTTTATACCTTTTTACATGGAGAGGTGAAAATAAGTGTTTTATCTGAAAATAAGGGTAGAGGTGGGGTCGAAATTTTGACATCATTAGGAATGTGTACAGATTTAAAATTTTGTTATCAAGGTTTTTTAAGGATATCAATTTTCACTGATATTCCTTACAGGGATGCATCTAAGAACTTTTACCTCTGTAAGTGTGTAAATTTATAAAACTACTGTCAAAGTCAACATTGGCATCCTCAAAAACTCCAGCAGAGAATAAGTTCGTAATTCCAAATAGAAAAATTCCAATTTATGTAAAAATTTCGCTCCTCTCTATCCCTATTTTTAGCATCAACTCTTATTTTCACCTCTCCGAGGGTGGAAAAGTACAAAACTGGCATCCCTTCCTGGTAAACTCCTGATAACAAATTTTTAATTCCAGACACAATAAAACATAATTATGTCAATATTTCACCCCAACCCCCATTTTTTTTTCGCCTTTATAAGGGATATAAATTTGAAAGTAACCCTTAAAAATTAATTAATTAGAAGCATAAAAAACTTTAAATTTCCATTCCTGAATCTGCAGAAAAAATCTTTACAAATTCTGATAATTAGTCACCTCTAACCCCTATTTTCATCCCTTGTAAGGGTTCAAAATCAAAAACTAGCGCACAAATGAATTCAGTACCCTCGGAAACCCCTAAGTACGAATTTTCAAAATTTCTTTTGACATTATACGTTTTTAATATAAAAATACAATTTTTCTTGTTTAAACATTATGAGCTATATTGCGCCCGTCGTATTAAATTTTTTAAAAAGCCAAGTAGCATTCGAAAGTAGGCACTTTAACAAAAATTTTGAGCCATTACACATACATGTGCGTCTCTCCCAGTTCTGGTCACACGGGCATCCCCGTTGACTGAAACGTCTCATATATATATATATATATATATATATATATATATATATATATATATATATATATATATATACATATATATATATATATATATATATATATATATATATATATATATATATATATATATATATATATATATATATATATATATATATATATATATATATATATATATATATATATATATATATATATATATATATATATATATATATATATATATATATATATATATATATATATATATATATATATATATATATATATATACGAGGTATATCCACAAGTTCCGTTTGGTTATATAAAAAAAAACGTGTACAGATACAGAAAAAATATTTATTGTACAAAAATTTACAACGGTTAAACTAACTTTCTACATAGCTTCCGAAATTTTGTAGGCACTTGTCACAAGTTTTTGTATGCCTTCTTCATAGAAGGTTGCCGCCTGTGTTTTCAACCATGTGGTAACATGTTCTTTCAGCTCGTCATCATCGTTGAAGTGTCGATCACCAAGGAAAGATTTTAGGTGTAAGAAGAGATGAAAGTCGCTAGGAGCGAGGCCCGGTCTGTACGGAGGATGATCAAACACGTCCCAGTCAAATTCCTGTAGGAGTTTCTTTTGACACGTTCGCAGTGTGAGGTCGGGCATTACCGTGGAAAAAAACAACACCTTTCGACAGTAATCCTCGGCGCTTGTTCTGTATTGCGCGACGCAATTTCTTAATGGTCTCGCAGTAAACATGTGCATTGATTGTTTGGCCTCGTGGTAAGAAATCAATCAGCAAAATGCCTTTTCTGTCGCAAAAAAAACGGTGCACATGAGTTTTCGAGGTGTCAAGATTTGCTTAAGCTTAACTTTTGTTGTGCGTATTACCACTATTCAAAAATCTTGGTCAAAAGTTATTGATTTTGAGGACTATAATGACAGTGAAGATGATACTCCATAAAATGAATTAGCTTTGAAATTGAGAAGCCATGGAGAAATGTCTTGTTCAAATTTTGACAGCGAGATAGAAGAAAAAGAAAAAAGTTTACTGAATTAATGCAAAAATTAAAAGGTTGCGAAAATGTGACAAGAGAAGATGTTGTTGAATGGATTACAGCAGATGATTTAGAAGAAGAAATGAGTATTGAAGAAATAACGAATGCCTTTCAGGAAACCGAAAAATCAGATGACGATGACGAAGCGGCGGTGGATGAACAGTCTCCCACTAAGACCTCTCATCAAGAAGGTTTTGCTTCTTTGGAAAAAGCTTTGAGGTATATCAAACAACAACCAGAGGCAACTCCAGTGGATTTGCTTCTTCTTAATAGATGGAGAAACATTGCAGCGAGAAAAAGAAGATGCAATATGAAACAGAAGCGTATAGATACCTATTTCACTGTTTTATAATGTACTCGTATGTACCTATTTATATGTTAAAAACGTTAATACATCGGTTTAAAGTATTGGTGTTTATTTTTTGAATGAACAAAAAACAAATCCGGATTATCCTAGTATTCAGTTATCCGAGGAGGGTGCCCCCCCCCCACTTTACCTCGGATAACCGGGGTTCTACTATATATATATATATATATATATATATATATATATATATATATATATATATATAGATATGGGACGTTTTACATCAATAGGAATACCCGTGTGACCAGAACTGAACGAATATTACCTGACCTTTTAAAAAATTCAATATGGCGGACGCAATATGGCTGCTAAACTCATAATGTTTAAACAAAAAAAATGTATTTTTATATTGAAAAATAAATAACGTCAAAAGAAATTTTGAAAATTGATACTCGGGAGTTTCCGAGGGTACTAAATTCATTTCTGCAAGTAGTTTTTGATTTTTTTGCGCCCTTACAGGGGCGACTAATTATCGGACTTTGTAAAAAAAATTATTTCTGCAGATTGGGGAATGGAGATTTTAAGTTTTTTATGCTTCTAATTATATTTTTAAGGGTAGTTTTCAAATTAATCCTTCTTATAAAGGTCAAAAATAGATGTTGGAGTGAAATGTTGACATAATTCTGTTTTATTGTGTCTGGAATTAAAAATTTGTTATCAGGGATTTTCGAGGCGTATATTAGACTACGTAACGTAAAGTTCCTGTTTCCGTTTTGTAAGCTATAGTATGTCAGGTTAAGGTAATTTAAGTTGCCTTTCTGTGGTGTGGGCTAAGAAATGTTAAGTTAGTACAGTTAGCCTCACTGATGTTATTTATTTTTATATATTGAGTTTTATTACCGATTGTGAATATGATTTTAGCTAATTTAACCCATTCTCGTCCAATCGACCATTCTTTTACTTTGTTTTCTTACTTTTAAAATTTTGGGCTGATGCCTATTTTGACTCTGTTGTCAGTTTTTATACCTTTTTACATGGAGAGGTGAAAATAAGTGTTTTATCTGAAAATAAGGGTAGAGGTGGGGTCGAAATTTTGACATCATTAGGAATGTGTACAGATTTAAAATTTTGTTATCAAGGTTTTTTAAGGATGTCAATTTTGACTTTGATATTCCTTACAGGGATGCATCTAAGAACTTTTACCTCTGTAAGTGTGTAAATTTATAAAACTACTGTCAAAGTCAAAATTGGCATCCTTAAAAACTCCAGCAGAGAATAAGTTCGTAATTCCAAATAGAAAAATTCCAATTTATGTCAAAATTTCGCTCTTCTCTATCCCTATTTTTAGCATCGACCCTTATTTTCACCTCTCCGAGGGTGGAAAAGTACAAAACTGGCATCACTTCCTGGTAAACTCTTGATAACAAATTTTTAATTCCAGGCACGATAAAACATAATTATGTCAATATTTCACCCCAATCCCCATTTTTCGCCTTTATAAGGGATATAAATTTGAAAGTAACCCTTAAAAATTAATTAATTAGAAGCATAAAAAACTTTAAATTTCCATTCCTGAATCTGCAGAAAAAAATCTTTACAAATTCTGATAATTAGTCACCTCTAACCCCTATTTTCATCCCTTGTAAGGGTTCAAAATCAAAAACTAGCGCACAAATGAATTCAGTGCCCTCGGAAACCTCTAAGTACGAATTTTCAAAATTTTTTTTGACATTATTCGTTTTTTAATATAAAAATACAATTTTTCTTGTTTAAACATTATGAGCTATATTGCGCTCGTCGTATTAATTTTTTTAAAAAGCCAAGTAGCATTCGAAAGTAGGCACTTTAACAAAAATTTTGAGCCATTACACATACATGTGCGTCTCTCCCAGTTCTGGTCACACGGGCATCCCCGTTGACTGAAACGTCATATATATATATAAATATATATATATATATATATATATATATATATATATATATATATATATATATTTATATATATATGTATATATATATATATATATATATATATATATATATATATATATATATATATATATATATGTATATATATATATATATATATATATATATATATATATATATATATATATATATATATATATATATATATATGTATATATATATATATATATATATATATATATATATATATATATGTATATATATATATATATATATATATATATATATATATATATATATATATATATATATATATATATATATACGAGGTATATCCACAAAGTAAGTTCCGTTTGGTTATATAAAAAAAAACGTGTACAGATACAGAAAAAATATTTATTGTACAAAAATCTACAACGGTTAAACTAACTTTCTACATAGCTTCCGAAATTTTGTAGGCACTTGTCACAAGTTTTTGTATGCCTTCTTCATAGAAGGTTGCCGCCTGTGTTTTCAACCATGTGGTAACATGTTCTTTCAGCTCGTCATCATCGTTGAAGTGTCGATCACCAAGGAAAGATTTTAGGTGTAAGAAGAGATGAAAGTCGCTAGGAGCGAGGTCCGGGCTGTACGGAGGATGATCAAACACGTCCCAGTCAAATTCCTGTAGGAGTTCTTTTGTCACGTTCGCAGTGTGAGGTCGGGCATTATCGTGGAAAAAAAAAACAACACCTTTCGACAGTAATCCTCGGCGCTTGTTCTGTATTGCGCGACGCAATTTCTTAATGGTCTCGCAGTAAACATGTGCATTGATTGTTTGGCCTCGTGGTAAGAAATCAATCAGCAAAATGCCTTTTCTGTCGCAAAAAACGGTGCACATGAGTTTTCGAGGTGTCAAGATTTGCTTAAGCTTAACTTTTGTTGGGGACGAAGTGTGCCTCCATTCCATTGATTGCCGTTTAGTTTCTGGGTTGTCGTAAGATACCCAAGTTTCATCCCCCGTGACTATCCGAGAAAGAAAATCATCACCGTCTTCATTGTAGCGTTTTGGGTACCCAACGTGAGCAAAGTTTTCGAAACTTCAGTTTTTCATTAACAATTTCATGAATTAGTGATCGTGAGATTTGCGGAAATTCCATAGCAAGAGCACTAATTGTAAACTTACGGTTTGCTTAAGCTTCTCTTCAATTGCGTGAACCAGTTCATCAGTAACCAAAGACGGGCGTCCACATCGTTCTTCATCGTGCACTTGATCACGTCCTTCATTGAACTATCTGACCCATCTTCTAACCATTGAATCACTCATAGCAGTTTGTCCGTAAACCTAGCAGATTTGCCGATAAATTTCACTTGGTTTAACTTTCTTTGCATTTAGAAAACGAATCACAGATCTGATTTCACAAGCGGCGGCATTTTCAATTAAGGCTGACATCATAAAGAAGCACTACAAAGAACACGTCGGCAGCAGCGATCTGAAAATGGCGTACATTTCTTCTGCTTGAGTCAGAGTAACTGCCACGCATGCTCGGAACTGGGATCGCAGCGCTGCCGTGGATAGAAATAGAAACGGAACTTACTTTGTGGATATACCTCGTATATATATATATATATATATATATATATATATATATATGTTACAATAGATTCTTCCTTGCATATAATTCTCCCTAGGAAGTGATAATTATACGGATATTTTAAAAAGAATTAAAGTTTATCGTAAGAATTACAATCCTGATGAACAGATTGAAGGAAATGCTTCACACAAGTATATTATAATAATAGGACCATATGTACAAAGAGAAGGTGTCAAAGGTGGTGACGGCCCATGGTTACGGTGTAGAAGGTCGAGGGTTCAATCCCGCAGGTCGGTATAGTTATTTATTAATTTATTTAAGTATATTTGGCCTGGCCACATACATAGATAGTAGTTGTTCGCAGACATGCAATAACGTCTGAGGTAGTACTACCGCGTTGTCTAAAAAGTGCTGTGAAATACGAAAATGTCTGTTTCGGCACTTGGACAACGTTGACAACGGAAAAGGGTAAAGTCCCTACTCAGGCGGGGAGATGAACGATAAAAAAAAAAGTTAGAGCTATTAATCTCTTTCAAAATTTTTTTCAAAGTGTAATGGAAATTAATCCTAAACAGATTAGATCTAATAAACCAACCACACAAGGGATAGTTTAAGTTTAAAAATTAATAAACCGAATACAGACTATATATACGAGGCTGGTTTGAAAAGTCCGTGCAAAGTCCGAGAGATGGCACCACCGGCGCGTATCGAGGTCATGTTTAGTTAGTAGCATCTCTTGAATGAACGCACACCAAGTTTCAGCCATATTGGTCTATTTCTTTGTGTTTGGCATTCGTGTGAATCAAGGAAGTCGAGTGATTTTCAAGAAATGGACGAAAAAGAATTTCGTGTGGTGATTAAACATTATTTTATGAAAGGCAAAACGCCTCAGGAGACTAAAGAGAAGCTTGATAAACATTATGGTGACTCTGCACCTTCGATTAGAACAGTTTATAAGTTGTTTCAAAATTTTTGGACTGGCCATATGGACACAAGTGACGCCGAACGTTCTGGACGGCCTGTGGAGGTTACGACTCCAGAAATCATTGATCAAATCCATGATATGGTGATGGATGACAAAAGAGTTTAAGGTGCGTGAGATTGCTAGTGCTGTGGGCATCTCGACTGAACGGGTACATAATATTTTGCATAAACATTTGGACATGAGAAAGCTATCCGCAAGATGGGTGCCGCGACTGCTCACGCTTGACCAAAAACGGAATCGTGTGAAGTGTTGCAAGGATGGTTTGCAGCTGTTCCAGAAGAATCCGGAGGACTTTAAGCGTCGTTTCGTCACTGTGGATGAAACATGGATACATTACTATACTTCTGAGACCAAACAACAATCTAAACAATGGGTTACCAAGGGGGAATCTGCACCAAAAAAGGCGAAGACCGTTCCTTCGGCCGGAAAGGTTATGGCGACCGTCTTTTGGGATTCGCAAGGGATAATCCTCAGCGACTATCTGGAAAAGGGTAAAACTATTACAGGTGAATATTATTCATCGTTATTGGACCGTTTGAAAACCGAGCTGCAGGAAAAAACGCCCGCGATTGGCCCACAAGAAAGTCCTTTTCCATCACGACAACGCACCAGCACACACCTCAGCAGTTGTGGTCGCAAAATTAATGGAAATAGGATTCCAACCCGTTTCACATCCCCCTATTCTCCAGACTTGGCTCCCTCGGACTACTATTTGTTCCCCAATTTGAAGAAATGGCTGGCCGGACAAAGATTTTATTCAAACGAGGAGGTGATTGCAGACAATAATGGATATTTTGCAGACTTGGACAAATCCTATTATTCGGAAGGGATCAACAAACTAGAACATCGTTGGACGAAGTGTATAAACCTAAAAGGACACTATGTCGAAAAATAAAAAAGGTTTACCCCAAACACATAAGTAGTTTTTATTTTTGCACGGACTTTTCAAACCAGCCTCGTATTGCATGATATTAATGAATTGATTGATAGACTGCGTTTATTAATAAGATCTATGTTAGCAGGTCACACAGGACGTAATAATGAAATAATTTCCATTATAAAAAAACTCAAAGAAGCCAATGTAATCATATAATTTACAATTTGATTAATACATTTATAACATGGCATGGCATAATTTGGTTATCATATTTCAAAATGTTATATTTACTCATAACACGTAGGCTGAAAAGTTTTTGGTCTGACACATAGATGTCGCCCTTTTCAAAAAACCCGTATGATTTTTAGGAAGTATCAACCTTCAAAAGATACGTGTCAAAATTTCATGACATTTCGACGATAAAATTACAGGTTACAGTGGTTTTAGTGACACTACTTTTGATATTTTTTAAACAATGGAAAAAATCTAATTTCTTGTGTTGATTAAACAATGTTTTTGATGGGAAAAAATACCGTTCAAGCAAAGTAATGACTTGATAAGTGTTACGGGGACTCTGATCCTGGAAAATCACTCATCATTTAAACTCGCTCATACAGAGTACGATGGTAGGATACAACGAATTGTATTAAGGACGCATACCTATTACTCCTTTGAAAGCTGGCACAGCAGCTTTCTCTGGTTTGTTAATCCTAGCCTGACTGACGAGCCGTGATACGGCGCGAAACGCGTCTCAGGAAGGATTTGACGGACAAGAGAACGGCTAGTAAACTGCTGAAATATGGACTTCTGTCTATTTTCAGTTGCTTTACAATAACTATATATGCCTGAGGAAGGATCCCTCGAAAAGCGCTACCTGCTTTTAACAGTTGACTGTGTC
The DNA here is from genome assembly GCA_019049505.1 of Pachyrhynchus sulphureomaculatus. Taxonomy (NCBI): domain Eukaryota; kingdom Metazoa; phylum Arthropoda; class Insecta; order Coleoptera; family Curculionidae; genus Pachyrhynchus; species Pachyrhynchus sulphureomaculatus. The sequence goes on from CM032448.1 coordinate 26,673,626, forward strand.
AACCACTCCGTAGGCTCGAAAGCTGCTGTGCCAGCTTTCGATGGAGTAATAGGTATGCGTACTTAATACAATTCGTTGTATCCTACCATCGCACAGTGATTCGGCAAGAACATGCTAGCGGGACAATATTCATGACGTAATTTCCAGGAACCACTGATAACGACTTGTAAACAACCCCCCCCCAATTTAACGAATTCCAAGAATTAATTTGTTTATCACCTCATAAAGGTAACTTATCAGGGGGTCAAAGTAACCCTTATAAGAGAGGTCATTTTCATTTACAAATCAGTTGCATTTTATGCACACTTGTGATAACATATTTTAAAATTGGTAGCAAAGTGAAACGAGTTTTTTGTGATGGAATATTCTGTTGAAGGTATGTACTCTATTATGACATATTTTTTATAAAAAATATGTATACTTTTGGTGTAATATCAATTTGTAAATGTATAGATAAATCCAGCAAATTTTACATTAATTGTAAACTTTAAAAGTAACAACTTTTTTTATCCACATATATCCACCTAGATTTTTCTATATGTAATACCTACAACATTCAGGCACAGATTCATATATATTATAGACCCCGAAAAGGCCCGAAAGTAAAATTATTTTATTTTTTTCAGAACGAGTCGTGACTATGACGAAAATGGAGTTTTTTGAAGAATGGCTAAAACATGACAAAACTGAACGAAACAGTGGCATTTTTTATTATATAAGTGAAAAATTCAATATGTCTGATATTTCTGACGATTCTCTAAAACAACTCAAAATGAAAATATCAAGCCTTTCAGCAAAATTCAATCAAAAGTGGACTTCTTTAAAGTGTAACAAAGAAATGTTTCTAATCAAACATAAAGATTGGTTAGAGGGATCCGGAATCGAAATAAAGATGTGTGTTAACCAGCCGTGCACTTCAACATCATCAGCGGCTCTTTCCGTAGGGCGACCCAGAAATTCATTTGAAGACTCATCAACGAAAATGAAGAGACGGAGAGTAGAAGATCTTTTGGAATCGCGAAGTGCAAGTGAGATTATTACAGCAGCTGAGTTAGCTACTCGAAAAGAAGGGCATCGAAGTGTTGCTAAACAGATCCATAACGTCACGGTCGACGAGTGAAACTAGAGAAAAGAATAAATGTTCTGAACAAAGTCGGCAGTTAACACCAGACGAAGCTTTAGCTTATTATGTGGACTCGAAATCGACTTCTCGCTGATCTAAACAAACAAGAAAATGGTCGATGAAAGCGGGACATCAAGTGTATCCATCGTTTTATAGTTTAGGTAAGTCCAAAGCTTCTTGTCCTTCTGACGAATATATTTCTGTGACTGAATCTCGAGCTGAAATTAAACTTTTGGATAAAACGGCTGAACGATTAGTTAAAGCTCAGATGGAAGTGATTAGAAGTGTGTTACCTCGTACTATACGTTGGTAAGCAAATGGGGCTGTGATGGGAGTTCGGGGCATAGCACGTATAAGCAGAAATTTGAGAACACTAACGCTACAGACGAATTTTTGTTCGTATACTCATTTGTCCCTTTGAGACTGCTTGATGGCGAAACTGTGATCTGGCAAAATCCAAGACCTTCCTCTACTTTATATTGCCGTCCTATTAAGTTTATTTTTGCCAAGGAGACAAAAGAGTTTACGAAAGAAGAAAACTTCTAAAATTTTAGATGAATTAAGTCAGCTTCTTCCAACATTATGTAACGTTGCTGGATCTCAAATCTCTGTTAAAGACGATTTGTTGTTGACAATGACTGATGGCAAAGTGTGCAATGCCTTAAGACACAAGTTCAACACAAAAGTGTTATATTTGCGGTGCCACCCCATCTACTATGAACGAGGAGTCAAAGAAATATGCCAGCAACGAAGAACGCCTTGTATTTGGTTTATCTACTTTACATGCATGGATCCGCACGTTCGAATGTTTGCTTCACATCAGCTATCGTTTTAGAAATGAAAAAAGTGGCAAGTCAGGGGAGATAACGACAAAGCTATTGTGAAGCAACGCTCACAAGAGATACAAAAAGTGTTTAAAGATCGTATGGGTCTCATTGTAGATAAACCAAAACCTGGGTATGGTAACCATGCCCGTTACTGTGCATAAAATGCTTGTACACAGCGCGGAAGTTATAAAGTCTTTTCTTCTTCCCATTGGACAACTCTCCGAAGAAGCCCAGGAGGCAAGAAATAAAGACTGTCGTAGATTCCCTGAACGGCACACCAGGAAGCGGTCACGTATTGCCACAAATACAGATCTTTTGAGAATGCTTTTAATTACGTCTGATCCTGTTATTAACTCGTATAGAGAATTACCGCGAAGAAAATTTATTTCTTTGCCATCGAAGGTTCTGCAGTTGATTATTCCACCTTCATTGCCATCCGAAACACCATCAGTAAGTCATCATCACGAATTAAATGAGGAGGATTATTTACTCTCTGAATATTCTACTGAATGGGAGAGCGATGATGACGACATCTGATGGTGATTAGTAGGTTTAAGTATTTTTTTATTGTAATTTATTATTCTTATTTTATTGTGTGTTGTAGTTGCTTATAATTCATGCCTTAGTATATAAGTTATTTAATATTATATTTCTTTTACTTATACATCTTGTTATTGTAAATAATTGATATATAGATACTGTTATTGTACTAATTTATTTTAAAAGAAATAATATTTTGTAAATTAATAAATGTGGGTACTATCATTATGATTTTTATTTTTTTTCCTAGAAATTTCTTTGTAAACAAACATGATTGTGCTTTTCACACATAATGAGTAGGTAGACGTATGTAGCTAATTAAAGAACAATTAGCGACAATAGTGAACAAATGAGACACATTAGTAAACCACTTCCGTCTTGCAGCTACATATTTCGATTAATACACATACAGTACACATTTTTCAACTTTTTTTTTCTTTAAAATAGCTTAAGATACCTGGAATATACATAAACAATTGAAATAAGTGAAGAAATAATATTGTCCCGCTAGCTTGTACTAGTCGAGACACTGTGCATCGTAAAGTTCTGGGATAAGTACCAGTTGATTCCGTTTGTCAATCCTAGCCTGACTGACGAGCCGTGATACGGCAAAACGCATCTCAGGATGGATTTGACGGAGAAGAGAATGGCTAGTAAACTGCTGAAATATGGACTTCTGTCTATTTTCGGTCGTACAGATACAAATGATGCTGAACGCTCTAGACTTCCAAATGAGGTAGAGACGCGTGAGGCACCCTAAAGATATCAAAAGAACGTGTTGGTCATATATTGCATGAACATTTGGGCATGAGAAAGCTCTGTTCCAAATGGATACCGCGTTTGTTCACAGTGGACCAAAAGCAACAACGTGTTGATTCTGAGCGCTGTTTGGACCTGCACCCCTAACATTAGAAATTAGGGCCTAAAATTTTTCGATACAAAAAATTGTTCCTCCCGACTCTCACACAGCCCCTCCAAGATAATTACATTTTTACTGGTGGTGCAAACGACGATTTATATCTACATGATATATATGTATCGAAGAATATAATTATTTTGATAAGGATTTAATTTTAGCTATAGAAACAATTCTCGACAGATTTATTACTTGGTGACGTCTATTTTTCAGACTAATGTTTCAGTTTTGTGGGTTAGACATATACTGAGTGGATTTTTTTGTATATTCTTTTATGTTCTACAATTCTTCTAAATATAATTTTATATATCTTTTACTAAGGCAGTGTTTGCTAGAAAGTCGTCCGCTTGTCCATTTTTACGTTAACTTGCGTCATTAAAATTGTCACCAGTCAGCTCCCTTTTGTCACAATCTTATTTACAACCTATGTTCAACCAACAAGTCCGGGTACATCCCAGTAAAAGATTTTTTAAATCGGATCAGTTATTTCAGGAATACCTGTAACAAACAAACAAACTCACAAACTTTACTTTTTTATTATAAGCGCAATAAGAAGGATTTTTTCATCCGATATGTGACAATGGATCCACACTACATACCGGAATCAAATCGGCAGTCAGCTGAGTGGACAGCAGCCGGTGAAAGCCGTCCGAAGTGACCAAAGACATAACAGTCAGCTGGGAAGGTTTTGGCCTCTGTATTTGGGATGCGCATTATCATCGACTATGCTGAGAAGGGAAAAACTATCAATAGCGAATATTATATAGAGTTATTGGTCCATTTAGAGACAGAAATCGCAAAGAAACGGCCCCAAATGGACAAGAAAAAAGTGCTCTTTCATCAAGACAAGGCACCGTGTCACAAGTCAATGGTTACGATAGCAAAATTGCATGAATTGAAGTTCGAATTGCTTCTTCATCCACTGTATTCTCCAGATTTGTCCCCCAGCGACTATTATCTATTCGCAGACCTCAAAGAAATGCTTGCAGGAAAGAGATTTGGCTCCAGGAAGAAGTTATCGCTGAAACTGAGGCCTATATTGAACGCAAAGACAAATCCTTCTACAAGAAAGGTATAAAAATGTTGAAAAAGCGTTGGACTGATTGTATCGCTCTTGAAGGAGAATACATTGATAAATAAAGTCGAATTTTTTTAAAAAAAAGTGTTTTAAGTAGCTAGACCAAAAACTTTTCAGCCTACCGCAGAATGTTCGTTCGATTGAAAAATCAAATTTTAAAAAACTTCACGAGCGACAAAAAATATGTTGGAAACAAAATAATTGAAAATTAGGAATTCGGCTTAAAAACGAACGTCACAAATCTTGTTAAAAATTAGGATGTACAAAATGTTACAAAAAAGATAAAATTATTCCGGAATATCTTGACCAAATAATAAAAATTTCAAAAGATGACGATAACATAAAAATAAGTAAAGACAAATATGAGGAATTGAATAGTTCGGGATAAGATATGAAAAATAAAATAATAAGGGTTATACCAGAAAAACTACAAGGTGATATTTCTAAGAATATGGTTCTTAAATTTCAAAATTTTACTGATATGTTCAGTAACATAGTTTCACGAGAAGTGGAAAATTTTAAGAAGATATGAATAAAAATCTTGAAAAAATTAATAAATCTGTGAACTTCATTTTCTAGTTCACAAAAATGAGTGAAAATGTTAACTTTAATTTGAGGAAACTTATAAAAAACAAATGATAATTTCTGAAAAGAAATTAAATTATTGCGGCAAAAAAAATCAAAAATATAGAGGAAAGGTTTCAAGAAATCAGCAGCTTTAACAGGTTGACTGCCGATCTATATTTTTGAGTTTGTGGTTGACGCCGGTAAGATTTTTCCAAATATTTTTTATTTTATTGTGGTAAATATGAATTAAAATGAGTCTTGGATGTGTTTTTTTTATGTGCCATTCAAAATATTAGAAAAAAAAAAATTCACTCCGATCGGAGTAATCGGCATTGCAAGTGAAAATTTTTACTAGATGCCGAACACTCCGATCGGAGTGTCCAATTAAATAAGTAAAGAAATAATAAATCGAACTCATGAACTCAAAACATTTATTTCTAAATCATTTTTGTACATTTTTATGGTAATCCTCAAAGCAATTAAGGCAAAAACCTGGTTGTCCAGGGCACATTTTGCATTCATACACTGTTTGCTTTCTTATTTTATTTTTCCTGCATTCTTTGCATTCCTTTCTGCTTACCCGTTTTGTTTCTTTAGTTCCTTTTTTTTCACTAACAATTTTTTCTACTTTGCTAATGCTGTGGACATTTATTTGGCCTGGAGGAATTTGCGGCAAATTAGTAATTGGTCGTCTGGCTAGTAAATTTCTTATGACATCCAATCGGAAGTCATATAATCTAACTGGTCAGACCGCGAATATTTATTGTACAAAAAATAGGCGTTTTATCATGCTCATTTGCAGCACATGCATGAATAACTTTTTGTACCACCGAATGGTTTTTACGGCTGCAAGGATAATATGCCATCATTTGATCCTGTCTATCTATACCGGACATAAAAGCATTATATCCAATGATTGCGGAAGGTTTTTCAGATTCTTGATTTCTTTTGTTTTTAAAAATGCCCATTTCGCTTCCAAATTCTGTTGAAATGTATTGAACATTGCGTTTATCGCGCCATTTTCCGACATGCACTCCATTGCAAAACATAGATTTATTCTCACCACGTTTTAAGTTTGCATTCATTACCTCTTTCGAATTATCTTTCCTCTCAGCTCTCAGCGTACCAGTGCAGTATGTATTTTGTTGAAGTAATTTCCTAGCTAAATTAACACTATTGTAAAAATTGTCTAGATAAACAGCATGTTCCACACCCAATTTTTCCTCCAATAAATGTAAAACAATCTTTTCAGTATGTCCGCTTCCACCATAAACATCTGTCGCACCTTCGTAGACACGAAATTTCAAAATAAGTCCATTAGGCTCTGTCAGCATGTATAACTTCATACCATACTTATAACGCTTATTCTTGATATACTGTTTAAACTGGAGACGACCCCGATAAAGTACCATAGCTTCATCCAAAGACAACTCTCTCTCAGGATAGTAAATTTCTTCCATCTTGTTGTTAAAAAAATCTGCCACAAATCTAATCTTTCCTAGCCGATCTGCCGGATCCATATCTGGAGATGTAAAATGCAAACACCTCAAGATAAGCAAAAATCTATTCCTTGACATACAGGTAGATTAAATAGCGGATCAGTTTTCCAATAATCGTTAAGACGGCTCAAGGATATTGTGCCAGTGTGAAGTAACAGGACCAAAAAAATTTTTAGTTCGTCAAGAGTAAGATCTTTAAAATTAGTAATACGTGATTTTGTACTTGTTTCTGGGCGCAGCAAAACCTCGACTGCGTAAGAGTTCGTTCGTTCTACAATAGTTTGTAAAAAATCATCGTCAATGATCATTTCGAAAAAATCGATAGGTGCACCCTGTCCTGGAATTTGCACCAATAATTCCTGGGTTTTGTGGAACAAAATTTGTTTTAACGCACCTCTGTCGTTCCATTTTATCTCATCAAGGCTAGGAAGTGTTTGATGTGGCCGAATAGGGTCTATAAAATTCTCTTCTTCGGACTCGGAGCTTGAATTTACATCACTATCGTCTGTGTCTGGTACGTAATGTTCGTCACTACTACCTCCGCTTTCTTCCAATAGTTGCAATAATTCAGTGTCAGTTAGCTTCTTTTTCTTATCATATACCTTTTTTTCATCACTACAATGTCTTTTTTTAATACCAGAAGGCCCACGTTGATTGTCCATATTGTACGGCAGATTACAACCAAACCAAAAGCAAATCCGCGGAACCACTTAAGCACCTGTTAGAACTTGCGTTTTTAAGCAACGCCACCACTAGAAACACGTTTCATATACAACGCCGATGGAATACTAAAACGTTTCGTAAGAACGCACGTCGAACTCCGATCGGAGTAGACGGCGTTGGCGAAGAGACCCGACGCACTCCGATCGGAGTGGTCGGCAGTCAACCTGTTAAAAAAGTTAGAAGAGGGACTCGCAAAGGTTGACGGTAACGGGTAAGAAATCAAAGATAAAGTTAATATCCTCTATATTTACTTTACTTTATAAATAAGGAACACTTAATATTTTTTGATGCTTTTGTCCTTAATATCTATGATCAACCCCAAATCTCACATAAGAAAAACATAGGGTTCAAAATTTTGTGTTTTAGTGTCATTTTAGAGTGAAATTAGCACCTTCTCATTCAGTTTAGCCTTAATTCGGTATATCCATCCAAAAAATTTTTTGTTTATTTTAAATGATGGCTTAAACCACTAACTTTGTGGCTCTCATGTTTCCTCAGAGAGCGTTCTTTGCGAGTGGCAGTCGACGGATTTCTTTCTAACACCTTCACTATCAACGCCGGTGGTACCCCAAGGCTCCATACTGTCTCCTACTCTCTTTCTCATTTACATTAACGATCTGCTGGAAAAGACCGAAAATCCAATCTATAGCTTTGCAGATGACAGTACGCTTATCTCTTCATTCACTTTGAACGCTCGGACATCGGCTACTCAAATTCTATCTTGGGATGACAGTAACCAAGTGGAATTTAACGCTACAAAAACCCAGGCGGCAGTTTTTTCTAAAAAAGTTAACGTTGCTGAACCCGACATAGTTATGTCGGGGCACTCCATTCCCCTAACATCGTCACTCAAATTGTTGGGCGTAAATTTGGGAGCAAAATATGTCCTGGCATGAACATGTTACAGGCATAGCAAGGAGAGCTTCTCAGAAGTTGGGAATATTATTTCGAACCAGAAAGCTTTACACGTCACAACAACTGTTAATTCTATTACAAAGCTCAAATTCGACCAACTATGGAATACTGCTCCCATGTTTGGGGCTCCGCTCCCAAACATACAATGCATTTGTTGGATTCTATTCAGAGAAGAGCTGTTCGTCTGATTGGAGAGCCGGAACTGACAGGTGGCCTTGATTCGCTGGAACATCGAAGAACGGTTGGCGACTTGAGCCTATTCTACAAGTATTTTCATGAAAAGTGTTCGAAGGATGTGGCCCGCTTAATTCCTCCCAGAGCGGTGCATGTTAGAAGTACACGTCACGCTAATACTTCACATCCGTATGAGGATCAGCTTGTTTACTCCTTGTACAACGCTTTTCAAGCAGTCATTTATATGGAGAACATCATCCCTTTGGAATAATTTGCCCAGGACTGTGTTTCCCACCGAGTACAATTTACAGCGATTTAAGAAGAACGTGAATCGCTTTCTCCGCACATGTGCCGCTCCTGTAGAGCTTTAGGGACTTCCCTGTAGCACGTGTGCTAGACCCATAAAAAAAAAATTTGTACAATAAAGAATAAGATACTAATTTTGCTCTAAATTCTGTTTCCCTACTTCCATGCAAAAAAGATTTGAATATTTTTATTTTTGTGGTCATAATATAGCCTGTTCCTCGAGGGACAAAATTTTGCCTCCTCTTTATATTCTCATAAATACACTATTTATATATATATATATATATATATATATATATATATATATATATATATATATATTTCTTTTTCTTTTATAAGCAGGAAGGTACTAACTTTTGAAAAATAAGAGAAGATAACATTTCCTACTTTTTATTACTATTAAAACTTACCATAATTTGTACCAATAAAAGAAAAAGCAGACCCAATAAGCGGGTAAAGCAAAAGGACCTGGTAATTTGCTAGCAGACCTATATAACCCTCTTCTTTTCCACAAAAATCGCAAGTACCATACTAGAAAGATACAGGCTACCAATGATACTAAGAGTACCGTTAGAGAAATCTGTAGTTCTGCTTGATTATCTATGGTTTGTCGCACTGACATCCTAAAAAATGCGGTATATTTCAGTTTCATCAGGTTTTGCTCAAAAGTCAGAAAATGATTATCTTAAAATCCTTTGGCTAATTAAAGGAACTGTATGTAAGAAGTAAGTTTTTATAGCAAATAAAAAATTTCAATTTTAATTCAGAATTTCATTGGATCAACTGTACCCTCTTACACTATCAAATAATATTATTATTGAAGATGCATGCCAACTTATTAGCTGAACTACCTCCCACCAGTACCACCTCGCATGTAGGCAAGTAAATCCGGAGTAAGTACTGAATTTGACTACCTCACATTAAAAAATAACTTGTTCTAAGCACTGCAATTTTATATTTTAAATGATAGGTGATTGTAAATAAAGACAGAACTTCCAAGTTAATTACAACTCAAACCTCATAATTCTTTCTACATATGGTTTCTTTTAAAATTTTAAATGAGAAAAAAAAAAATAACACTATTTACAGATGCCTAGACTCCAAAAGCCCTAGGACAAATAATATGATATATACTAAGTAACCCCTCTCACCTCTTTCTATACCTTATTAAAGCATTGTATGTTTGTCCATAAATAATTTAAATTGAATTAAATTTTTTTTATAATATAATTATTCAGGTTTGTCTTCAGGAAGCCAGACAGGACATACAACACAATAAACATTAACAGTAATGTGGATTTTTGTTGAAAGGAATTATCCAAAAAGTACCACTTAGCAGTAAGTAGTTTCGACGTTCATAATTTGGGTTGCTTTCGGTTGTAAACCTAGGCCGCTCCCTAATTTGTCGCTGCGGTATCGTTTTTCTTGGTGTACGCACCGACAAATCAGAGAGTGGCCTTAGAATATTGATAATCTACTGTATTTGTAGCCCTGAAAAATAAAATAAAATATTTTGGAAAGCTTGGCGTAGCTAAAAGATGTTAAAACCTAGTAACCCTATTCCAATGATGGCTTACCTCAAGAATTTGAAGTTTGCTGTTTAACTAGTCGGTCAAGACTACCCTCCTCTAATATATATATATATATATATATATATATATATATATATATATATAATATATATATATATATATATATATATATATATATATATATATATATATATATATATATATATATATATATATATATATACAGCAATGCACCGAGCTAGTATATTTGGGATGAGGATGTTGTGATAGGGAGATATATTATCCTCAAAATGAGACGCTGGAGGATACCATCAAGAAACTGAATTGAGAAGAACGAGGTATAAAAATTTGTTGCCGTACTTTAACCACCTAAAATATGCCGACAACAAAATTACTAATAGAAAAATAGTTCTAAAAAATACGTAATATCTAGAGACAAGCCAGGAAAATATCCATAATACCAGATACCAGCAAACAGATGCTTCATATTAGACTTGAAGACAAGAAACGAAAAAAGTGGTGGTTAGAAGTGTAACAAAAAGACGTAAGAGAACAGGTGGCAAAACAAAAATGAAAATTTTCTGGTCTTACCCTTAGACAACAGGATAATATATGGAATAAACAGATGGAAACATAAAATAGCCAGAGGAGACCTAAGATATGATGGGCTGGTGATCTTAAATAACCGGTCAAGTGCAAGTTGAACTTGCGCAATTAGTGTTTCGTACGTTGATTGCTTTTAAAATAAAAAATGTTGTAACGGAAGTATAAAATGATCAGTGACTTCACAAATCACACCCCTAATGAGTTTTCAACAAAGTTTATTTCCAATCTTCACTGAAAATTGATGACCTTGAAATTTCTGTTTTTTTTTATATACCAGATAAATTATTACAGGTAATGCACTCGTGATAATTTTCGTTCAATCTACACCCCGTGGAGAATATTTCAGAATTTTTTCAAAATTTTTTCATAAGTAGTTTCCGAGATAAGGCGAGTAGACAGCGATTTTTCGCGATTTTTTAAAACTTCCGATTTCACCCCCTAAAACTAACCCCTTAAGTCAAAATTTAACTTTCAAAACTACATGGCTCTGATGAGGCCATCAATTCCTATATTATTACCAAATTTCAACTTTCTATGACAAATAGTTTCGGAGAAAATCGGGTGTGGCAGACGGACAGACAGACGGACAGACACCGAAGTGATCTTATAAATGTTTCGCACGGAACGCTAAAAATATGCTAGCGTAGCTTATAGTTTAATAGACAGAGATCTGTCAAAGATATACTTTTTTTTAGATGTATGAACACTAAATATATGCTTTATTATTTTGCTAAATATTTTATCATGTATTATGAGAAAATATACTGTTGTTTCAGCTGGCATTTCCTTTTGTTTCGAATCAATTCTCTAGGTTACCGGACTACTGTGCAGTAAGTCTCGTTTATGTTAATAATTAATGTAGGCCTTAAGGACATTGACCTGTTGTATTAAAAAGGGGGGCTCTATGATCAAATTACAAAATACTTGACGAAAAAAAATTATGTAATAGAACAAATTTATCACATTTAAATTCAAGTTGGAAATCATTACAGGATTATTTCAGAATTTAAAACAACATTTATATTTGTTAGGTCGCTGTAACTAAATTTAATTAAGTCGTTTTTAAATTTCTTAGTCTATCAGTTTAAAGAAAAAATAAAATATGACGAGCTCTTTTAATTTTTGTAAAAGTTATGTCGTAGTTTCTAGTAATTCTTAGCTTCGGAAAGTTATAAGTACTCGTATGTCACTATTTTTAGTGTTCCGTACGGAACACTTATAAGATGACTTCGGTGTCTCTCTGTCCGTCTGTCTGTCACACCCGATTTTCTCCAAAACTATTTGTCATAGAAAGTTGAAATTTGGTAATAATATAGAAATTGATGGCCTCATCAGAGCCATGTAGTTTTGAAAGTTAAATTTTGACTTAAAGGGGTTAGTTTTGGGGGGTGAAATTGGAAGTGAAAAAAAAATTTTTTACTAGGCAATTGAGTGTGGTGGCAAAGGAAGCTTGTGAAAACACGAGTAAAATATATATATATATATATATATATATATATATATATATATATATATTATATATATATATATATATATATATATATATAATGTAATACTTGCGCGCACTTTTCTTTGTATTATTTTTAAAAAATCGCGAAAAATCTCCACCCGCCTTATCTCGAAAAGTACTTATCAAAAAATTTTGAAAGAATTCTGGAATATTCTCCACGGGGTGCAGATTGAACGAAAATGATCACGTGTGCTTTACCTTTAATAATTTATCTGATATATAAAAAAAACAAAAATTTTAAGGTCATCAGTTTTTCAGTAAAGATTGGAAACAAACTTTGTTGAAAACTCATTTGGGGTGTGTTTTGTGAAGTCACTGATCAATTTATACCTCCGTTACAAAATTTTTTATTTTAAAAGCAATCAACGTACGGAACACTAACTGCTCAAGTTCAACTTGCACTTGACCGGTTATTATTAATGGGTTTAGTTAAGTGTTAGCTCTGGAGGAATAGCTATAGTAAGATAATAAATTCGTCAGAAAAGGTTTGTTATTGCAAGCGTATGTTTTTTTATCGTGATAGATACTGGGATATTACTATTCTCAGTACTTCGTATGAGAATTAGTTCTTGTTGTGAATTCAAAATTATTTTATTACAGTCTTTAAATAATACTTAGTACCCCTTTAATAGGATACATAAAGAAACATTTCCATTTTAAGTAGTCATAATTTTATCTCCAAATACACAGACCTTGCAACAGAAATAAAAAGACTATGGAAACAAGAAAAAGTCATCATTGTCCCCCGCATTATATCAGCCATAGGCCTTACACCAATAATATTTACACGACCCTTAGTACAATTACAATTAGGACTCAACACAGAAATATTCAGAAATCAGTGATTTTGAAAACATGTAACATTGTTTGATCGTTTCTTAACACACAATGGTAATAGTGTTTGTGCTGACTTGGCTTGGGTCCGTCAGCCAAACATAGAACCGTATTGACCAAATGTGCGAAAGAAGAACATTTTTGTATAATAAACCACATTTAACACAATACAGTGTGTCCAAAAAAAGTTTTATACAAATGGAGAAAAAGCTTATCCTACATATTACCAAAAAAAAATATTCGTGATAAAAAGTTCTCCATCACGCGGAAATCCATAATCAAGCACCAAAGTTTTAAAATATTTGATGATATAGAGGGAAAATAAAAAATAATGATTTATAGTGAAGAGCAAAATGTGTTTTAAATTTAAATATAAAGCAAAATATTAATTGAAAATTTTAGTAGGAACTAAAATATATGTTAAAGATATGGTTTTTTATTTTCAGCCTAAAATTTGTAGTGATTACGTTTTCTTTTATTCAGTAAATAATCCAAGAATTACTGACGTGTTTGTTGGAGTTTTTTTTTTGGATTTCTAACTAGGAAGGCCACAAATCTAAACGTGAGCATAATTTCTTAGTACCTATTGACATTTTCAATTAATATTTTGCTATGTATTTTAATTTAAACACACTTTACTCCTTATTATAACTCATTATTTGTTATTTTCCCTGTATACCATCAAATATTGTAAACTTTTGATGCTTGATTATGGATTTCCATGTGATGCAAAACTTTTTATCAGAAATTAATTTTTTTTTTTATATGTAAGATAAACTTTTTCTCCATTTGTTAAAAACTTTTTGGGACACACTGTATATACTTAGCAATCCCTATAACCCTCTTCCCTTTTGTTTTATCCCTTCATATATTTGGCCATGAATAATTGAAAGGAGTGAAAAAATAGAAGTTATATACAAAATTTACTTAGAGCAAAACGGTTAAAGAAAAAACTTCATTGAAACATATTATGTTTGTTATTTAAAAAAAAAACACACATACCTTTTGTTCTGCTCTCAAATTTTTAAATATTATAGTTACTGGCAAAAAGATGTACTGTTATCGCTGATATTGCTTTTCGCTATGACAAATAAAAGTGACAAAAATCGATAGAAGTCGGTTAACGCAGCAGATACTTGTTTAATTGTTCAATTTGATGGATTATCAATATAATAAATGTAAATTTTTGAAACATGTTCTTGAAATAACAGGTATAATTAGGAATGAGTGCATACCTTTGTACTCTAAAGGTCATATCGTGGGAAATGCTCTTATAACAACCAATTTATTTCGAAATTACTATTGTGATAATAGATATTAAAGCAGGTCAAAATGCAGTTATTCATACAAAAGTCAGAACCATATTACGACTTAGTGATCAAATATTATAATTACGTTGATTGTGGACATTTTCACACGAGCCTCTTACGGTTTTAATAGTCAGTTTGTAGCATCGAAATATACAGCGTTATTGATTATAAATGAACCACCACTCCAACTCGCTTATGTGAAGAGTTGGGCGAAAATGTTAAGTACAAAAATGTTTTTAGAGAATTTTTTTTATGAAATTAAAATAGACAGAAACACGCATCGCGTTTTTGATATTCGACAAAAATTTTTAAATGGATTAGTCAATATAACAAAAAACTATGTTTAAGTTTTTGTCATAATACATGTCTAATTAAATGTTTTGACGGATGAATCACCCTTGAATATTGACCATTATTTTGATGGTATGAGATAGAACACCACTACCGCTATGTTCAGCCTATCGCGAAGGCAGCTAAAACAACAAACCAGATGGTAGATGCCCATATCCTTCCAGAAATCGCCAGATGTGATAACATCCCATTGGTTTAAGTTTGCGTGAAAATTTCTCTTACTAGTTAACATTTCGAGGTTCAATCGATGTCCCCGGACTTGTAAAAAGCGAATAGCATGATGACGCTCCAAGCATCGAAAAAAACCCTAAAGGTCCAGACCACTTTTGACCCCGACCCCTTTCGATTTGGCTGAAAGTTTTTTTATCTTTTTCTACCCTATGAAAAACGGTTCTCAGAATTTTTTCAATTTTTTTTACCCACCTCAAAAAAAGTTATGAATTTTTCAAAAAAATTGCTCTTTTTTTTTTCAAATTGCCATAACCAAAAATTGGCCGATCGAGACGTATTTTTTTCAAAATTTTAATAATTAAATGTACTTTAAAAAAAAATACAAAAAAATAAAATAAAATCTATGAAATTTTTGCTTTTTTTGAGAAAAACGACAATTTTTTGAAGTTCGCCATTTTTTATTTATTTATTTTTTCTTAAAACAAACTTCATTCAATTCTGCAGTTATCCACGCCAATCCCAGAGTGGGCCGAATTTTTTTTCTATTTTTTTTTTAATTGAAAAAAAAAAATCTCAGTTTTTTCACAATTTTTTAATTTTTTTTTTAGAAACCTTGTTTATATAATAAAATAATTGCAAGTAAATGATTTCACGTATATTATACTTAATTTATAGTCTAAACTTACAACTAATGACTAGCATTCTACGTTTGATACGATTAACATTCAATGTTTTTAATACTAATTCAACAAATAATTTATTTCATTTTTCTTTGGCTTTTGAATAATTTTGTTCACTATAATTGTGTTTCACATTATAAAATAATTTCCTAAGCATATTATAATAAATTTTAATCTGACATAAATAGTATTCAAGGGCATGACAATCAGACTTACCTACGGCCAATTCACTAGATCCAAGCGAATCTATTCTATTTCATAAGCCTACCACCACTTTATATTGAGATCCAAAATATAACCTATGTATCTATCATGTGTTTCAGTGTTTTATGACATGACAGATACATAGGTTATGTTCTGGATCTCAATATAAAGTGGTGGTAGGCTTATGAAATAGAATAGATTCGCGTGGATCTAGTGAATTGGCCGTAGGTAAGTCTGATTGTCATGCCCTAGCTTATCGATCTAATTAATATGCTGAATCTGAATACTATTTATGTCAGATTAAAAGTTATTTAATATGCTTAGGAAATTATTTTATAATGTGAAACACAATTATAGTGAACAAAATTATTAAAACGCCAAAGAAAAATAAAATAAATTATTTGTTGAATTTGTATTAAAAATCGTATCAAACGTAGAATCCTAGTCATTAGTTGTAAGTTTAGACTATAAATTAAGTATAATATACCGTGAAATCACTTACTTGCATTTATTTTATTACATAAACAAAGTTTCTAAAAATTAAAAAGTTGTGAAAAACTGAAATTTTTTTTTTCAATTAAAAAAAAAATAGAAAAAAAAATTCGGCACACTCTGGGATTGGCGGAGATAACTGCAGAATTGATTGAAGTTTTTTTTAAGAAAAAAAATAAAAAAAAAATAAAAAATGGCGAACCTCAAAAAATTGACGGTTTCTCTCAAAAAAGGCAAAAATTTCATAGATTTTACTATCTAAAAAATTTTTTGAATTTTTTTTTTAAAGTACATTTAATTACGAAAATTTTGAAAAAAAAGTCTAGATCGGCCAATTTTTGACAAAGTTACGGCAATTTTAAAAAAAAGAACAATTTTTTTGAAAAATTCATAACTTTTTTTGAGGTGAATAAAAAAAATTGGAAAAATTCTGAGAACCGTTTTTCATAGGGTAGAAAAAGATAAAAAAACTTTCAGCCAAATCGAAAGGAGTCGGGGTCAAAAGTGGTCGATTTGGCATGGAATGGCCCTCCAGTAGCTCCCCTTATGGATTTACCAATGGAGGCTGGTTCAGGGGCGTGAGCTTGATGAGATCGAAATTTTATAGTATCTTTTTGAAATATTCGAGATTTAAACTCAAACATAAACTCAGTGCACGGACACTTACAATCAATTAAACCTTAGATGCTCGATCTTCGACCCGTACAATCATCTTTCTCCATCCTGGGAACGACTTCTATTCCCGGTAATGGTGTAACTTTGGAATCTGTCTTGTGATCAGAAACGGCCTCTTTTGTCAACGAGGAGAGACTTGGAAGCTCCGAAACATGATGCTATGTGGTTAAACATAACAAATTAATAAACCAGTAAAAAAGAGTGGAAAAAGAAAATACATCTTGGGAACCCATCAATGAAAGAATCATAAAACTAAATATAACAATGCTAAGGAAAAGACATGGTAATATTAGGAGTATACGGCCCAACAGAAGACAGAACTATAAGAGAAAAAGATAACTTCATGGAAACACTAGAAATAGGAATACAAAGTAAAGAAAAAAACAAAGGGGGGAAAATTTTTTAAAAGAATTAATAATAATGGGAGATCTGAATGGGAGAACAGGAAGGAAAACAAAGGACAATACCATAGGACCATTCCGAGAAGACATTACTAACGATAACGGAGAGAGACTAATAGAGCTGTGTGAACTAAACGGCCTCAAAATAACAAACGGATTCTACAAACACAAAGACATCCACAAATATACTGGATGCAAGAAACACGAAACTTAAAATCAATAATAGATTACATTATAATTAAAAACGATACCACTATCGAAATAAAAGACGTAAGAGTAAAGAGAGGGGCAGAATGTGGAACAGACCATATACTATTAATAGCAAATATAAAAGTACCGTGGTACAAGACAATAAAGCAAAAAGGAACAATAGATAAAGAAAACAGAAATACTAATGAGATAACAGAAAAAGCAGACAAAGAAATAAAATACAAAATACACTTACTGCAAGACGAAACGATTAGAGACCTATACAGACGACGATTAGATCAAAAAATTAAATGAATTTAAACTACGACAACCTCCAACAGATGTATGACCACATAAAAGAATGCATCAAACAGGCGGCCCTAGAAGCATTATGTAAAGAAAGACAACGAAAATAAGAAACATAAAGTTAGAATCTGTGAAAAAACCAAAGAATCTATAAAGGAGAAAAAAAGACTATACGAAAAAATGACTGAATACAAAATCAGAAGAAGATCTACAGAAATATAAAGAAAAAATGCAGAAACGAGGAAGATGATAAACAAAGAAAAGAACGAGAGATGGGAAAAATCGTGCGAACATGTAGAACAGTGTATAGGAGGAACTAGAAGCACAGAGTCATGGAGAATAATTAAAGCATTAAGGACCAACAACAGAGAGAAGATTGTATATAGAGTACATCCCAGAAAGCGAGTGGGAAGAATATTACAAGAAGCTGCTAACAGAAGACAGACAAGAATTCCAGGAAGAGAACCCTGCAGAAGAACAGAATAAGGAAAAAAAAGAGATAGAACTAAGCTATGAAGAAGTAAAGAAGACAATAAAAACACTCAAAAATAATAAATCTGCCAGGGCCTGGGGGTGTGGTAAATGAAATGATTAAGTACTGGTCTAATAAATTTACATCAAATGCTGAGAAAACATGTTCCACAGAGCGATAAATGGAGAAAAATACCAGAGGAATGGACAAAAGTCTATATAGTATCTATATTTAAAAAACGGGAGACCGCAGAAAATGCACAAACTATAGAGGCCTAAGCATAATATCGAGTATGGGACGTTTGTATGGAAAAATTATTAAAAATATCATAGAGGAAATATAAAAGGAAAAATTGGCCGAAGGCCAAGCAGGCTTTACGGCCGGAGAGAATCATGTATAGACCACATATACACCATAAAACAAACAATGGAAAAAAAAACTGGCAAAGAATAGAGAAGTTCATTTAGCCTTCATAGACATAAGAAAGGCCTATGACTCAGTACCAAGACAAAGATTATGGAACGCAATGAAAGAAATAGGTATTGACAAAGAACTAATATAAGCAGTAAAAGCTCTCTATGAAAACAATACAGTGAACATAAAAATAGGACATAAAATAGGGAAGAGACTCCAACATCAAAAGGCCTATTAGAAGGATGCTCTACATCCCCACACTATTCAAAATATACCTCGAACAAACATTAAAAAAATGGAAGCAAAAATGTAGTGGAATGGGAGTCCCAATACGAGAAGATTACTTATATACTCTAAGCTTCGCAGACGACCAGTAATCATAGCGCAAGATGAGGAAGAACTTAGGTAAGAAAACTGAAAGACAAATACACTAAAGCAGGATTAGCAATAAACTTTGATAAAACGGAATATCTAACAACAAAGGAGGGAAACGTGGAGAATCTAGAAGTCGATAACGAAAACAATAATCAAAGGAACCGATAGATTTAAATATTTAGGAATCATCATTTCAAAAAACGCAACATCAGAAGAAGAGATTAACGCGGACATGCATACGACAATTAAATTCGATCCTGTGGGACAAGCATATTACAAAGAGAAACAAAACCCGCATATACAAATCAATAATACAAAGCATAATGACATACGGGTCAGAAACATGGACAATCAACAAAAGAAATAAATCTAAAATTAACGCGGTAGAGATGGAGTATTGGAGAAGATGTTGTAGAGTGACACGTATGGAGAGAATAACAAATGAAGAAATAAGCCGAATGAACATCAAAGAGAACGCAATAAACACCATTGAAGAAAACGATTAAAATGGTATGGACACATAAGACGGAGCGAAGATAATAGGTGGATAAAGAAAATAACGGACTGGAAGCCCTATATATGGAGAAGAAAAAGAGGAAGACCCAGACGATCGTGGAGAGACGATGTGGACGAGGCTATGGAGGACAGGGGTCTAACAGATGGAGACTGGGGGAGATAGAAAACGGATGGAATCAAAGGCTGAGAGAAGGAAGACAGCGTCAGGTAGAAAATCCTTGATATATATTTATATATATATATATATATATATATATATATATATAATATAAATATATATATATATATATATATATATATATATATATATATATATATATATATATATATATATGTATATATATATATATATATATATATATATATATATATATATATATAAACCACAAGGTTCATCTGCTGCTTCTATCGACCACCATGTGATACTAACTTTGGAACAATTTTCACTTCTCTTGCAGACATCATCGATTATTTACAAACTAATTATCCAAATGTCGAAATTGCTGTTCTAAAAGAGGCAGATATAACATAATATATGAAGTTCTGTAACAGCATCCCTCATTCCTTTAGTATGGCTTTGAATAATTATGTTATTAATTATTAATTAGGGATTTCCCTGAAGCATGTATGCTCTGCCCATAAAAAATATATATTGAGAAATCCTTCCAAATTCTCTCAGCATTCCTTTAACTCTTTATAAGTTTGATTATAAAATAACAGAAAGTAATGAACAACTATCACCACTTTCAAATTTTCCAACTACAAGAACTCTGGAAAGGATTGTATTGTATGATGATCTAATTCCATTTCTCACCGTCTTAACCCCTTTTATGTTTGACTATAAACAATTTTAAATATAATAATAATAATAATAATAATAATAATAAGATTTTTGTTCATGAAATAAAATATAAATGTATTGTTTATTTTAAGTATCCTCAACTTAGAAAAAATATTTAAAAATATTCAGATAATCAAACTTTTAGAGATATTTAATAAGAAATATTTTTTACAAAAAAAAAACAAAGTACGTATAATAAACAATTAAAAATGATAAGTTTTGGCTCTTTTTTGTAAAAACTTGTATCTGTATCTCTTACAACAGACCAACAGTAGTCTTCTAGCATGATCTGGTCCCAAAAACCTTGATAATTTTGCTCAAATAATTTTAGATCCTGATGAAACCGCTCGCCATTCTCATCTCTAAGGAAACCCAAATATGCAAGTGAAAAACTTTAAAATATGCTCATAAATATGCAAATCATTTTCTCAAATTATGCACATACATGTTGTAAATATGCAGTAAAAAAAAAAATCGAATTAGACTTGAAAAATGTAAATTTATTGTTTCACATTACATGATACGAGTACTATACAAATGTAGCAATAAAAAACCCATTTTAAATTTTCAACATACAGGGCGAATGAACTAAATCTAAATATAATATTATACAAAGTAAAAAATAAATATAAATAATAATGTATTTTATTACTTTACTTAAAGATGAACATATAATAATAATAATAATGTAGGTACATATTTATAAAAATTTATATACGTAGTAAATCAGCATAATAAAACATACATTGATACATACAGGGCGATGCAACTAAGTAAGCGGAAATATGCAAATATTGTATAAGACAGGGCGCCGTTATTTATAAAAACAATAAACTACTAAATGTTTCGCAAAATTCTCCATTAAAAAAGTTTTGTCTTTTATCGTTGCATAAAAATTTATAAATTTAGAAACTCCTTTCCACATAGACTGATGTAATAGGGGCGTTTTTAAAATTATTTAATAGCATCTAAATCAATGGAATGAAATTGAAACAAAACTATTTTTTTCCATAACATTCCGAAATTTTTGAAAAATTTTGCTCCCAATTTTACCTGCGACATCTTCAAAAAGCGACCTCACATTGTTTTATTAGCTGAACACTTGGGTTAATGGCAAATTAGATTCCTCCATTTGAGTTATGGTTTTAGAAAACAAAGCTATAATTTGAAGTTGTTGTTTTATCTCCTTGTTTTTGAATAATCGTTTAAGTTCTGTAAGGGATTGGGAAGATTCGTCTGATAATTCTGCAATTAGACCATCTAGTTGACAGAAGTTGTCGCAATAAAAAAAAAGTTGCTTCCAATCAAGTGCCCCATCTTGTAATAACAGGCTGAGGTGGAAGAGGCGTGTTTGGTAGTTTTTCTTTGTAGAACTGAATCCTTAAAGGAGCTTTAAGGAAGATTTTCTTCATGTTAGAAATTAAGCTATTCACAAACGGAAAAAAAAATGATTCCTAATTTCCTCAGCAACCCTATTTAAAGTATGAGAGAGACATGTTACATGTATTAAGTTTGGATAAAAAAATTTTTCAAATTTTGCCCGGCCTTTATCATGTACGGTGCTGCATCTGACAAAATAAGCAAAAAATTATCTCCTGGAACAGCCGTAGGAAGAAAAAAAAAAAAAAAAAAAAACCTCGATAGTTCCTCTTGAACAAATCTGGCCACTGTCAATGCATGTTTTTTCTAACTGTTTGGAAGCAATCAGATAAGATTTTTGGCAAAATATCGTCACTAAGAACTCCAATCAATAAATGCGCAATATACCGTCCTCTTGAATCGGTGGTTTCATCAATACATATGTAAAAATGTTCGTTGCGAATTTTACCTTTAATTTCCTCAATTACCTGTGGATACAAGGAGCTTACGTCGTTTCTCCGTTATTGTTGTTTCACTTGGGATTATTAAATTTGCAATACTTCTGGAGGAAGGAAGTAAAGTTTTGATTACGTAGCTTCGATAACGGAATATTTGATGTCATCATTGCACGGAATACAAATCTAATAAATTAATAATACAAGGATGCTCTGATGGCCGTCTGGGGTTTACTGACTGGTTTTTACTGACCATAAAATAAAAAAAATTATTTGGGGAAGAAAAACCACCCGCGCGGCGGCTTAAACATTGACCCTTATTTCCGAAAAATGAATGAAAACGCCTGAAAAAGACCTACATTTACTATAAATTCCTTTAAATATGCACATATATGTTATTTTTAAAATATATTTAGAAAAATGCATATAATATGCAAAATATTTAGAAAAAATGCATATGATATGCAAAATATGCAATATATGCGCTTTGCATATAAATCCAGATGGGAATGCAAAAAAAAATGAATTTTGAGGGTCATGTTCACACCCATTAGTTCATAATTCTGCAATAAATTTGCAACGATCTCTTGATAATTGTCATTTTTTCTATTACCTATAAAAAATCTCGTACGATAAATTTGAAGGAATTCCAGGTACCTTTTCAAAGTCCGTCAAATGGCTTTTAAATGTTTTATCTTTCAAAACTTTTCTGATTTAAGGACCTATAAATATTCCTTTTTTTTTAGTTTAGTCTCAGCAAGATTCGTGAATACCCTGTACAGAAGTACAGAAACGCTGGTCCTGTCTTATTCAAAGCTTTGAAAAAAAAATTTTCATTAAGCCTAACTTAATGTGAAGCGGTGGTATTATCATTTTTTTTGGGCTAACCAAACATGTATTTTAAACGTTCATTTTACCTGGAACATATTTGGTTCTAATAGGCCAAAATTTCTTTTTATAGTGATTCTTCTTTACCCTCGAGTCCCATATGCACAGGAGGCAACAGTACTTTATATAGCCGCCTTGTAAACCCAATAGCATACCGTCGACCTTTAGGTCATCACAGATGTACCAATTGTGACATTCACATTTGATCAATTTAATTAATATGGACATTGTTTCATAGGTTTCTTTCCAATTCACTGCATAATCTATTGTGATAGAAGGCTTTTTATTTCCGTTGTGTAAGAGAACAGCTTTGAGGCTTGTCTTCGAGGAATCGATAAAAAGGCGCCATTGTTCTCGGTTGTATGGTTGTTTCATTTCTTCGAACAGTCCATTAATATCATGACAATAACAAAATTCATTTTCTTCTGTAAAAAAAGCAGCAAAGGTCTTACTCCTGGAGCGATAAATACTAACTCTTGTGTCAGGATCACGCAACTGCCACTGCTGCAACCTTGAGGCAAGTAATTTACACTTAGACTTAGACAACTGCAAATCTCTTATAAGATCGTCAAATATAGACTGTCCTCATTGCCGACAAAGTTATCCGAGCTGGACTGCTCACTGTCACTACTCTGGTGCAGTGGAATATTACTCGTTGTAGCTGTGACATTTCGGGTTTGGTCACTTCTACCGGGTGGTTTAGGAACTGGCAAATACTTTGAATGAGGCACAGGCTTAGACACTGATAGAACATCTGCATATTCCATTTCATTTTTGTTTTTCGTGTTGAAACCAAAAGTTTTAGACAAGCAAAGGTAACAGTCGGTTACTTGGTTAGTTGGCTCTCTCCAGAACATTGGTTTACCAAAGTTCAAAGATCTATTTTTACCTGAGTACCAGTAGTTGCGGACTAGTCTGCAGTTTGTGCAAACAACATGAGGAACCCGGTATTTATTTTGATATGACACGGGAAATCCAAAATAATGTAAATAGGCATTTTGCAGTGAGTTTGTTATAGGATAGTTTCGATTTAACTGAAAAATTTTGCCACAAACGTAGCAAAAACGGTTTAGAATAATTTTATACATTCTAGACAACATTTTAGAATAATTATTCGTATTTACTTCACTTCGTTGTTTACAGAATCAAACAAAGAAATCATTACAACTACTGCGGGTAGATGAGAAATAGAAATGGTTTTATCTGAGAATTATGATTTGCTACCGGAAACAAAAATACTTTATTTATTAGCCTAGGTATAGCCTGTCTCAAAATATAAGATCTTGATTTTTGCCGTTTTAAGTGGGCAATATAAAAATTCTGACCTTTTGTTTTATGATAGGTTGCAGAGATGAACTTAAGAATTTTATTCATTAATTGCAAATAAATAAAATTATAAGTGTTTTTGGAAATGTTTATTTATAGGTGCATGTAAAAACAAATGGATAAGAAGTACAAATATAGAGTTTTTAATGAATGGGGTTTGAAAGAGGGGACATATTGTATAAATAAAAATATATTTTAACTTAAGCCTAATTCGGTTTCACTATCATTGTCATCAGCTGAGGTAATTATCAGTGGTGTTATATTATTTACATAAATATACGAATCGTCAACTTTAACAACGTGCTGAATGGAATTCTTCCAGCTTTCACAAGGTATATCATTTATAACTTTTTTACTAATTCAACCACTGACACGCTTAAAGTAGGAGACACATTTTTGTGCCTTTCTTTTTGATTTAACTTGATGCCAGAT